>JBAMHX010000016.1:13486337-13527408 GCA_037177515.1 Pseudomugil tenellus | reverse complement strand
TAGGTATATATATATATATATATATATATATATATATATATTTCCCCATGAAGCTAATTTTAGCTAATGTAAAACTGAGATTCTCAGAATTGTGCTGTGCTGACTTTTTGTGACATTTTTAGATCTTGTGTTTCATGTTTTCTTAGATGAGCACATTTTTTACGTCACATTCTACACAAATCCCGGTTTCTTTGTAGAAAAGCTACATGCATGGTTTGTAAGTAGGGACACTGAATTTGGCTCTGTGCAGATGCCATTAGACTTAAGTGTTTTGTTGGGTTATGCAGAATTACTTAATACTAACAATAACAACAATAATAACTATGAAAGGTGGTTCTGAGTATCCAGGTGGATGGTGGAGTTAACAACAGAATTATAACATCGGTCCAACAATATAGTTGATAAGTTTTGAAATATATTAATTAATCCATGGAAAAAATAACTCTTTGTACTAAAGATTTGACAGCTTGGGGACTAAATTTTACACCCTCTTCTTTTCCTTCTTTTTTATTCTTCTATTTGTATTAAGACTATATAGAAACTAAGTTGTATACTTGATCAACGTTCTGTTTTTTTCTATTTTTGACTTCTTCTTGTATATCATTAAATTGATGGCAGTAACACTTTTCATAGAAAACCATGTAAACTTGCAGTAAAATGAATTATACCAAAGTATAAAATGACATACATGTATTTGTTTCTTCTAATTTGTCACTTTGACATGTCTTTAGGGTGATCCACTGATAAACCTGAGGAGTAAAGAGCAGGAGGCCGAGCTGGTGCGTCAGACCGTGGCAGTGCTCACTGCCATGCGGATCAGGTTTCCAGGCAAAACCGAAGACGAAGCCGAAGCCGTGCTGGATGAGGTTGGTACAGGATTTTTACAGGCTGGCAATGGAGCATCTATATGTTTGAAAGGTTTTTTTTTTTGTGTGTGTGTTTATTAATGATCAGAACTTCATTGTATCTGTTGTGCTGCCATAAAGAAACAAAAATAAAGAGAAGATAATGCAGGATTGAACAATGCGTTCATGCGTTGAACAGAAATCCAGACACACCACGTTTGTAGAACCCCTTTGTGGCCAGGTCCGGTCACTTTGAACCGTCGGTAAAAAATGACCTCCTCACCTCCCTTCACAATAGTCTGCCTTCTTGGGCCTGGTTCCCATTGTATTTCAAATGACCCCAGCGGCAATCTGTCTGCTGGCTGGCAGCACTACACAATTCCCCACCACTCCTGTGTATTAATCAGTGTCTCCT
Organism: Pseudomugil tenellus; assembly: GCA_037177515.1. Classification (NCBI taxonomy): domain Eukaryota; kingdom Metazoa; phylum Chordata; class Actinopteri; order Atheriniformes; family Pseudomugilidae; genus Pseudomugil; species Pseudomugil tenellus. The sequence goes on along the minus strand of JBAMHX010000016.1, from coordinate 13,526,148 downwards.
CTATTTCTGGATAGAAAACAAAATCTTTGCATTCGATGATTACACACAGTTTTAAAAAACATGTTTACTACAATTTAAAGAAAGAAAAAAGGTTACTTGCAATATTCCAAAGCTTTTGCATTTGAACTAAAGACATAATCTACCTTACAAATGTCTGTTGAATCGATATTGACAAAAGCAGTTTGTAACATTAACTTAGTATCATTTCATTGCAGAAAGAAAAACATTACCTTAAAGGATTTTCATTGCGCATCTTTCATTTTTCTCCAGTTTATAGTTTTTGAAACTATTACAGAAAAGGTTTTAGTGCATATTTTCACTTTGTCAGAGTAAAATTAAATAAAAACAGCTCACCTTGACTTCTTGCCTGAAGTGATGCATTTACAACATGAAAACACTAAAGAATCTTTCTGCACTGTCTGCACAGCTACTGCTGTCCTCAGAGGCAGCTGTCTGTTCAGTGCAGAAAGGACAGAATCCAAACAGTCATTTATCATAAAGATAAATGACAAAAAACACCTCCATAATAGACAATATTTGTCCTCAAAAGGATACATCTGAAATGTATCCAAAAAATTACACCACAGTTGGCTAGATTATTCTTCTATGTCACATTATGGCTGAAGTGAAAAGTCTTTTTCACTCGGCTCTTTGACTTCAGAAAGCTTCAGAAAGCAAATGATGTAGGGTTTCTCTGATAAAACTGGTGTGGCAACATAGGCATAAATAAATGAAAGCCTTTTTTCTCCTCTACCAGAGATGATATCATTGGTTTAGTTATACATATTTGTTAATTTGTCAGAGGTTATGTGGTATTTACTAGTTACAATCAACATCAGATGTGGGAATAACCACATTGTTTTACACTTGTTCCTGAATTTGTTCGAATTAATTCTGACGATTTCCCTCCATGTGAAGTATGTTCACCTTTTTAAAAGATGAACGTCAAACAGATGTGATAATTGTTATGTTTCTGGCATCTTTAATCAGGATCTAAAAGGAAATTCTATTCAAAATAAATATGTACTTGTTATGATTAATTTTAAGATTAATGCAAGCTGCTGGCAAATTGCAGTCCTCACAAGAACACTAACAACAGCATTAATGTGTGTAACATCTGGGTGTGTCGGAGTTATGAGAGACAATTACCACAACACCTGTACTGTTAACAAACACTAATGAGAGAACTGTGGAAACACAGATGAGTAACTGCACCTGTACCGTTGACTCCTTGCCTCAGGAGAAGAGTGCTCACTTGGCATGAAAAACATTTTTTGGCATTTTTTGCTGTCTGTGATTTAAAGTTAAGGTCTAATTGGGCTAATGATGTGTTCGTATCTGGGTAATTTATTCCCTTATCTTTCAATCAAAATTTCCCTCCTTTTGTTTCTCTTGGATCCAGTGAAATGAAATTTATCGAGTGGATTTTTGTTCTGCCTTAATTGACAGTAATTTGTGTGCGTAATAAACACAATGTGACAAATGAGCAGATAGTTTCACCAGCATAATAACAAGACTTGTTATTGATGTACTGCAGTCAAGTGTTTTCCCTTTTTTCCCCATGAAGTTATTGCTAAGAGCCCTGTAGAAGAGAAACAAACTGTTTACCTTGCTGCTGTAGTTTTGGATTACCGTAGATGGCTGTGTGCCATGTACTCATGGGACCAAAATAAATGTGAAAGTTTAAATCAGGGTTAAACAAGTAGTTATGGAAAGGGAAGGTGCACAGAAAAAGTGAAGGTAGTGTAAATCTAAAACAACTGCAACCCTACTCTGTGTATATATATATGTGCATGTGTATATGTGTGTTTTTTTTGTGTGTGTAAGTATACAAATAAGTTTGTGAAGGAGCTTCCCAATGGGAGCCCTGTATTCAGGGGATCTAGTGCAGTAAGTGTTGTGTATATGCTCCAGTGGGGAAGTGCAAGGCTAAGTCAACATGACAACAATAACAGTGTAGGTATATGGTAATGCTGATTTTAGGAGCAAGAGGGAATATTCAACACAGATTTTGAGCATAACAATATATGTCCAGAGGCATTTTTAACACATGTCTCACACATAGGGATGGGTGTGCTGTTCTCTCATGTACCCATTATCACCTTTTTGGGTTGCAGGTAAATTCACCAGTAGATAAGAACGATGTTAGTTTCAGTTTCATGATATTGGGCATTACAGAACACCCAAAGCCAGTCAGGAGGAATTATGAAGCAAGGGTTTAAACGCTCTCCTTTGATTATAGAGAGATAGCACTGATGCACTGATGACAAGGTAACAAGACAGTTTGCTGCAGTAAACAATCTCTTACCTTGTACCTTTCCGCGTCACCTAGATCAATGTGACAAATATTGTGCAAGCATTGCTGCCGTATGTGCGGTGCTCCTGTCATGTTTCAGCATGGAACCTTTCCATAGCAACGACCGACATGACATAAAATGATTCGATTAAAAGGCACACTTGCCCTGCAATGCTTTAGATTCCAGATCCTAATGTGATAGAAGATCTGTCAGAATGAGGAGGAACTTGGGAATGAACTACAGGGAGGATTTTTCTTACCTTTATGGTAGTTTAAAGGTTATAAAATAGATAAGGTTTAACTAGTAAGATACTGTCAAGTAGGATAATAAATACAACTGACCTCCACAAAGGAGTTTAAATCAACAAGGTGTATCTTTGTAGTGCCTTTACTTTGGTTATTAACAGAGAAAATTGTGTAAAGATTGCTCATAGTGACTAATTTTGTCATAACACAACGTTTATACATGTTTTAAATAATTCTTTAAATTGCTGCTTCTGTTTTATTTTTTAACAGATTCTTGACAACTGGAAGTACCATAAACCAAAGGTGGCTTCCTACTGGCTGGTGAAACTGGACTCTACCAAACAGAGGAAGGTAAGACTCTCATCTGGGCCTCATTTACTAACTGTTCTTAACCTTTTTAGAATGGGATCTATTGATGCCAGTGTCAGGATTGCCGGTGTATGTATGTGAATGGCTGTTTAAGTGTTGGTCGGGGTGGTTAATGACAGCGAGATGTCAGATGTTAAATGCTAGTAAAGAAAAGTTTGTAAGCATGTAAAAAGTTAAAAGTACTGTGCCGTTTCATAGACTGGAGCTGTTAATTAGCATAAAGTTAAAATTACATTTTAAATTTTGGATATTTTCATTTTTTTTACTGTTTTGAATTGAAAAACAATTAAGCATTTATTTTTAACATTAATAGAGCTTAAATTTGCAATATTAATGTCTGTGTCAATTATTTGATTTTAATCATCCACTAAAATCAATTTAATTTAAAGTGCTGATTTTTGGGGCAAACATTATGTGATTAACATGCAATAAATTAAGAATAATAGGTACAAAGCCTGTAATTAATTACATTACTTTTTTTAATCGAGTCCCACTCCTAGGTTGAACTAAACTGGTGCTTGTGTTGTTTTCTGGAGTTCTATTAATAAAAATGCAGCAATAACATAGTAGTGATATTTCAGATTTGTGAAATATTTGTAAATGTTTCCAGGTTGTGAATTGTAGGTAAATTTTTCTGATTAAACTGATTTTTTTTCATTAAAATAGCTCAAAATGTAGTCCAATGTGTCAAAATTATGTCCTTAAAGCATCTCTAAAAACAAGTTTGGATAACAGGGTAATTACTTTTAGTCTAATCATTTATGATGCACCTTGTGGTTTACATTGAGGAGCTTTGACAAAAAAATGATCCAGTCTCAAAGACAATTTTGTGTGTAAATGCTTCATTTTTTCATGTTAGCTCTGAAAAATGTTAAAAATGGGCAAAATTTGTCTTTTGACACCTGTATAAATTGCCTCTGTCTGCCTTTGCTGTCAGCCTGTACTGAATGGACGTCGTTAAAACCGGCGAATGTGACAAAATGTCACCACTCCTACCTGTTTCTTTGAAAGCTTCTGAACAACTTTTAAAGCACAAAAATAATCTTAAAATCAAACTTCAGAAAAAAAGGCAAAAAAAGCATGAAGATCATTACTGTGTCAGACTGTAAGAGGCAGAGGCACCAAATAAGATGTAAACAAAACAGAAGAGGGGGACAAGACATGAAATGGCATCCAGTAGGCGTGTCAGTAATGATGTGATCTCTCAGCTGCTGCTTCTTGCACCTCTGTGCTCAGCTGTGTTGTGGGCTGTGGTGGTGTGAGCTGATGTTTATTTGGAGTGAAGCAGCCTAATGAGCAGCAGGCAGAGGTCAGGAACGTAGCGCCAAGCGCACCACCACCATTTGATTACCATACCAAAACATATCCGTGTGTGTGTGTTTACTCATCTATCAGTTTGTCAGGCTGTGTATGCATGTCTCACTCGCCTCGTATTGCTGTGGGGAGATCTTAGTCTTCACATGGTAAACACACACGGACGCACAGACGGACGGGCACTTCAGTAATGAGGAGCGGAGAATCGGAGTCAAAAGAACCTTGGTGCTGCTCTATGCAGGGTAAAAAGAGGAAGAAAAGGGAGGAAGAGATGGCAGAGAAGTGGGGAGGGATGGGAAAAAGAAAAAGGGGAAGATGGAAGGCTGGCTCAGGTGTCCGTACGCCGCATAGGAACTTCTGACACCTTATCTCCAAGACTGACGTTGGTGCAGCAATTAGTCCTTTTTCTGGCTCTCCACTGTCTGCTCCAACATTATTCCCCCTGCTTGTGCTACAGCCTCTTTCTCTCACTCACACACACACACAGATGAGACATAGACTTCACGTCTGTGTGTGCATATTTATTATAAATGAACGGAAAAACACTACTTTAAGCTGTGTGTGAATAAAAGCAACACCCTGTGTGATTACTCATTTTATGGTTAGATAAACAACAAAAAGCGGAAAAAAGTTGTAGCGAGAGCAAGTTGTGCTTATGAATAAAAAAATCTGGAAAATGATGGTACCTTCTTATTCCCTCATTAGCTCATGCACGGTTTAAATCTGATATAGCACTTTTCCTCATCCCTCACTCTTTTTTTTTTTTCATTTTTTTCTGTCAGGTATTGGATATCGTTCGGACCAATGTGCGCATGGTGCTGCAGCGGATCTGGAGGGAGCCGGATGTAGAGAGCCTCCATCTCTATCGACTTTTTAACCGTGTTTTCAACCGACTGCTCTGGAGCCACGGCCAGGGCTTGTGGAACTGCTTTTCCAACACTGGGTAGGCCAGGCTAAGAAAGGTTTAAGGAGATTTTTTTAAGGAACCTTTGATACGACGTTTGCATTAAAAATTTTTGAGCAAGCTGGGCTGCGTATTTTTATCAGAAGGTGGCAGTGATGTGTTTCAGTCTACATATTAGTGAAAAACAAAAAAACAAGAATAGTGATTACTTATTGTAGAAACAACCAAAAAAGGAGAATGCAATATACTTCTTCTTGGGTGTTCCTAATTGGACTAAAGGAAGATTTTTTTCTATTAGCTATGTTGTAATTTCTCTGTAATGTAATGTCTCTTTTCCAATTGCAACTGCTGAGTCCTGAATTAGAGTACAACTTTGAAATTGCCAAAAAAAAAACCTTTAAAAATAAAACATATTCTTTATACTCTGTGCAACAGGTGCAACCTGCTATATAATTCATGCAAAATGCTGATATTTCTAGCAAATCTAGCAAAATGTTCCCTAGAAAGATGGTGGAAGAGAGATGGATTTTAAAATTGTGGGTATGTCGTTAAACTTTGTTGAGAGTAGTATTGAATAGAAGGACAATAAAGATTCTGAGAGTGGGGTGCAGTGCTGCTTATATGTTCACTTCTGCAAACTTGGCCACGACATGGCCGCAATAAGGCTTTTTTATTGGATGTGAGGAAAATTACATTGTATAGGAACAAATGAGCATCTAAACAACCTCAGTGTAATTTTGATGGATGATATGAATCAATACCAATAAAAAAAAACAGAGATATTGCTCTGAGTATCACAAAGAGCTCCCCTGAATGAATGAGATCTAATTCCTCAGTATCAACACAAACAAGTGATTACAGTGCATCACTCTTCCATTTCTTTAACCACAGGGCCATTCAACACGCACTTCCCCCACCATCCTTAAGCACTCTGTTCATCAATATACTAGTTTCAATGCAAGCAGGGACAATTTTGTATTTTCATTCAGTCTCATTGCAAACAAAATGCTGACTGAATGATGTCAAATGAGCGACAGACAGAGCACAGCTCGTTGCACTCTCGTTAAAGCTCTTGTACGTGAAGAAAACATGTTAGTCTGTGGAGACGTAATAAGTTCAGGTAAGATACTATTGCAGCTGTTAATCAGGCCTTTTTCACACTTCAGAGATAATAATAGGAGCAAAAAGGAGGTGAATAAAAATTTCCTCAGTTCAGGTTGAAATCTGGTAGTCTGGGGTTTTACTGTTAATTTCATCAGACGAGTCACTGCAGTTATCTCATTTGATAAGGCCGCAACCAGTGGAACAAACTGGTATGAGGGGGCCTCATGACCAAGAAGTTTCTTTTCTTTTACAAAGTTTCTTTGTTCTTTCTTCTTAGTTTGATAAGTGGTTATTAACCTGATGATCAGAACATGATGATGATAATAATAATAATAATAATATGTATACTGTTCTTTTATTTATGGAGAGAATCAAAATGATTACATTAGATGTATTATTCAATCTGTCCTCATTTATACTGGATCATATGTAGCGTACTGGTACCCTGTGCCAGTCAATACATGCCAATGGTCTCTCTGACTACCACATGAAACGTTCATTAATAATTTTAAGCACAACCTTTATTTTTTAATAAAAACAAATCATTATGATAAGAAATAAATAAAGTACATTTTGAATTAGAAATACAAGGTAGAGGTGGTGGATTCCGTCACTTTTACAGGCTGATATTTTTGTGGTGGAAAGAACGGATCTAACCAGAGCTTCAATTTGCAAAACCAAGATACAAAGATTTTCATAACAGCCACAATTGTAGTAAAAAGATAAGTAGGACTTGAGAACAAGTTGTGAAATAAGTTGTTGAATGAAGCCAATTGACTGTTTTTTAACCCATATATTGTATTTGTTTATTTTTTTCTTCCAACACACACATAAGGGCTCTCAAACAGACCTTACAAGCAGGAACACACACCATCTACATCCAGTACATGCAGACAGCAGCTGCAATGGTTGCTTTTGATCTTCTCTGTGATAAAGGTGTAACCTTCTCACATCTCCTCCTCTTCATATTCTTTATAGTTCAGTTGTTCGCTGACGTGCTCCCCCCGACACAGAGGGCTCAGAGGGGGTAACTTGAGTAGCTGTCCACAGTGCTACATTTTGCTCCTCCCTTACATCCTTGGGAGTCCTAATTGAGGGTGTGTGAAAGCAAGTGAGCAGGTGACAGAGATGGAGTGGTTGATAAGCAGAGGCAGACAAAAAGAAAGATCTGGTGACTAAGAGAAAGTGGAGAGTGATTGAAAACGAGATATGGTAAGAAATAACATCGTTTGCGAGGGAGGGGAGGTTGACCCTACAAGGATTAGCTTAGGCAAGCTACCACCAAGCATGCTGCACCTCATGCAGCTTTTTGTCTGATCACAGCATGCCTTGGATGGTACAGCTAGCTCGCTAGTCTATCTCCTGGCCCCTCCCTGCAACGAGCCACGGCCCCAACATGGATGAGCCCAACAGGGGGTCCAGTATCACGCAGAGACAGTCAGGTTGTATCGCTCGAAAAGCACACACCAAATCCAGTAAAGCCCCCCCGGGCTTTTTTTTTTTTTTTTTGCCCAGTCTCTTGTTTGATATTTTATCTAAGGGACTTAACAACAATCAAACAGCCCAGCAGCTATTGTGGGCAATGAATTCAACAGGCTTTGAAAACGACTTAGGAGGAGGAGAATGGAAACACACAGTTTTGAACCCTTTCACAGAAAGCACATCCCACCTCCCAAGAAGTGAAAAGGGGAAGACATCAAAAGTACCCCCTAAGGTTGTGTGTCTCAGTTGTTGAGCTCTCTCACAGTCAGGGGTATGTCTGAGATTGTTAAGGGGTTAACTGTACTTGGATTAGTTTCATCCTTCCTCTGTGTGTCTTCCTCCGCGTCTGTGCATGCAAGAACGTCAGAAAATAAACACCATACATGCACAGTGATGAGGCTCATATTTGCACACGTGTGTTATTCATCAGCTCACAGTTGTGAGCTTCTTGTGATATGCTTATTTTTAATCTGCATTTAATTCAATTTATCTTCTGCAGCTCGTCGTGGGAGACTATCTTCAGCAAGAGCAGTGAGGTGGTGTCCCCCCAGGAGCTGCAGTGCTGCCGTCGGCTGGTCCAGCTGTGCAGAGACTGCCTGTTGGTCGTCTATAAGTTTGTGTCCGAGTCCCGGGGATCTATGAGTGGGCTCAGCCCAGAATGGGATGATACCAGGTGAGATAAATTCACTTTTTTTATCTTCATCTCACCTCTTTTTTAATTCTGAAAGCTTCTTCTAGGTTTTCTGCTCCAATAGAAAAGTAGGAGAGCATTGAAGGATGCAATCCAGTAGTGTGGTAGCTCCCTAGTTCAAGCTCCACTCAGTCAGTGTCCTTGTGCATGTTGCTGAGTTTTTGCTTTGCAAGAAAGTTACTCAATAATAAATGGCTGAAAAGGTATTGTAACCTGTTGTTACAGAAAACTGAGCTATTCATCACCAGCTAGTTAAACTTCCAGGTTAAGCTAATACCATTTGTAATACATGGGTTCCCAAGTCCAGTCCTTAAGATCTGCCCTGCAACTTTAACTGCACCCACTTCTCTAATCCAGCTCTGCAGAATCCCCATAATGAGCTTTTCATTAGATTCGGATGTGTCGGAGAGGGGTTCCATCTGCAATGCTTCTCATTTCCGGTCCTCAGGACTCCCTGCCCTGCATCTCTTAGCGACAGACCTTCTTTAACACATCTAAATTAAACGAATGCTTGTTAACAAGCTGCAAATGAATGTGATGGGCATGTTCATGAATCTGAGTCAGGTGTTGACTCAGGTGACTCAGGTGTAGGAACACGCCGAAGACATGCAGAGAATGGGGCTCTCGAGGATCGGAACTGCTTTAAAGTTTGGAGACTTGTTTGGTATTCTTGTGAATCTCGCCATCTAGAAAGGCCCCACCCTGCAACCCACACAGTAACAGACATGTATATTATTATTGTAATGATAGCAACAAAAGAGCAGCACAAATTGAATGTATTATTATTATAAAAAAAAAAAAAACATATTAAAGGAAGAAAGAAAAGAGCATTATATGAACACTGGCAATAAATGAAGCCCGCTGTGACGCTAAAAATGTAAATATAACAGAAGACATCCTCCATGAATATTTAATTTAATATTTAGGCTTAGGTGAAAAGTTAGTTACAGCAGTCTGAACCCCCAAAAGTGCGTAGTAATAAACTCCCTTTAGAATGCACTGTCAAACACATTGCTATCATCAGTTATCATCATTACACCTCTCCCAGGAAACGTTTCCTCTTAGCCCTCCATGGAGCCTCGGAGCTATCATCTTCTTCATGAAATCCTGATAAAACAAACAAGTAAAAATCAGCCTCATTCTATTTTTAACGCTGATTGCTGTGGGGGACAGCAGCTCAGGTTGGGAATGAGTGAACTTTTAAATCACACATGCTTTGGGCTGCCAGACAGGGTGGGAGCTGAGTTGGGAAAGAGAGAGGGGGAGAGTGTTGTTAACAGGAAATAATGGCCCACAGATTAGCGCTCAGGTTAGCCCGGGGCCCCTTGAGTCCTTCTTAATTCAATTAGAGCCCAGATGAGCCTGAGCAGCAAATGACCTTATGAGCGAGAGAGAGCTCTTTTTTTTCCTGGGGCTTTGCTTTACATGATTCATAACTCTTGCGCATATTTTAACAGCCTATCACTTTGCGCCCACTGTATAAAAACCTCAGCTGTTAAAAAGATTGTGGGGTGTTTGTAAAAATTGAAAAACAAGCTTGGTTTAGCCTGTTCTAACTTTTTTGGTATTGATATCTTTTTCTTTTCAAACAGCACAAAATGTCCATCAGCCATGTAAATGCATAGAAGATATCATATAATTCCATTGCTAGATCATGCCCTGAATGATATATTTGAAAAATACTTCATTTAGAGTAGCTTTAAGCATGCACTGGTTTTTCTCTCCTTATTTCTTTTGTTTCTATATATGTCTGTGTTTAAAAAAAAAAAAAAAAGCTTACCATTTGCTGCTGGACCAACTTCAACCCATGGCTCCTCTCCTGCTGCTGTCGCTGTCGCTGCCGCATCCTCTTCCTCCACTTCTTCCGTCTCTTCGCCTCTCGACGCAGGTCTATGCTTGGTTTAGTTCTGCCAAAACCCCCCACCCAACCCCACTCCTCTCACATCTTCAAGCACTGCCCCTACTCACTGCTTTCTGCTGCTGCCACCACCTCACAGCTGTGACAAAAGCTTGATCCAACCTGCCCTATGATGGTTGCTGTGGCAGTACAGCAAACAGTCTAGCATGCTCTCCTTCTCTTTCCTAAAAATAAAATAAGCAGAATGAGGATTGATTTGTTTAGCATGTCAATGGATTTCAAATGATTGGATTACTTATTTCCTAAAAAGTACTCACTGTGCATACCAAAGATAACGTTTACAGAGAAGGAAGTACGTTCAGACTGTTTGGAGTTCTTTGGGTCAACACTGCAAACATTCAGCCAGCTTGCAGTACATCACCAGCAAATCATCCAGCTGCTACGATGTGTTAGATTCAATACTTTAATCAAGGGCCTCGTGCAGCTCTTTGAGTAGATTTTCTGTTTAAGTGGCCTTATTCGGAACTGAGCGCCTCACCTACACTGCATCAGTGCTGTGATCAACCTAAGCACCACTTTCTTCTTGTGACAAAAAGATGGAAAAAAGGTTCGACTCACATTCGTTGGTTTACAGTTCAACAACACATTTGGCTCACATCTCTCCATCAGGCATGCAAAGAGGGGGGAGTCACAACCCACCACCACTTCAGAAACAGTAGCTGAGAAGCCATTAGGATTATTTTCTCATTGATCCATATGCTTAACATAAGGAGGTAAATTGTGTGTGTAGAAAGTGTGTAGGTGTGCATGCTCATGCCCTGTGCTGTAACACTACTACCTCCGCTCTCTCGCTACAGTGACCCGTCAGTTGACTTCAGCTATTATCATTGTGCTGTGTTCACATCTAAAAGACAAGAAACTACCCAAATCTGACTATTAAGGTCACATTTTACCTCCAGCTAGACTTTTGCCTGCAGTTCTTAACTAGCAGTGCATTATGGATGTGCTCTCTGTCCTTTCTGTTAAAACTGCATCAGTGAGACCACAAACCTTAATGGTTCAAGACATGGTTGAAAATGTTGCATCAAAAACAATTCAAATAAGAAACCTATTGAGAAACACATCTTATAAATTCTCCCAATTATCTTATTGAAAAGATTCACCAGCTTGCCATTGCAAGGGAGTTCTATAAAAAATAAAAAAGTAAAAAACAAAAACAAAGGAAACATTAAAAAAATGTTTAAAAAAAAAAAAAAAAACTCCAGAAGCCACCATGATAGAATTAAAACAATATAAGCACAAATGTACAAACTGGAAATGTCCTCATTCCCCATGACAAAAGTAGAATTCTCAATTTATTTTATATTGTATATTATGATTATGTTGCGTAAGCAAAAAAAATATCTATAGTTAAAGGCATTGCAGTTATGAGTTATGGGTGCGTGTCCTATTAAGAAGCCAACATATGTGCATCATCCTCATATGATTACAGCTTTATCCATTTCAAATCGCATCCTACTAACAAAGTTGAGGGTAAAAAATATTAAGTCCACAAATACATGAGCGGCATCCGTATTTGACTTGGATTCTGTGGCATACTGCTATGCTCCTACTGGCTGAATATTTTCATACATTAAACAGTACCTGCCACACAGGTCTTCTATTTATTGGCTTATATGCAACATCTCCACACTGTGCTTGTCTACACAAACACAGCACATAACAAAAGACTCTCACTGCTCCGTGCAGCTTTTTGGCGCAGGTCGAAGTTGTTCTGGGGTCCACATTGTTGACCACACCTGACTGCTCCTGTTCAAGCACACTTCCTGTTAGGAGAGCTCGGATCAAGTGTGTCAACAGCCTCACGGGTTGGAGGAAAGTCATCGGGCCTGTGTGGGCTGAACATAAGACATAGCCAAATGCTGGAGCCTCATTAATGACTTTTCTGGTTAAGCCTGGAATTAATGTCAATATCCAAGATAATTTTCCCATAATGACAAAAGTTTGAGATACTATTAACTTTCATTTATCTGAGAAGTATGGCAGTAATTAGGGTTAATTGGGGGTGTTGAGCTGAATGTGGGCTCCAGATACCCTTCAAGCCTCTTGGTTTATGATTGCGTCAGCTCTCTTGCTTGTCTCCCTCACCATCTTTAGTCATTCAATTTTGTTTTGTCAGGCCGCCTCTTAATGCATCACGACAGTCACATCTCAGTGGAGGACTTGAGATTGGCCTGTCAAGAGGAACAGTAGTTGATAACAGCTTTGCATGTAAAGATTGGACACAGTATCTCTGTGTCCAGTGATGGAATGAAGTAAAGCACGAGTATATGAACAAGCCTTCCCCTGCCTTTCAAGCATGCACGTAGTTGCTATGGCCTTCTTCATGATCAAAAGGACGATGAACCTGGAAGATGCCAAATAAGGGTCCAATTAAATATAGCCTGCAGAGACAGCAGACGCTTGGACGTGAACCCCCACACCCCCTATTCCGGTGCTTGCCTCTACTACCAGTGATTCTTTTTATGAGCTGAATATTCTCAAAGTGAATAGCAGAGGAGCTCTGAACAACACACACGCTGCCCCACATGAACGTTCAATATTTGATTTGATTTTCTTTTTTTATTTTTTTCTTCTCTTTTCTGGACTGCCATTTCCATGGACTCAGGGTTCCAACCTTGGAAATAGAAGGGTGAAATGAGTCCACAATAAACCCATAAACATAATCACTAGAGATGTGAATATTCTAGAAGGGCATGATCAAATATAAGGTGCTGACCATGGAAAGAAGAAACAGAGAATAAGCAGAAATAAGTCCATGAATAACATTAAAATAAAAGTCTGAAATCTATGCACTTTGAGCTACAAAACTAAAAAAAAAAAAAAAACCATGTGAAAGGCTGAAAGCGAAGCTTGAAGTATGAGTGGAGAACTTTGAGAACGAGTGTCAGGCTGATCCATTGTTCACCCAGTCTGGTCATAGATGAAGACTATGAGCTGGAGGGATACACACAGCCCACTTGAAGCTGTTTCAAGGACACTCTTATTGGACTAAATCAATTTAATTTGAATCCCTCCTAACTCTCTTGGGTCTAAGGCTGTGTTGAAATGGATGCCCTAAGCGACATGTCGTTTTTTTCCCTTTCCAGTCGACTTCAGGAGAAGCTGCTCTGCTAATTTGTCCAAGAGCTATTTCATATGAGAACAAGAGCTGAGAAAAATGTGCAATCGCTACACAAGCTTTAAAAAAGATATTATTCTTTCACTCTGCAATCCTCGGCCTCTGTAGGTCCCTTTTGATTAAGCTGTCTCATCTTAAACACTACCACAGGAACTACATCTTGTGGCTACTGTACTTGATTAACTAAGCGAGTGTTGGATCTACTTTTTTTTTTCTCAAAAATCCGCAGAAGATCGTCTGTGAACATAAAGAATTAGGGCCGCAGAATGCAAAAGCCCATAAATGCAAATCCCTGTTCAACTGATTAGTATTGGAGCTTATAAACTCGCCATTTCATTTCTTCTAAATAGAATTTAGGCTGAGTTTGCCCTGCCTGGGAGCTAATCATCTCATCTGACATCGCTCTGACAACCATACCCGGCTCATTTCCAGTAATCAAGGAAGATAGGAGTCGGGTTCAGCCACTCCTTGAGTCCATCTCAACCTGACACTGGTCTCATTCTCAGGTACTGGAACGCTGTTAGCAGAAGCTGCCTCACTGCTCTGTCTCGGTGGAAGGTGTCATAGAAAAGTCTTAGAAAGGCACTGACGTCTATACCTCGGAATGATAGGTGAGGATTTTCTGTTCATGATACCAGAAATGCAAAAGTCAAAGTTGAAAAAGAAAATTGCCCTTGAAGTCCGTATCGAGGGGGCGTCACAGTTTTTTTGTTTTGTTTTGTTTTTTTACTGTTGCATAATTATTTTAATCAAACACGAGTGTATAAAAAAAAGCACTATTTATGCTTTTGATGGTGCAATGATCCATCAAAGGCACAGTTATTTACTGTTGCTGTTTCTAGCTTCTTCAGTGGGCAGAAAGTTTCAATTTCTTTTTTCTTTCATTTTTTGGCTGTTGCTTTGCATGACAGGATTTGATAATGTGTTTGGGTTTCAGACCATTGGTCAGACACAAGAAGACGCACTGAAGTCTTGCTAACTGTGGCACACTAAATGGATCCATCAGTTTAACCTCCTGATTATTCCTTTGCTCTATGTGTTGGTTTTCAAGGCGAATGGGTGTCATTATCTGGACACTGCCAGGCCTTTATTAAATGGAGTTGTGCAAATTGAGATGGGTATAAATGGATTATATGAAAAAAGCAGGCTATATGCAGTCTCGATGCCTACCAAAGCGCCCTGACCTCTAAATTGTGACCTTTGCAGGACTAATCCTCTCATTATGTTCATCCTTTTCCCTAATCCCCCCCCATCCCTCGCTCGTGTCCGTCTGTCCAGGTACCTGCTGCCAGTGACCTCCCAGTTCATAATGAAGTGGCCTTCGTCCAGCTTTGGCCGCATCTCCTCAGCTGTGCCACGCTCCCGCAGCCTTTTTGCCACCAGGATGGACCACTTCTGAGGTCACCGTGGCAACCATGGCTCCTAACACCTCGCCTTTGACCTCAATGCCCTGTCTCACACGACTCTTACCCAGCCAAATCCAGATCTTAGTAATCCCGGCATGGATCTGAATTGTGGATGCCAAATCAGGCCTCAATCTTGCACAGTCGCCTTGTGGAAGATCAACAAAGCAACATCGGAGGATTTGGTATTACTAGAGGGTGTTGCTCACTTTAGTTGTGTTTGGCTTGGACCAGCAGACCTCCGGTATCCTCTATCCATTCCTTCAATCCCAGCAATATTAGTCAATGGGTTCACCTCTCTGTTCTCGTTGTAATTGCTGTTTCATATTTCATTGTACAGTTACAAGTCATGGTACTGTAAAAGTAAAATAACAGATACTAAACAATGCAAGGGATATTTATTTCTATACTTATTTATTTTGTAAGGTATTCCCATGAATGCAGTGAATGCTGGTGCAGAATGCAGTTTTGAAATATCAATTAAGCTTTTTACTCATTTGAATAAGCGGACGTTATTTTCCCAGCTGTAATAAATTATTTTATTGCTGTATTTAGACTTTAATTTATTTCAATGGATTTTTTTTTAACTTGTATCAAAAGCTTTATGTTAACAGACACTTTATGTTGCTTTTGCAGTTAAAGTTAACGGTAAAGAGGTAAAACGACTGAAAACATTTTAACTTTTGAATGCTAATAGTTCTCATTTTATATGTGTGATATTAGGTGCAGCACTATTTAAGTGGCACAATGTTCAGAATGTCATTGTAGTGAAGCCAAGCCTTTTTACTGTTGTAGAGCACGAGCTGACTTGAATGCAACAGTATGAGCAGCAAAGCCTTTTCGGAGAGCCACCACTTGTTCCTAATATGCACTTTGCAGTTTGCCACAGAAAGAAAATGCAGCTGCACATTAGAAGAGTATGCATGTCTAGACTTTAGTCTCTTTAGATCCAGATGTAGTGGTTAGACAGAAGCGCTGCATTTGGAATATACTTGAAGTTACGTTCATTTGTCACTGTGTCACTGTGAAGAGGACACTTCACTTCAGCATTTAGTCGTCTTTGATTATAGATGTTTTAAAAGCAACAGGGGTGTGTTTTCAGATTGTTCAGCACCCTGATTGATTTGGTTCCTTTTCTCTAATGTACTGTAACAGCAGTGATTTGCCAGGGATGAGCAGCTGCAGCCTTTTCTGCGAGCTGCAGTACAGGTACCAGTGCTAGCGGCGTCATGGATGTGCCACCAGTAAGAACATTTAATACACATGTTCAGTTACTTTTTTTTTTTGGCTGCTGCGTCATGGCCTTCTGGAGGACCTCATTTTAGATATTATATGTTGATAGGGTGAAACGCAGTGCTAAATCATAGTAGTTTACTTGCTGTGTGCAACTTAAAAGATGGTAGTTTGTACAAAACAGTACAATACGCATTTTATAACAGTTTTATCTAACAAGTGTAGCGCAATGCTGTGCTATAACTGCTCAAATCCAAGTCTCCCTGCATTTTCATTTTTCCATGCCAAATAATGTTTATTTAGATTTTGATTTCATTTGTGTCATTTATAAGTTTTTTTCCATTGAGGTTTGAAATATTTAATTTTACATAGCAATAAAATGTTGAAACTGAAGCTTTTTGTCATTTGCTTTCTTGCATTAAAACTGGTATCCCTAAAATCTTTATTGAAATTCAGTTAATAACACACAATAATAGAGTTCATTCTATTAAAAAAGATCTTTTATTGATTAACCCTCCAGTTTGGCAATAATTTGGTGGAATGTAGTTGTATTATCTAAGTACAAGTATAAACCTCTGCACGATATTTCAGTCTCATAGGCTGAGCAGGGATCACACAGTGACAGATGGCAGCCTACTCCACAGACTTCACAACTTCATCTCATCTCACACAAGCACACATTATCCTGCACCTTTACCTTGAGTGAGTGATGAAACACACACGGGAGAAAACTACACGGCTAACTTAGGTCTACAGGGTGTACAGATAATTAGCTGCCCAGCAGTGGTGTGTTTAACGCTGTATAAATGTACCTGCAAATGTTACTTTGGTCTGGTTAGATGCTTTCACAATCCTTGCTTTTTAAAATCAAACTATCTCCCTGTGACATAAAGTCTGCAGCATAAGTTGCTTTTAGCTTGACCCTCATCCAACGCAGTGACACGCAGAGACTCCAGCACCCTGCCAGCTGCTGCCAATCACGCACAGACACTAACACAGCCCTTCTGTCAGCTGAGAAGATAAAATCATCTGACACGCTTCTTTTTCCTTTTAGAAACAAAGCTGTCAATAATGGATTAAAACTACACCAATCCATTCAAGCCAGTTATTCCAAAAGAAACCTGATATATCCTATAGACTGATTCAATAAAAGTGAAGGTACATATATTATTGACTATTAATTCTCTACCAGATATTTTATCAGTAGGAGATGTAGGGTGTTGGGAATAATGAAAAACCAATTACAACACTAAGACAATGCTGAACTATAAGTTTTTTAAGACTTCTTTTCCACCCAATATCCATTACCTGGGCAGCTCTCAAGCTATCTGGATTAACCTCAGCAGTATCACATTTCACAGCAGAATCCCCCGTAGACGGGTGACACTCCTGACCTGTCACTCGCCTCAGTAATGAGAGTGTGTACCCAGCCGGTCTTTCTTGTTCCATCTTGACCTGAAAGCTGCCCTACTCTGATGTGTGTGTTTGTACAAAGAAAGCAATGTCCGTTTTATTTAGACCTGTAACAGCAGCATCCCGCACAGTTTCCCGTGCCCTCTCCACCCCCGCCTTCTTCCCCTTGTCTGTCAGCAGAAGAGGTGCAGTATCTGACCTTGAGGGCCTCTGGCCTTTGCCTTGGCCCCTGTAACCATAAGAGAGCAGGGGCAGTGACTGTTTGGCGCTGCGACCACGTCTTACTGTCCAAAAATATCCCCCTCAGCCACAGGACTGTGCTGTTCCATGCTGACCTTTCTACTCGTCACTCTTTTCCATCCAACCAATTGCTCCATTGCTTTCTCCCCTTACCTGTCTGGGATCCAGAAAGCTTTGCAGCCAATGTCCATTGCTGTTTTTTCTTTTTCTAAATATTTTTTTTTCTTTTTTTGCTTTTGCAACACCCAGATGACCCAGTTTCAGGGCCCTAAGCCGACCGACCGCTGGATTGGAGAGCAAAAAAAGCAACTGGGAGCTGTGTGAGAGGTGGATGGTTCAGATGAGATAAGGAAGCACACTCTCGTGCAAAACACAGATGGTGGGGCTTCAAATCTGCTCTTAATCCACTATTTGAAATGACATGGAGGAAAAAGAGCACAGAGGTTTATTCTGTAATTACGACTGTCTGAGTGAGGTGTCCAGAGGAACGGCTGCCCTCCTTTTCCCTTCCAGTGAAGCTTTAAAGTGGAGCCACTGGTGGTCAGTTTGCTTTCAAATGACAAAAGTGACCTTTCTTATCAGACAAATGTAGCCAGTGTACAGCTTGTGTTGGACAAGTTGTGTGTGTGGATTATGTATCTGTGTGGGCAACATGTACTGTGCGATGACTTGATGAGCCAAACATTATGACCACACCTGCCTTCTTTGCTGTTGGTCCTTTGCATGCTGCCAAAACAGCCCCAACCCACAAAGGCACAGGCTCAACAAGACCTCTGAAGGTGCCCTGTGGTATCTGGCACCAAGGTGTTAGCAACAAATCCTTTAAGTCCTGTCAGGTGTGATGTGGAGCTGCCATAAATGAGAATTTTTTTTCCAATATTTCCCCCTATCGCAGGTTGATGATTTGATCCTCCTCGGACCTGCTTCAGTAGGGATTCACTGCTACTGACTAACTGACATGAACCTGACAAACCTTCAGGAGATGCTCTGACCCAGTCAGCTGGCCTTTACACCTGCCCACCTCTCCTGCATCCATCATGTGAGGAGAACAGATTGCTCGCTTGCAGTCTAATATTTCCAAGACCTTGACATGCAGCGTTGTTAAGAGGTAATCAAAGCTTTATTTCCTTCATCTGCGAGTGGTCATACTGGGTTGGCTCATTATTGCCGCATGTGTGCAAAGCATGCTCACATATGTTCACTGCTGCTTTATTAGTTTTTCAGGCCTCGCACCTGCCTCATTGTCCGAACATTTGCATATGTTTGTGTATTTTTCTGTATTCTCAAAGGGACAAGTTAACTGACGCCCGCTGCAGTACATCATGTGTGGTGTCTTGTTTACAACATCTTTGCTCACAGCGGGGGTACTGCAAGTAACTGACACATAAACCAACAGATGAACACAGAGGAGCCGGGATGGGCTTTGCTCAGCTCGTCTCTCTGGCTTGAGTTATTTACTTGATGCACATTTATGTTTCTCTGCAACATGCAGGTTGATTTTAAAGGTTTTAATTGGAATTATTTCATAAATTAATTTCAAGCCTAAACACAACTCTGAAATGTAAGAAAAACAAACAAACTACTAATTCCCCAGGATGCTGATTGCCTGTTTACCTTCATATTCCTCCATGTACAAAATTATAATCCAGATGTATGAAAATAAAAATTTAAAATACTCTCAAAATTGAGATAATTACATAAAATATATTTAAGGCATTTAAAAAAGCACAAATCTTTCCACTAAAGATGATTTTCAAAACATGTTTACTTAATGATGAAATCATTTAAAAAATTTTTTTTTATTTACTTTTCAACACGTTTTTACTTTACATTACATTACAGTCATTTAGCAGACGCTTTTCTCCAAAGCGACTTACATCTGAGAATAAGACAGATAAAAAACACAAGCACAAAATGAAACAGTAGAGGACATCATAGATAAGTCCAGTCAAACTATGGGTGCAGGTGTTGCCTGCAGTGCTAGAGGAACAGATTTTTTGTTCCCAATATCATAGAACCAAATTTTCGCAAAGAACTAGAACAAATTTCCCAAATTAGTATAATTTCTTTTAATTGCAACTAAGTGCGGAAATATTTTTTTTGACAAATCAAGAGATCCCAGAAACTGAGCAAAATTATTTGTATGGATGCTATTTGGACAAACGACCATCCTAAAAACCTTTCTCTCCACTGCAAAGAGTGAAATTCAGCTAAGTCACTACAGTCACATGAAATGACCCTGCCTTTGAATTTCGTAGTATCTGCCTGAGTAAAGATGTGGTGAATAATGCTCGAGAAGAACGCACAAAATGATAATACAGGTAGTTTGAATGTTAAGACTGAGGGCTCTGTAAAGCCTTTCAGTTATTACATATTTTTTATAAAAATATAAATATATTTGATAAGTGTGATGATTTCTGCCAAAGCAAACTTTTATATTACCCAAAGACAAAACTAGAATTGTTCAAACAAAGAACATAATGAAGTTCTGGAGGTTGGCCTTGTTACATATTTTTAGCAGTAACTACAGAAATGTAAAGTCTTGCATAACAAAAGTATCTTTGTATATGTTTAACTTGTTAATCTTCTCAAAAAAGAAAGCCAATTAAATCATAATGACAGTTCCTGATGTGAGAAAAACGACTTTGTTATGTTATAAATGTGTAAAGCAAAAAAAGTTAGACATTTAACAGATTGATAATGAAAAATGAAATTGCCTGTTTGGGATAAAAAAAAGTTGTCTAGAAATTAACATTAAAACATAGATAAATAAATAAATGTCTTAAATAACTGATAGTTCAAACTTTAAATTGTGTCACAAAAAACTCATTAGGAAGATGATCAGCATGTTATAATAAAATATTTGTTGCAGCCTATTCTGACGTGCACACAGTCATCTCTGCATCATGTGTGAATGGCTTGCAGCGCATCAAATTACAAATATGATGCAAACCTATGCATTAAACATAAAGCACATGAAAGAATTATTTTATGGTGTAAAATTCCGTTCTGTTTTAGCAGTGTGCAAATACACACACAACTTCAGCGACACCACACGTCTTCCAGTCACCTTGGTTTGTCCTGTTTGAATTTTTATGGGCAGCTATTTGGTTTGGTGCGAGTCCTCCAGTGTTTCTTCCTTTGATCCACATATCAACTATTATTTATTTATTTTTTTTTATTCATCACAACGGCGTTGTGCTGAGCATGCACGCTTCACCAGCTCTGCTTTGTCTCACATTGACTGATTAACACACTGTGCAGTGACCGCTGGCTGCTGTTGGGAGCAAAGTGGTCACATGACTACTGTATGATGAGGGCAGTGAGTTAGACATTTTTCTGTTTGTCTGCTTGATATCAATGCACACACACACACAGACGCCCATGAACATTTAAACAAGAACTTATCGTCCAATAACCCAAGTTTACTAACTCTTATGGACCCATCAAACCCAAGTTCGTGCACAGAAGCTTGGAGTCCCTCTGCACTGCACCACCTCCAAATGATAACCTTGGTTTCAGTACTCAAGGAGCACACTGTACTTTGTTCCAGCCACAGGGGGTTATAGATGAGCACAGTTCTGCATATGGCCATCATTCACAGCCCCAGGCTCCCCCAGAGTGTGTGTCTTGAGCGTTTGTAACAAATGGAGCTGAGCAGTAAAGGCATTAATGTGGAAGAACAAGCCCTGTAGTAGAAGTACAGCAGGAAGTCACTTTCTTTCCCATCTGGCCCCTAACAAGATGGAAAGGAGCAGGCAGGTGTGAGTGGTGGTCTGCACCTCCGCTGGCTGGATTAGCACTTCTGATGGGAGAGAAAAGAGGACGGCGATCCTCGACACAGGCTGTCATTCTCTTCCCTTTCCTTTTCCCGTCTCTCCATCCCCTCCCTCATACATCTCCTCACCTCCCGTGTGATCACTGCTCCCTGGCCCTCTTTCTGCTGCATGTGTGAGAGGGGAGACTCAAAATGAGAATAAATGAGGTGTGGGGAAGAAGCTTGGGCAGTGTGCCTGTTTGTGTGTGTCTGTGCATGCCTGTACCTGCCATCAAGGGTTTTCAGATCTCTTCCTCTTCTGCAATGTCTGGCTGTGGAGCGAAAAGACCATCCAGGGACTCTTCATCCACTTTCTGCTGAGCGCCCCAGGGGATGGATGAGCCTTGCAGGCTGGGATATTATCAATACAGCCCCTCCAGGCAGCCTGGGAGACAGGAGACAGAGCTACTGACTCACTCCGCCTATTAGTCTACTGCTGTGCATCAGTGTTATGGGGAACAGCTGGTGTTAGTAGAACCACTGCCAACTAGTTCTTAGTCTTTGCCTCATCCTTACTTGGGCAAAGACTTTCTCGAAGGCCACCTCAGCCTTACTTCTCACTGTTTATGCCCTTTTACTTCCACCTCCATCATTCATTTACAGTCCATCTGCTGGCCTTGTTCCTCCTTTCACTCCTGCCTTCATACCCCTTTCACCTTTATTCCACGTTTTTCTTGTTCATTCCATTGTGGTTGACAGGGCCACGGTGCACTTACACTCATAATGTGCCGCCCACTCAGGTAATTACGCCTCCCTCCTGTGAGAGCTTTGTTCACTGGGAATGCTTCTTTGCCCAGTGTCATGCTAGAATCACTCCACTTGTATTTGAAATCTCCATCAGCGCTTTGTTTGAGAGCTGTTTTATATTGCATTTGTGTTATGAGGAAGCTGACCTTGTATTAACACTTCTGAAAAATATGCAAATAGTTTAAAGCATCCAAGTGTCGAATCAATGCCAAAGAACTCAATACAAGATTTCACTACAAAATGCTTTGCTATGATTTTGTTCTATATACTCGCTGTGAATGCAATGCTTCCAGTGATGTAATTGGCTCTAGTACAATATAAAACAGAAAGGAAAAAAATATAAATGGATGAGAACTCAAGCAGTATCTCAGCGGGAGCCAACTAGGATTGGAGGGTAATAGATGGATCACTCACTAAATATGCAATCTAACGTTCAACATTTGGTCATTTTTCTATTACATATTAGCACTATTCTTACAGTTAGTGAGAAAAAAAGGATCAAATCACTCCTAATCTTCGGCTCGCCACTGATAATTCACAGGGGCACATCTCTGACTGGTCTGCCTGCAGGAAACTGGAGAAACCATTGATAGAAACCACTGCTCAGTTTGCAGAGCCAGCAACCGCTCGGACTCCTTCTCAAATGACTTAAACAGAAACATGACCTCATCTTTTTCCCAAATAAGAGAAGAAAAATAGAGGAATTTGTAAATGGGGACCCAGTAAAGCTCTAAAAGTGGAAAGCTTTGTTTCCTTCCGGTCGCTTTCTGTTTACTCACTTTCCTGCATGTGTCTAAATGTCTTTTTTAAAATGTCCCAACTTCCATTTTGTTCTCGTCACTGGAGTGATGTTGCAGGCGTGATGTTTCCAGCAACATCACGCCAAACGCAGTTCATCAGTGTTTTATGACCTATCTGATGAAGTGAAGGGAAGGGAAACATGTCTATTTTGGTACATATCCCCGAGTGACACACCTCACACTTACCAGAGTTTAAATCAGAGACACTCACATATACAGTGTGTTGTAGTATGTGTGACCCTTTTTTTCATTCTGTTTGCAGTGTTGCTGCTTATAGCTATAAAATAGGTCATGACTGTGTGCTTTAACACAACAGACTGAATGCAGTACTACTTTAATAAATATGAGGCTGAACTTTAGTGTGATAGATGTTTGTATGTGTTGTGTATTTACGCAAATCAGTGCTTGTGTTTCACTCGCAGTGTGAAAAAATCACTTCAGTGAGTACAGCCATCATCTTAGCCTCATTTCATCTCTGACAACCAGTCTTTTGAAGATGACGTCTTAAATATATGTACCAACTCGATGGCATGTACCACTCATGTCCCCCCCCCCAAACTTATATTTCATTTCAGTGGCAGTGAAAGCTGGTACATCAAACTGCCTTAAATAAAAGTGTGACTTACTCACAGATCCCAAGCTGACGTTAATTACCCTAAGTGGCGATTGGGAGCAAACTGTTGGAGAGTATCTGCAGCTTTTCACTGAGTTCGGTTTTCGATAATTAGCTGAGCCTTTTCAGTCTTTCTAACTGGAGAATAATTGGCTTCTCAAAGTGCCGGTGTGTCTACTTTCAGCCTTTACATGTTCATCCTTGATGCCTCATCTGTGCTGCGCTACGGCAACATGAAGTGACATCAGCATGGTGCAGCAAGCATGTCTAACAATTAAGATGTAATCTGTAAAACCTTTGAATTTATCCCTCATGTTGAATAGTGAAAATCAATGTACAAACTTACTCTGGTGATATTATTACATGTCTTTTGAACTGATCTTATTTCAGCTCTACTGTGTTTCTAAATAAACTGTTTTAATGATAAAAAAGTTTATACTGTAGGAAACTAAGCAAACTTGTCATTTACTTACTTTTCAGAGTAGTTATCCAGACGGTCTCTGCTGGAATGTTAAAAGAAGATAACATTGACTTAATTGAAACCAATAGCAACTTTGAGTCTGACTTTCAAAGTGGATGGAATAGAGTGATGAAATATTATAACATACAATACCACAACTTCTGTTTTGATGCTATAGCAGTAACCGTTTTAAAACAAATGCTAATATATTTGCATTTAAACAATATTGAAATTTATAAATATGTAATTAAATAAATGAATGAATAAATAAAGCCTGTGGGCTCAATCTAAGACTTTCATTCAAACACTTTTACCGCTGGCAACAAAAGCCATGAACACCCACTAATATTGGAGAGCGATTGCCTTTAATGGAAAAATGATACAGTCTTGCCATGACTTTAGAGCCGTATGTTTACACAATTAATTCACTGTTATCTAAAGATTAAATAGTGTTTATAAGTGTTTTAAGCCTCTGATGTCTTACAATAGCAGAGCATAATTTTTAGATGACAAATGCGTTAACTGTGACAACACATGGTGATTGATTCCTCTGAACGTCTCACATTGTTTCATTTCAAGAAACGTTCAAAGGATCAAATATATCACCAAATATGATCAAAAAGAGACAGAAAAAATCCAAACACTGAGATACAAAGAACTTTATCAAACAAAATCCTGTTTTTCACTTCTTTTTACACTTCTATAAATCGACTAACAACCCATTAGCTGTACATGGCAACTGCTCATCAAATACTGTTCAGCAAATCTTGGATTAGTTTGCATAAAACAAGCAGCTGATGAAGACATGTGTAGTTAAACACAAATGCTTCAAATGGCAAAGCAATATTTTTATTATAGTTTTGCAATTTTTACATCAGTGTTGTAAAACATTTATTTCCTTTACTGATCTACACATGCAGCATTCATCAAACATACAAGAAAAAATGCTATTAATAACAATCACATCTTTAAATATATTATCTAAAATTATTTTTTTTACGATTATGCTTGATTGGCATTTAAGGTACTCAATACAACAAACAAAATGATTTAATCAATCTAATCTTTTAATGCATTCAGAGTTGATCTTTTAAACACCAATAAGTAGCAACAGCAGCAGTGTGACTGATCCAGTTTATGCACTTAATTCACATGTATTATATTTTAGTCCCTAAATTATGACATATATATTCCTTCTAATTAGACTGCTGATTTAAAATGGCTAAACCAGTGCTTAACATCATACAACAGTAGTCAAATTGAGCCAAAGCTGAGTGACAGCTTTTATGTAGGTACATGCAACACAGACAGTTAATAAAGGAGATGTCCATATGCTGTGCTACGTATAGTATCAACATTTCATTCACGAAGAACAAAACTAATATGGACTACATACTAAAAAGCCATTTCTATGTTATCAAGGCTGAACTGGCACCACAGAGCCCCACTGATATCCAGATTATTTAACCCATCAGGAAGCTAAACTGTTGCACAGCTTGACACATGTTGCAAGCAATGTTAGAAATGTGGTTTGTTTCAGACCAGATCCAAAAATATGACCCACACACATGTTGAAAAAACACACAAGTGTAGTAAACATGTATATTGATCCTCATCTGAAAGTAATCCCCAACAAATCCTTTCTCCTGTACAATATTTTATTGCTAAAAAGCCACATCATGGTGTTATAGCTAGCAGATTGCTAGCTTGGCACTGATGTTTACTTACATTCACAAAATCTATTATAAGCACTTCCCAGTTTTCTGATGACAAACATCCCATATCTTGGTTAGTTTTTAAACTTATAAATGGTTGTGTAAGATATTTTTAATGGGAGTTTGCATGGTGGTTTCTTTGGCTGGGAGCAGTTGCCTGGCAACCAGTGCAGATTTTAGGAAGCTACCGCTGTCAGCCAAGAAACACATAACCTTGTGCAAAACGGCAAACTTTTGCTTCAGTCTGGCTTTTTGGTGGAATGAACTGGTTAACTAATTACATTAATGACAGATATAAAAAAAATGCAATTTTCCTAACACAAATTAAAACTGAGCATTTTGGAAACCTTTTTTTAAGAATCTTGAAAATAAAGATGTACTTTAAATCATTTTTTAACCCTCTCCTACACTGTTAGTTGAATAAAAAGTATGATGATTACATATTTGGATACTAGGGTGCATTGCTATCCAAATACCTGGAAATGCATTAAGATGATTGTATATAAATATCTATAAGAATCCAGGAACTCACTTGAATGTCAGACTAAATGGGTGATGGTGTCACAGCAGCTGCCGGAGGCTTCTGGAGTGAGTCTCCTTCAGCTGTGGCTGTAGATTTTTTGCATAGATCTTTCACTGGGGGATAAATGACCAGATTAATAATCTATTTCTGTTCTCCTTTGTCACAGAGGAATATAAGCATTTGGGCCATGGGTTCTGCAGCCATTTTGAAGAATGAAGTTTGCTGTTAACAGCACCATCATAAGTAGGTGTATATAATTTACAACCTAATACACAAATGAAAACAAAATAAATTTCAGATTTTTCAAATATCCATGATGATACAATTGTAAAATGTTAAAAATACTACCTTGAGCCATAAGTTGCACTTTCCAATGTATTCAATGACAGAAAAGGCAAAACATTCTCTTTTTCTCTTTATGGTCGAATGCACTCAGTTGTTTCACTTTACAAGGAGAAAAAAAAAGACAAGACTTGAAGAAAGACACAGAGACAAATGGTTGGCTTCGTCTGTCAGACAGAGGGAGAGACAGATGGGGAGCAATAGATTTTTTTCCAGGAAGTAAACATGCCAATACCCGAGTAATAAGCATGACTGGTACCCCAGTGATGATGCCAGTACAAGACTGTGATCATAGAAAGCACTTTGATGTGTCAAGTTTAAAAATCAAATCATCAATCAGAAGCCTGCCTGTGCCTCCATCTTTGAGTTCAGAGCCTGAGTCAAATAACTCTGAGCTGGGCATCTGCAAACTTGACAATCTAATGATGATCCAGTGTTTGCTGCTGCCATGGCAATGTCCCATCGTGCTGCATCCACTTTCCTTGAGCTGACAGGGTGGTGATTTTCCACCAGCTGGAGGGTCACTGCCTTGCTTCAGACTATGTGATGCTTTATGCACCAAACATGTTGTTGAACTGCCACAGTGTGAGTCCAACTGTAAAACATAGAAGGGATTGAAAGGACAGATGTTTAAAAAGATGTAGAAAAAGTCAGAAGAGTTCACTGAGATGGCACAGCGTCAATTAGCATGTTTTTGTTTGTTTTGGTTTTTGACATGCTTCTTACCGTAGAAGAAGTGAGCTGCATGCATATCATTCTGATTTCAAAGATACATACAGTATAGAATAAAATAATTACTGAACAGTTTTACGCTGTTCACAGACATTTAAAAGTCATTTAAACTTAATTTGGTAGCAGGTTCATTTTATAAGGAAATTTTGCTAAATACACAATTAAAACGAAGGGTGACGTGTTATTTTCAACCCATTACATATTTTTATCCTTAAAAAATGCACTTGTCTCATTTTTATCTTTTATATACTTAGGATTCTCTTACGGATTTAATTCTTACAAAATAAAGTAAATGAATATAGAGTCTGAGTTATTTTCGTCCCCCTGATTTAAACATTCTGCATCTTAAGTAGACAAGTACCATTAGAGTAATGACAAGAAATAAGAGATGCAACATGCAACAACATTCCCCTGCTGGATACGAAATGAGGACGATTTTTTTTTTTAAGTCAAGGTTGCAGATTTTTCCTCTTGCTATCTCAGGAGACAGAAGTTACATCCTTTACGAGTCATCAGACAAAACTTTAAACCAGCTTACAAAACCTCCAAGTGCTCTACCAGTGAGAACATTAGACTACTGTGTTGCCTGTGGCTTTGTACTGTGCCTCAATATGAGACTGCGTGGGTGTGTGAGTTGAATTTGCATGTACTGTACCTGAATGTGTGTGCTGTGTCACTATGAGTGTGTGTTTCTGTGAAAACAACGTGCCCTCTGTGAGCGACTGAAAGTAGATGAGCCCGAGGGGTTGGTAAAAATAGCCTAGAGGCTGATTAGGATTGAGGCAGCAGGGGGATTTTAAAAACCTGCTCATTACCGCACCTGTAAGGCCTCTTTAAGTAGCCTTTCTACAGAACCCAGCTGCTCAAATCTGCCAAGAATTGCTTACATCCTCCAGGGGCGGGACATCACCACGCAAAATGACGACAAAAGTGGGTAAAAACTCTGGCCTCAATACATCTCAACACAAAAAAGTAACTTTATGTATGCTAAACTGGTGTTGCCTGAATTTTTAATACCATCCTCATTTGACTACTCCTGATCGCCACATTGAGCCAACCAGAAGAGTTAAATTGTAGAAAGTTTTTCATTCTTTTTTTTTATTTAACCAGCTGCTCTATGTCTTGAAACTTAAATGAAAACCCGACAGTCTAAAAAAAAAAGACTTGCTGCTCTTTTAAAACAACCACTCAAACTACTCAACCATGGTTGATTAAAGCTGTCCTCTATAAAGGGTGAACGAAGTGCGGTGCTCGATGGTGTTATTGAGCAGGCAATCTGTGGGGTCGGAAGAGGCTACAGCCCTCTGTCAAAGTATCGCTATGAACCCTCAGCTTGCCTTGACCTCAGTTGACTTCCATAAGCCCTCCTGCTGGGATGGTAAAACAAACTAACCCCCCACAGACTGCTGTTTGGAAATGTGTTCAGCTGAAGGCTGTCCCTGAATGCCTGTTGGAAGGGGAGAGGGTGAAAAAAGACAAATACAAGACATCACGGATACAAATTACATAAAAAAAAATCTAATCAAACTATGTAGAAGTAAAATTTCAGATATGATCCAACGGAGTTTGGATTTGTTTCTTGTACTTGGATCAAATAAATTTGTTTTAGCAACTCTACAGGGATTTAGATTTTTATACTTGGACATAAACAGAAATTAAACAACTGGATTTCTGGATACTGGCATTGCTTTTAGGATGCAGTTGGGCTTGAATTCAGTTGGGATTGACTGACACTGTTGCAATGTGTAAAGCGCTGCTGTTTCATCTTTGTATTATTGCACCTAGGTAAGGTTGCACTCTGCATGTAGAAGCTCCCTGGAGAAAAAAAACAGCACAATTATTAACAATTTTCTGGCTATTTTCAGACAATTATATATGCTTCTGTGTGGGTTTGTTGCTTTATTATTATGTGCCTTATTCATATTTAGAGAGTGGGCAAATCGTTTGCAAGTGTTGTCACACAAAGGTTGTGAAATATTTGCTTGCCAGTGATTCAAGGACACACACTTTATAATAGTTGTTACATGCTAATCCACACGTGTATATTTTCTACACCGTATCACATGTTTGCAAAAAAAAATATCTGTATTCATCCAGTCAAGGACGCCTGAGCTTGCTCACAGTTAGCCAGATGTATATGACGCTCAAAATTCAAGAGTGAAACCTGTCCAGTATAATTACAGTCATCTTTTTGTCACCTTCCACTAACCTGTCGCCCCTCCATATCTTATACCCTTCTTGCAGAGTGCACATTCACCCGCACCTCGTTGCACGCAAGTGTCAAACACAGTGTTTCCATCCCTCAATCTGTCACCCATCCTTTAATCTCTTTTATCCTCCCTTTCTCTTACAAACACACAGACACCATTCACAGCTGTATGCTTTCACCTAATCCTGCTGTCCTCTTGTGTTATAACAGCTCTGAACCCGAGCCCTTAGAGGAGGGGACTCGCCCACATCATGTTTTCACAGGCCGCAACATCTGGACCTGCAGACGTCACTCCTACGGTGTCCTGTTTGGGGTCAAGGACACATTGGAAGATCAAAAAAAGAAGAGTCACCATTTATCATTTGTTAAAGATAATATACACAGCAAAAGATAGATGAGAGAGGGATAACCTGATGATATGTGAGGAATGGTTCAAGCTCTGTGAGGCGTCAGAGATTTTCTTCACAACTTTAGAAATCAAGGCCCGTCTTTACACATCTTTGGGAACTAATTCTTATTTACAATGATGGCCTGCCATAATTCTTGTAGCATATGCTATGATTCAAGTCCTCTGTCTTCAGTTTGTGTTTATTGTCATCACCTTGTTTCATCATCTATTTCATCTCTCCCCATTTCCCTTCTGGATCACAGCCCTCCTGACCTGCTTTGTCCAGAACACACAAACATATTTGTGTGATGTCTGCCAGCTGCCTGGCTTAACCAGGCTCAGCTCAGCTCAGCTCAGCTAAGGCTCCATTTGTTTCTGATGACCAGTATTGAACTGTATGGCCTTCCCGAAACAGTCAGATGGTCCCCAGCCTTTTTCAGGCATTTCCTGGGTCACCTGAGCACTGCGTGGTCAGACCCTTCTCTGAAATCCTTACACTCCTAATCCCTTGCTGTCTCTTCCTGCCTGGTATAGAAGGTCCTGAGAGGGGTCAGAATAGCCTGGTGTGCAAGTGGGAGCCATACTGAGGTTATTTATTATTTCATTTAAGTCCTCCCTTTGCTCTGAAGAGGCGAAAGACCACTAGTGTTCTGAATGGGGTGAAGGATAGGTGACGCTATGAACTTTTAAACTGTGAACCAGGGCTGGGTCTGAGAGGGTCTCGTAAAAAGAACCTAAAAAAGTGTGAAAACTCACAGGTTTTTAAGACATTATATTAAGATAGAGCGCAACGCCTCCCTGGCAGAGAGAAGAAACAACATGTGTAAAAATCACTTCAAACATTTCACAACCATTTTGATAACTTACCAGTTTTTTCTTTTTATAGTTTGCTGAACTATTTGGCTAAAAATCAAGTTCCAATATTACAAAAACAGATCAGGACTGATCTTTCTTTTTGTTTTTATAACCTTTCACATTTACTTGCTTTTAACCCTATAAAGCCAAATGTATCATATTTGAAACAGTTTCTGAGACATTTTATGGTAAAAAGTTTATATAAAACCCAGTTGTACACCAAATGATACTGGTCCCCTGCCATCTGCTGGATACCAGAAAGCAGAAGATTACACCACAGTAGTTTTTAACCTATCACATGGTAATAAATGGTAAAATTACCAAAAACTAAATTGTTCATTTGTTTCAGATTTTTGTTAAAAAGCCTAATAAAAACTTTTCTGCTCAGTTATTCTGAGTGTGGGCTTCGCAGAGTTAAAGAGGCCTTTTGTAAATTCACTAAATCTATTCAGTTAGTTGAGCCAGACCAATCCTCGTTACTCTGTTTGTGATGTTTGATCAAACTCTTATGTAATTAGAAGCTTACTCTTTAGAATTGCCACATCTGAGCTGCTGTTAACTTCACTCGCAAGTTAAACTTTTCCTGATCCTATACTCTCCTCTGCTGAAAATAAACTTTACCGTATCATCCTAGGGCTGAAAAGTTTCATTGAAATATTTAATTTAATCGATAACAAAAAATGACCAATTCAAATTCTAGTGACTAACTTATTTAACAAGAGAAACCTGCTGTCGCATCCATAATAATATACATTATCTAAAATACTGTAACTCTTTGACTGTTTATGCTAATTCCACTGTATTCTAAAATCTGTAATGTCTAGCGGATAGGTAAAAAAATTGACAAAGCATTGAAACGTTTTTGTGTTGCAGGAAGAGCAGCAGGATAATGCTGAAGGTTTCAGTATCAAACAGAGTTCAGGTATTTTTGGAAGAAGGCTGTTATAGATTTAATTTGTACTTTAATTTGCTTTAAATAAAGTTAACCAGCCATCCATTTACTTAACTGCTTCATTCAATGCAGGGTCGCGGGTAGCTGGAGCCTGCCAGCAGTCATCTGGAGAGAGGCAGGGTACACTCTGGATGCCAGTCCATCGCAGGGCAAAAGAAAATTAAAACATATAAATATTTTGGGTACATGGAACAAAACTGTTCTTTTGTAAACTTGACTTGACTTGATCATAAGCAATATTCAGCTTGTTTCATTTGATCCTGTAACCACAATATGACATTAATGGTTTTACAGGTTAAGTCAGAACTGATCACAGTAGCTGCAAATGAACTCTAATGCAATAGATTACAGCAGTATATAAACATATAACTGTTACTGACTTGTGTAAAATTACTACTCTGTTGCATTTCAGTTACAATATCTTAAAAGGAAAGGAAAGACTTTGATTAATTGATTGATTACAATGCCAGATTAATCAGTCATTAAAACAATAGATAGCTGCAGCTCTATTTATTTTCATTAGCATTTAGTCCAGTTCAGGGTTAAAACTCTGCCATGCAAAGCGAATGCCATATATTAACAACCCTAAGAAATGCAGCCAGCTTCTCTGGACCTGAAGTTATCTACGATGGACTGGAGTGTCCATCTCAGAGTGGTCCGAAGTGTTTTAAAATCATGTCCTCTGGGCTAAAGAGGAAAAAGGATTATCTGGACTATTGCAATGCAAACGGCAAACGGCAGCATCTGCGATGGTATGGGTGTGTGTTAGTGCCCATAACATGAATAACTTTCATATTTCTGAGGATACCACTAATGCTGAAAGGTGTATAAAGGTTTCTGCACATGTTACAACAGTGTGGCTTTGTGGCTTTGCGGGTACTACCATTGAAAATATGTGGCACATTATTAAATGCATAATATGACAAAGGACACCCCAGGTTTTTCCACACCCCTGTTTCCTGGGTGTTGGCTGGCGAAACAAATATTTTGGTCTACTGGCTGAGGGTCCAGGCTGGCACCACTGCTGGAGACCAGAGGTCCCCAGGAGTGCCCATGGTGCTAGTGCACTTCTGCTCTCCATTGAGACTGTTGGTGCTTGGGGCTTGGGCCACTCGTGCAGTTGCATTTGCATGAGTATTCAACACAACACACCTATAATGTTGAATACATACACCTACACACAAAAGCACACGAAGACACACACCCACACACTTATAATTTTTTTTTAACCATACAGGAGCTTTTTTAATGGTTGTCTGCATTATTTCCTTTTGAATGCATTATTATGCCGTATGTTGTCCAAGAAAACACCGAATACGGTTACATGATGCTTTTAATTCGGAATGAACTAATTCTGATCTAATTTTTTCTTCTTCAAGTTTACATGGAAATTTTAATTTTGAATTAAGGTTTACATGGCATCACATTTATTCACTTTCTCTTCTCCGACATGAAGGTGGAAGTGATGTAAACCGAAAATTCGCAAATCTCTTCTTGTTTTTAGCCTTATTGACTTTATGGAAAACAATCTAATAAAAATCGCTTTAGCTTCAATTTTGATAAAATTTTTGAAGAACTAGATGGGACCAAATATATCAAAGACATGAGGCAAATGTTTGTCTTTTAAAAAAGAGGGGAGGGAGAAGATTGCATGTGCATCATTGCAGCGAGAGAAGGTAAGCATGTGTAGAACAATCAAAATTAACTTTGAGCGGAATTAAGGTTTACATAAGTAATTATTACATACGGAGAGGAATTATTTAATTCGGCTTTAAGTTGAGAATAAACAAGCCATTTTATTCGGAATTAAGCTTAATTCTGAATTGCCAATTTCACTTGGAAGTAGGTGTTTTCATGGTTACTTTTCATTTGTTTAAAGTGGAATTAACACTTATTTAGAATTAAAGAGGAATTAAAAGTCTAAGTTAAACATGTTTTTCTAAACTGGTGTAGATGGTGTAGCTTTAAGTATTTATTGCAGATTTTTACATTAATTTTTTTTTGCATTGCCTTTTTTATTTTTCCTATTTCCATGTATCTTTTTTCTTCTGCTGGTTCTTTGGTTATGGGGATAATTGTCAAATAACATATTTATAAAACAAATTATACAGTAACAAAGAATAAAATTGAAGATTCAGGTGAGACCCCATATCCAGAAGGTTTCTCTTGGCAAAGTAAATTTATTTAGGCAATAATTCTGCAGGAAAAATAAATGAATAAATATAAACAGCCAAAAGCACACATTTTTAAGGTCAAATAGTTACTCGTTGCTGATTAAAAAAGAGAAAAAGAAATAGACTTTAAGTTTTCTTCATTTAACCAATTTTGGTATCAAAAACAAATCAAAACTTACATTCAGTTGTTATTTTACAGTTGTTTCCAAAAGTCTTAAAGAATCTCAGCAAGATTTCCAGAAAATATGACGTTTCTTATAATAACAGTTGTTAAAAGGAAACAGTTTTGCACTGAATCACTGAGAAAATCCTTTTGTAAACAGTGTTACATTTTAGGATGGTCTGTTTAAAGGAGCAGTTTATGCTTTTTGCTCAGCCAATTGTGTGAAGGCCTGTGCAATTACACATGAATATTCTCATTATGTGTGTCTGCAATGTAAACTGAGGTTTTACCTGTTGGGAGAAATTTCTGTTCTGTCTGGCCAATATCAACTGCTTCCTCAAAGCCAAATGGAAGCTGGCTGGGGAGCCCAAACATGACAAACCAAAGCAGCCTGGAGTCTTAACATCATTATATAGCTGAGAGAGGCAATAACGCCAAGTCTTTGGAGATTACTTCTGCTGCAGCCAGCGTACAAGCCCTTTGCTTTCTGTCTTGCATATGTGATCTTTTTGTCAAGTCTTGTACGACAACATGATAGATGATTTAGTCTCGAGGCTGCATGTGAACTCATCCTGGTTTTCATCACTTGGAGAACCGACTAATACAATTATGTTTCACTGCATAAAACAATTGTGACACAGCCATTGGGGAAAAAAGTGAGGTTTTACAAGAAGGACTACAGCTTTTAATTTCTGATTGTAAGATGTCAGCACAGATGTGGGCTGCACTGGTACGAGACGTAACAGATGAAGGTATTGCGTAACATAGCTCCCATCTGCAACCAGTTGCTCCTGGGGAAAAATGAGATTAATGATTTTATGAACATGATGAATGGCTGAGATCAGTGACGACAGGTTTTGAGTGACATGTTACAGGTGTAAACTCCCCCAATTCCCCAAACTCTTAAGCACTATTTTCACTCCACTCCTTTTTCCTTTTGCAGAAACAAGTACAACAGCCGCTCGTCTGCATCAACCCAGCTTTCCTCTCTGGCGAGCCATGACAAAATACTCTGCCTGAGGTTATTAGGCGATGTATGACCTCTGACCCCATGTAATAAACACGATTATCCACTTCTATGAAGTCTGGTTGTCGGTAGTCACCAACTGAAACTCTGGGACTTTGCTGCTTGTTTGTGGCACTCTGTCTTTGCCAAGCAGAGAAACAGTTAAGCTGTCGCACATCAGAGAGGACAAGTAGCAGCCTTTCGTGCAACACAGGACCAGTTGGTCCAATTGTGTAGAAGGAAAAGTGAAATCAAAGGGCTGCAAAAAGCAGCTGCCAATGAGGCTAGGGTTACAAAATAAAGATGACAAGGTCCAGACCAGAATGTGGTCATGTGTGGGAGACTGAAAGTCAAAACTTTAAGGCCATTACAGAGATGCTGGTATTCAAGTTTTGACAAGATGTCACATTTCACTAACTTTTGCCTTCATAGCTTCTTCGAATCTCGATTGGCACCAATATATAGGTGATAACTGTGAATCCACTGAAACTGGAATTAATGGCTCTCATCATTTCACTGCTGTTCTCTAATGAGCTTCACTGAGTGAAACATTTCTTTGATCAGTCTTAATGCACTTTCCTGTATACCCTTCTACGCAGGCTTTTTATCTAATGTGGTTTGATTTAATCAAAGAATTTTCCTAAAAATCTGTGAAATTTATTGAGTTACAAAAAAAAACTGTGATTATATGTCAGCGAGTTCAATGTCTGGTGAGGATTGTCTTTTTTTATTTTGTTACTGGCTAGTTAGTATTTGTTTAATGCAGGAGAGACAAGTTGAAAAGAGGAAAAAAGGTGGGACTTATGCTGGCTTCATGTTCTATGGGAAAGAAGACATTTTCCACTTGTAAATAGGAAATTATGAGTTCTTCTGTTCAAGTGCTGTTGTGGTCGTAGTATAATTATAAATAGCGGACAGAAAATTTATGATAAGCTGCTACATGGCTAAAACAGTAATGGACTTATAGCTAGCATCTGCTTTGCTAGGTTATAACAAAGAATAACATCATCTTTATTTGACACTAAGGGGAAATGAATAAGTTGTTTATGCTACAAAATTAAACAGTGAGCTAACACGAGTAAAAACATTTATTAGCCTGCACATTTCTTACTATCTCTTCACTGCTCTGAATAAAAATAGATGAAAGCTGATGGTAATTTTGAGTTTATTCATTCGTTTCTCACCAATCAGTGATATCTTCAAGAGTTTGACTCCATTTCAGATAATTAACTTATGATAAATGTGATGTTTATGTCATATGAGGACAAAAGTAGCTGCAACACCTACAACATACACTCTAATCATGACATATTTTGAGATTTTGACTTACATCAAATGTAGTAATGATGGTGCATCTGAGTGGTTGGAATACTGATTTATAATGAGATTAAGCATAATTTTCAACTGTGGTACAAACAAAGAAACAAACAAAAAACCCAAATAGTTCTTATAGGAGAAAAGTTGGGACGGCTCTGTTATAAACTTAATATAAAATCTGTCAGATTTTTGGATTCTTCTGAGCAGCTGATTCTAATTAAATGAACACAGCAGTGTGTGTCCAGGATCTGACATTTTGAAAGTGATACATACATGTCATTACACAGCTTTCTGCCTCAAATATATTGCGAAAAAAAGAAGTGTATGAAGAGCAACTAACAAATGTAACCAATATGTTTATTTTCTGCCAGATTAATGAAGTCTGTTGTCCTTTTTTTTTTTACAGGAGCGTAGGAGTAATTTAGATATTTAACTGGTGTCATTATGCTGATTGTGTGTTTTCCTTCACTACTGCTGCCTTGTTGGATATTATCAAAGCAAAACTACATATTGTGGTGAGAAAACACTGACCTCACGTCGTGCTACCTGCGCCTGCTTGTGGTGTCCTGCTTCGTGTCAATGACAACTAATATAGAACACATACCTTACTTTTCCTATTCACCTTCACTGATGTACCTAACAGGGAATTATGTGTGAACAGCTGAATAGCCCAATGAAAACAATGACATGCATCACATGTCAGGAAAAAAAGATGGATTTATTTTACTCTTAATTTTTAGGTTTTAGTGAAATTAGCATAAAGCTTTATTCAGAAGATACAGTAAATCCCGGTTGAAAGATGCAGGGAGACCATGATAAAATTTGAGTAGGAGAGGGAAGAAAGAAAGGACCACAGAGACTGGTCCGCACTGGACAGAGGAAGAAATGAGGTGAAAGCATAAAGGCTGTTATTTTCTCATGAGTTTTGTTCAAATAGACCTCTACACATACTGCACGTTTTCCTGGGAGCCACAATGAAAGGTAGCAGCGGGAAACACAGGGGGCCTGAATCAAGCCGCTCTGTAAACGGACCTGACAACTTCTGATATTGCATTCTACTTCTTCCTCATCTGTGAAAGGTCCAGACTTCCCCCCAGCTTGCTCAGCCTCCTGTTCTCTCTGAGGCCCTGCAGCACACAGAGCCTGAGTGGTGGAAACTACGTTCTGATGCACATTCAGGATATGCAAGAACCTTTGCGGGCATGCCAATACTCAAAAGATTACATCAAATTAAAGAGGAAAAAAAAAAAAAAAAAACATAGTTAGAAGCGTCTCCGTTCTAAATGATAAGAAATTTTCAATGATTTCTTCCATTCAACACATTTATCTTTTCTGATTTTTTTCATGTACAGTGATTTATATGGAAGGAAACTGCAAATAAATATTAATTCATTTGTTCAAATAAAAAAAAACGACACAAAGGAATCGTGATCAGAAATACCCCCACACTGTAATAAAATGACAGAAAATAAGATAGCAGGGACCTTGCAGACAGGAAATCTTACCTTCCAATTCTCTTTTGCAATCACACAAGCAGACACACTTTTAAACAGAAAAACACTTAAGCAGATAGATTTACTCCAACTCAGATAAACTTCTCTTTCTTTCACACACACACACACACACACACACACACACACACACACACACACACACACACACACACACACACACACACACAAACACAAATCTAACACCACTGGGAGGCTTTGCTGAACGCCTGCTTCAATGTCCAACCTCGGTGCTGCACAGAGCTCATGAAATCTGGCTGTCATGCGTCCACTTGACAAGTATCCTTGACAAAGCAAATCCCAATCTATATGCAGCTTGGCAGGCAGGGACCTTGTCAAATGCTAATGCCAGGGACGTTTTAGAGGTTATTGCCCTCTGTGGTTATTTTTGCAAACATTGCCTCTCAGTCCTCTTGTTAGTGGAGCAGTACTGGAGTAAGCCAGCTGGTGGCGGTGTCTGCACTTGCTTCATCAATCACTCCCCTCTGCTTTCTCTCCCTCTGCCCTCTCTTCTTGTTATTCATTAAAGCGCCTCAGAATAATAAGTCCCCAAGAAACTGGGAACATGTGATGAAGTCGTAGTTAATAATGTATACGCCTCCCCACCCACCCCTGTATCTCCCCCCCCCTCTCTTTCTCCCTCTGTCTCTCTTCCATAACTCTACCCATACACCCCTCTGCTACCACATAGCAGCATGCTCCACCACCATGCCCTTGTGGTGAATGGGGGTAAACATGTATTAACATATTTATATGGAAAGCCCCACCCCCAAGTTTTT
Organism: Pseudomugil tenellus; assembly: GCA_037177515.1. NCBI lineage: Eukaryota > Metazoa > Chordata > Actinopteri > Atheriniformes > Pseudomugilidae > Pseudomugil > Pseudomugil tenellus. The sequence goes on along the minus strand of JBAMHX010000016.1, from coordinate 13,487,311 downwards.
GTATATATAAAAAATAAAACAAAGAAGAAAAAGCTTTAAAAGCCAAGAGAACACAACTTCTTTCACACTTTGATGCTGGTCTTAAATAATGTTGCCCTAATGTGTTGGTAAGCAGCGATGTACCACATGCATCCTCCAGGATTGGTCACCAGGAGGTTTTACCTCATGTTCTGGCTGCTGCTTAGTCTCTTGTGTTTGTAAAAGAAAATCAACTTAAGTGATAGGATTTGCCTCAGAGGCCCCTCTCTTTATAAGAGATGGGGCCTCGGCTGTATTTCCTCATACCATTCCAGGTTGAACACTTCATGTTTTGAATCTTATGCAGATCACATCCGAGCTCCAACTTCAAATGGAGCAAACACTGCCAGAAAATCTACTTAATCCATCAAGGTGGCTTTTCTTTTTCTTCTTCTTCATTCTTGTAAAGAATCAGCTTGCTGAGTAAATCCAGGTTCTAATCAGTATTCAGGCCCTGCAGGTAGCTGGGACAGACCCCGAAACTATCTTGTCTAAGTAAGAGCTGTATTTTGCTGATGTCATAGTGAACTCTTTTAATCTTACACTACACAGGCAACATCTGGGCTTCTTTCCTTTGTGAAAGGCCTTCAGAGAGAGAAAGAAATGCACTTTCAGTGTTTGTTGTTCTGTATTGGAGGCTTAATTATTGGATCACAAGGATCAATATCATAGTTCCTGACTATTTTCATAAGGCTCTGAGTAATGTATGGTGCTGATGACACTGTCACAAGAAATAGAGGATAATACTGTGTACACTGTGGAAAAAGCAGGCTCATGAGAACCCAAATCGATTTAATTCAATTTGGGTCAGCCTGTCTTATTTCAAGGTGCTTCCTTTTTTTATTTATAGGCCAAAAAAAAAAAAAAAAAAAAAGAATATGAAGAAGAGAAAAGAGAAGAAGGAGGGGGGGGGGGGGGGGGGGGGGGGGGGGGGGGGGGGGGGGGGGGGGGGGGGG
>JBAMHX010000016.1:13442551-13481542 GCA_037177515.1 Pseudomugil tenellus | reverse complement strand
ATTTAATTTAATTTAATTTAATTTAATTTAATTTAATTTAATTTAATTTAATTTAATTTAATTTAATTTAATTTAATAATAATCTTTTGCTTTCCTCCATCTGGTCTACAGATGAAAAAGTTTTTCATTAGGATGAAAATTTGCCACACAATAGTGCTTGCAACTATCAAGTGCAGTAAACTTAGAAGTCAGTCTCTCTTCAAATTTCAACAAGTCCTCAGCTCAAGTGCTGGATGAATGGACATAGAGGAGGTGGAGATGACCCGTAGGAATAGGCCTTTAGGTGTCACTGTATTTTCAAGAATCTGTTTTACCCGTAGACATAAACACACAGCAACACATACACACGTTCACTCTCTACTAAAATGGTGTCACATTGGGGCATCTATTGTTCAAGAACACTGGGTCTGGTTTTCAGTTGGTCGTGGCAGCTCATGGAAGGCTTTGTGCAACACTGGAATTCCCATCTCCAGGGATGGATGATTAATGGGTAATAGCACAACTTTAGAGTGGTTCACAAAGTCATATTTTGCACTGAGATGTCAATTTGAACCCCAACTTTGACTTCCGTGAAGTGTTTCTGCTATAGCAATCATGCTGCACAAATTCAGCACTTTTATCTCTAGTAAAAACAAAACACGAGAGAAAAGTAACAGCAACAACAACACAGAAAGGTCAGTTCCCAAAAGAAGAGAGCCACAAACATAATGAAGGTTTCCAAAGATTAACTAACACTAATTTTACGAATGTTTAATGGTGATATTCTTTGTAACTCCTCTCTTGCAGAGTAAAATCATTCCTGGGCAAAGTTAAAGAAAAAAAAAAACATATGAAAAGAAGATTTAGAAAAGTCTCAACCTTACACATTCAACACTGCGAGAACAAAGTTCTGCCATAAATACATCCATATGCTTTCTGTTTGTGGCTACGCATATTTCTATTCAAGGAAAACATGCGGTTATATGCTGACAGACTTACTATTCAGAAAACAACCTTTGTAGATGAGAAGATTTGAAACTGTTTTTCTGCAACCCCACCCCTTTTCCCTCTCTTTCTCCTGGCGTGATTTTGAAGCTGCACCACCCCAGATAGAGATCTGCTGTCTACGTTGTGTTCAAGCCTAATCAGCCCTTGCCTTGTTATGATGTTAATATCCATTCAACCTTTACCCCTCCCCCAAAAAAATAAATATACAAAGAAATGGCAGACATAATCAGAGGGCCTGAGCAATAGCGGCGGAAAACGGAGCCCCAATGACTACAAATACCAACTGTAAACACATGCTAATAAACACAACGCGGGTTGTTTTGAGTCACTGATCTAGAGGAAGAGGATGTGGTGGTGTGACAGGCCAAGCTGAGCAACATTTCTCAAATACAAATTTGTGTATTTATTTGGCTGCTCACGTTGAGGAAACATTTCCTCCGGAGGCAGTTCTTGTCACGGTGTCCTCACCCTGTTAGAGTTTGTATTGGGTGCTTTTGTGTTTGACTGAGCAGAATGTGAAGGTTGTACAGCAAAATGTTAAACACGCTGAAAGGTTCCCGGTTTGGGAGCAAAGATGGACATGGACTTCTGTCATGCTTGATAGAGATGCAAAACTCACACATGTTGTGCTGCAAGCAGCTGGGCATTCTCAAAATGCAAATTACATTAGAAAAACTATATAATGTAAAAACTCAAGTAGGTACCTGCTTGACTTTTTACCCTCCCAACCTTCTCTCCATATCAGCAATGTATTCTTTATCACAAGAGAAGGGAATGTTGGTCTGGGACAAACAGCTCTGCCTGCTGAGCTGAGACGAACACTTCTGACAAGATTTGGGTAAGGTGAGGACACTATGCCCTCTCTGCTTTGCGTGGATTTTACTATAACTTCTTAAAATAGATGGAAAGGCAGCAAGCAGAAACAGCTGTTTTCTCCCCTTTGCTTCCTCTCCTTCCTTTTCTTTCATTTCCCACATTTTTTCTCCTTCTGCTTTATGCTTCTGTTGGAAATTAGCTTTAAGACAAAGAGGCTATGTGTTGCGACATGGCATGCTTACTGTACCAAAGCGCTTGGGATTTCCGGTGCACAACCTTCCAGGCATGGCTGCACAGGTAATTAAAGCTCTTTTGGATTCTTTCTACATCTCCACCAGCAGGGTTGTTAGGAGCAAGACTTCAGGTGTCAAAGGTTGCTTAGCACATTTTTAGGATATGACTCCCAAACAGCATCCGTGGGAGGAAAAAGAGGGAAAGGAACAAAAACAGAATATGAATGTTCAGGGAGGTGAATATGTGTGTCCATGTGTGTGTGACTAGGGCAGTTCGAAGAGTTTAGGGGGTGGTGTGTTTGGGCAGAGATAGGCAGCAGCCTGTATAGGAGGCTTTGTGACCTACATTGAGGTGGGAAGAAGTGATAAACATAGAAAAATGAAAAGGGAGATACAGGGAAGGAGGGTTAGAAATGAAGAATGTAGAGGAAGGAGTAAGTGATAAAGTGGTAAGAAATAGAGGTGAAAGACAGAGTAGAGGAGAAGAATACCTAAAGAAAGGAAAAGGAGACAGGGGCAAAAGTGTTGGGTTTCAAATCCAGTGCTCCCAAAAGTGGTATGCCAGATGACCTTGGGCATGTCATGCTGCCATCTGTTCCCACTGTCTGGCCTGTCAACATATTTCTAACTCCAGTTAAAACATGACATTCCAGCTTCCTTACACACTGACGGGCAGCCGTCGTCACCCCGAGAGAGCTGGATAGAGAGACACAGCGAGGAAGAAGGAGAATCCAGAGAGGAATCATGAGATAGCGGGAGGGGAGGGAGTGATACAGCATGGACAAAAAAAGGGAGTGACCTTTTCTCTAACAGCCCATCTTTATGAGCTGATATTGTTATCAATGTATTACTCCCTCGATGGCCACTAGAGCTACAATAACGCCATTGAACTGACAGTCCATCATCATAGGACAAAGAGGGGCGTTAACACTGACATCCTATGGGGCACTGGGTTGCAACTGATTGCCCTCATAAATGAGCATGGCTCTCATAAAATCATGTGGTAACTGCTTAGCAGTGCACAGGGTGAGTGCTTTTGCTACAGCATGAATGGCTTGAGTGGCGCAGGCTGCCTATTTGTTGTGGTGTCCAGCGGCCGGCTCATGTGTTCTGATGTGAAGTTAATCATGCATGCATTGAAATGTGTTTGTGCAAGTGGAACAATGGGAGGAAGTAAGAAACAGGCAAATGAAAACTTTAATTTTTATGATTTTATGTTTTTCTTTGTTTATTTATATGGAAACTTAAAAACGAAAACTAATAGAAAAAGTAAATTTTTAAAATATTTTTATTTAATTTCACAATATTATCTCCAGTCACCCCAAGAGTGTGCTACTGATTATTGTGTGCTTTATTTTAATTTCTTATGTTAAAACTGGAAAGATGCACTTTTGATATATTAGCTATCCATCAGGGCAGCCGCCTCCAGTGGCAGCGGACTACAAAACTATCCTTGGATATATGTTGAGGATTGGATTTTATTTGCCAATAAAGACATATTAATGACTGAGTTCTCTGCATGCAGGAAAAAAGGTAACGGCTAGAAATCAAATACTGTGGGACAAATTTTCTTTCTTCTTTCTTTATATTTGTATTGTTCTCTTTATGGTAAGTAATTTGTCAAAAATAACCAAAAATGAACCCTTTTGTGTCTTTCATTCTTATTAAATATCTACAGGTTTCCCATGGCCCTTCATAAACCTTGAGTATGTTGAGTGACAGTCAAAATGAGGAGATGAATGTAAACCTTAATTATAATGAATCATTAAGTAGAAAGTATTAGTTTTAAGGTTGAAAATTAAACTGAAACATTGGTTGTGGCTTGTTGGGATTTTATCAGGGAATTTATTCAAATGACCACACTGCAATGAAAATGTATGCATATCTGGATTATTATCTTTGATAAGTCTGAAAAAAAACAGAGAACCAAATTAAATAAATAACCTCTTCTACCGCACGCTCCTTAAATCACTACCAGGCTCTTTTCAGGGGTAACATTTTCTTGCATCCATAATATATTCACTTGCAGTTCCTGAGCAAAAAATGTTTAACTTCACTTATTACTGCCAAGTGAGGTGGCGTGCTGAAGGTAAAGAACAACTTAACAGAAAGCATATAGGACTGTGCCAATAACCAGAAATATAATGGCACCTGTTTTTAAATTCCCCACCAATTATAAATGGAATAATTACATTTTGAGTTCCAGACTGAAAAGTACAGTCTCTGGTTCAAATTTCCCTCGCATAACCTCATGCCCTGCCAAACAACAGCATACTTTCCATGCAGTCCTTTCACTCTGGGGATTTGGGGAGGTAATTCTACAAAGACCAGGCCTTACACTCTCCTCCCCATCCTGCAATGACTGATATGTAAGGGAAGTGGGACCCTGACCCTCTCCTGACTTGGGGAAATTGCTGTGACCTCTCTACGATTTTGAGAGGAAGCCAGAGCTGGCACATAGGTGCATTGGCTCTGTAGCGGTGTCTTTTGACCTCAAGGACCTTTAGCTGGCCAACCCCCTTTGGTCATTTATTCATACACACACAGACACACAATGAGCTCCTGCTAGATGGATTGGGTTACCCCTTAGAAGCAATGGCTGCCTCTGTTTTGCATCCTCTCCCCATTTTCATCCTGGACGCCGAGGAACGCCCCACTCATTAACACTATCAGCCAGCCTGTACTGGCAGCTAAAAGGCCTGCATTCATGAGGGACATCCTGGAAACCAGATGTGCTTGAGGGAAAATGTGTGTTTTTCTGGATGTATGTATGCAGTTGCTGGAATGAAATTCAAAGTGGGCAGCAGCAGTGGATCAAGTCATGAGTCTGCTTGAGCCCCCAGGGTCTGAGTGGTGCACAGGTCACAAAGTTGAGGTGGGTGGGATGGATCACATACACTACACACACTAAACAGATAGAAATAGATGTATGATATTGATTCTTCTATTAAGACATATGGACATCTAAAAGACTTGTAACAATTTTAATTGTTGTGCTTTATATGTTGCCGTACATGCCGTATATCCTTAAATATCAACATTAACTCCTTTCTAAGGATAGACAGTTATTTTTTATTTTAACATACAGTACATATATTTCGAGACGCTACCCATCTGGAAACCTACTCAATAATAGTTTAAAACCAAAAGTTTGCAGATTTTCTGAAGGAACCAGAAAAACAACATCAAACTGTTTGAAAGCTTTTAATTTTGATCAAACAGTCATGCGACTTGTTATCTAGATCTATGTTCTGTAAATTTACCTAATAAGCTCCAACACTGGGAGTTTACATGTTTGAGCATTTCTACTGTCCTCTCCAGGGTATGTAATGTTTATAATTGTCAACCAATATGTTTTTCCTGAATTTAGTTTGGGGGAGTCACTTAGGTAATCTTTGCAAATTCAACAACATACCTGGGAAATTATTCTGAATGTAGGTTATTAAACACACCAGGATGCTGTGAAACATTGTCAACACTGCTAATTAGGGAGTTTTAATTCTTGCCATTAACTCATTTTTCCCACACAAATCAGAGACCTAAGATATCAAACAGTGCCAACAAATCTTTGCCACCCGCAGAAAAACAACCCCATTACCAGAATTAAAACTAAATGAAAATCCAATGAATGCAGTCAATTGTTTTCTTCCAGCCAGAGCTCCGCTAACATCGGACAGAACTGTCCCATTTTGAAGTGGCAATCCATTTTGGCAAACTGATGTCATGCAGCCTGTCAGGTTGGGTTGCGTGAGGCAGCGGGCTCATCTCAGTGGTTGCATTTCTTTTTCATTTTTGAGGGAAATAACGGGGCAGGAAACTGCGCTGGCAGCCACACAGACACTGTGCCTGAGAGCTACGCAGAACCAAGGACACCAGCCAGTCTTTGTTTTCTGCTTTTACTGACACTTAAAAACCCACACACACATGGTTGTTTCAGTTTTTGAATTGCTTTCTGTTGTCTGAAGCTGACCACATGTTCGTCACAACCTGGTTGTCATTACTACCGGCCACCACAAAAACTGCAACAGCGACCTTGATTGGGGAATAGAGAGGCCCCTTAGCTTATTTTACTTGGTATGGTCACAGATCTATTCTGACTATTCCAATTTTCATGACCTGCACAAGGAAATCCGTATCCCGGAGACAGCTTCATTATTAGCGTGCCTTGCACAGAGCTCAGTGACAGGATATTGCATAGAGGAGCATATAACAGCTGAGCAATCAGAGTTGGGCAGCTGGGCATGCAGGTATTGTAATTTTAATTCCCTTCTCAATTCCCACATCTCCGTACAGTGCTCTCAAGCCAGACTGAAGTAAAATGTCACCAAAAAAAAAAAAAGCTTTGTGTGTTGAAATTTTAAAAAGAACCAGAAAATCAGCTTGTATGATTTCACCTAATATTTTGTTCAAAGTAATAACCACTTGCTATTTCTCAGTCTGCACATCTTTTATACATTCTCTTTGTGATAATGTCAAGCCAATCAAACAATGGCTGTGGCAAAGAGGGAAATATCAAAACAAATAGCTGCAGAATATTTTTAACTGTGGCAAATCAGGTTAAAGGAATAATTATCAAGGAATCAAGATCCTGCTGCATACAAGCATGTACACAAAATACACTGTTCCTGAGGAAGTTTGAAGCAAGCATTAGCATAAACTGTCAGCGCTTTCTTTTTTCTTTATCTTCGACTACATTTCAAATACAAGATAGCTTCTGCTTCCATCACCACATTTATGGAGTAAAATGCCTCCCTGTTATCCACCATCTAAATGGCCATTAGCTAGACTAACCCAATTAGCGGAACAAGATCTAACACAGCCTTCCATTGTCCTTCCATCACAGGAAACAGTAGAGGTTTGCTGCATTCTGATCAAATGTATGGTGATTAATGACTCTGCTCTCAGTGTGTTGACAGGCTGTAACAGCTCCAAAAAAAATCAGCCCCACATTTAGACTACACATATTTTTCTGTAAAACTGACACTTGAATGAATAAATTGGAAAATAGCTCCATCACCAGCAAGCCTACCTATACACTTTTTTTTATCCATCAAATGAAGAAAAGGAGTGAGATGCTGTCAGGTCTATGTTTCCTCCTTGACAATCCACATCTGTGCATTGGGAATAATGACCAGTCTGAAAATATTAGAAAACTCAGGAGCAAATGCTTAAAGGTCGTTTTAATTATACGGATGGGCTGTCGAACTGTCATGCTTGAGAGGAAATAGAAACAATGATGTAACGGCTGAATGAAGTAGTTGCCAATAGCGTGGTTGGCACAGCTGAAAGAAGCTCCAAAGCATGACATTTTTTATTTTATTTTTTTTATTTTAAATCACACTTACACTCAAAAAACATTAAAGGCCGCATGTTCTAACAGAGATAAAATCTGAGGCAAGTTGGTGGAGTGGAAAAATTGAGAGCACATCCTTACACGGGGTTAAACATATCCTCTTACACTTATTCTATTTTCTTTTATACCGTTTTCTGAGACACTTTTTCCAAATATATATATTAGAACTGGTAAAATGATGTGAAGAACTTGATTTAAAAAGCACAAGACATGTCAACATGCTGCTTTTTTGGGGGGTCTGAACTATGTTAAAATATGCAGTTATAATAAAACACAACACGCAAATACTGACAGGGAAGAAAAAAAAGCACAACACTGTCTGGGAAAAAAGAAATTCAGAGAAGACCAGAGCAGAATACACAGCAGGGCTGAAACAAACATGAACTGAAGAAAAACACTGCAAGGAAAAATATGAGGATTACAAAAAGTTCCTTCTTATCATGAAGCATATTTTAAAATAAAAAAAGACCTTGACACTTCTAAAGCTATAAATCTCCAGCCAAAGAATTAAAAAAGTAAAAAGAAATAACAAACACTAAACGTCATGCTGCTTTAAATGTCTGCTGTCTTACCCCCACACCACAGGAGTTCAAAAGAATAATAACTTTGCCCTCACTCATCACCACCAAGAGAAGCGTTAGGGCAGCTCGTAATATTGTTTCTTTTTTTTTTAATTAGTAACTCTAATCTGATCATTAAGGGCAGCAAAAAATCAGCAAAGCTATAGTACAGCTGTGAGCCAGGCTAATAACTGAAGTGACAGCTACATTGGAGCAAAAAGATTCACATCTGTCTGATGACACTTTGTGCTATTTCTACCAGGCTCCGTGCTGTGACCAGAAGGAAAAAAGGGACATAAACAGGCCCATATTGCGCAAGAGGGGAAAATTAAATAGTGACATTGACTGAGTGCATATATACACTCTGGATCAATATCTTGTGTTGTTCACATGCATTTCAGTATAGTAGCTGGAATAAACTGCAAATCATAGCTTACAGACATGACATGCATACAACAAAAGGCAACCTTCTCTGCTCTCAGTGACTTTTCTAATCTAAATCTGCCACTTAAGGCTTATACAAATACACAGATTCACAAATACCATTTTCAGCTAAATTGATGACAACTTAGTAAAGCTGGTTAACTAAAAATAATCTGAAGTGTGTGGTTAACTTGTTTCCAGCTTGTTTTGTCTGCATCTGTCATGTCAGTAATTGGGAGCAAGGACCTAAGTGTCCTTGTGATATTAAATTTATTGCCCCTGTTGCTACTCTAACTAGCAAATAGGACATAACATATTGATCTTAGATGATGTAAGAATGGATGCATCATGCGTTCAAGGTTACATCAATACCTTGAAGGGGGAAAAAACCCTTAAAGCCTAAAAGGATAAAGTGTTCGGCCACAAAAGGTTAAGAGACAGTGAAAGCAATAGCCAGAAGGGAAGAGGATGGAGGTAAACCAATGAAGTGGTAATGTAAGGCCACTGATTGAGAGCAGATGGAAGGAGCAGGAGGTTGTGATTAGTGCTATACGGGAACTCGGACTCAGCAGTGTCTAGTGGTGGTTGGCCCTGAGGCAGCAGCGTCCTCAGCTCTCACTCCATCCCTTCCCATGATACACCCGTCACTGGCCAGAGAATCCCAGCATGCCTCCCTGCTCTTCCATCCACCGAGCGCTGTGCAACATCAACACCATTTCTCAACATTCTGGCATAAACAAGACGTCCTGTTGGCATGGAAGCAACCCTGAAGGAATTACACGCTTGGTCTCATCGTTTACATCTCCATGCTGGATGAGTAAGAAATTTATTGTGTGTATTACTGAATGTTCCTGCACATTTGTCACATCATTTCACAGACACAGACTCAGTTTGGAAATTCTATTTATTTATTTGAACATTATTCTGTTCCATTTCTCTCTTTCTTACTTTTTTTTCTTTCTCTCACTCTTTTCTCAATCTGGCACTGACCCCCTAGCAGCTTCAGTTCAACCATCACTCAGCACAACACAATTTCGTCCAGAGCCTTAGTCGGCCGAATTAGGGTAACTTGAGCTTCTCCAGATTGTAATCAAAGTAAAAATAATGAGAGCAGGACAAAAACCAGTGCTATTACTCCAACCGGCTTAACATTTCTCTCTCTGTATTTCGTGTTCTTCTCTCAGCTCTCTTTTCTTTTCCCTTCTCCTTTCTTGGAGTCCAAAGGAAAAAAAACAGTAAAGCAGAGGTGCGGAGGATAAAGAGGAATGAAGGCAGCTGGAAGCAGAAGGAAAAGATAGAAAATTGTAAGGGCTACACAGAAGGCGGAGTGTGGGGCATCGGGTCTGTGCAAGCCTCTGTTGCCGGCGGCTTGCAAATGAACTAATCACCTGAGGGGATTCTTCTCAGCTTTCTTAAACAGCTAGTAAGTTAAACACACATGCTTCATAGTCATCATGGTGTATGTGTTTGTGTGTATGTGTGTGTGTGTGTATACGTCCTCATGGGTATGTGAGCATTTGTGACCTGCTGCCCAACTGACTGAGGCAAGCAGCAGGCCGTCAAAATAAGAAGGCATCTGTTCCAGAAAATCCTGGCTGGGGTAGAGACAGTTAGTGAGATGAACTGGGAAAGAAGCCGGAGCCAGAGATGACACCATCGTACAGTGGCTCCCTTTCGAGGTTTCCCTGATTGTTTTTTTTTTCTTTTTTTTGTAATAATAAAGGGAAACTAAATGATATGTGACTGCAATTTGCAAAGAAAACATGGGGTCTGCTGCAAATTAGGCATGCTGCTCAACGTCCACTTGACTTCCATGTAAACATAAGTGGTTTTGGGTTGTGACAAGGAGGCACAAAGGGAAAACAAGGTGAAAATGAGTAAAAAAAAAAAAAGAAATAACAGTGAAGTACTGAAATTTGTTTGCCTGTTTTTTCTGTCTTCATGTGCTCATCTTTAATGTTTGCTCCTCCAGATTCTGAAGCTATCACTGATTTAATGGCGTTATGGATTGTCTCTTTTCTTTTGTGCTAGTAGCTACACCAAGAGTGCTTCAAGACTAATTGAAAGACTGAGAAGAATAAAAACAATTTAACCATCCATAACTGTTGCTGTTGAAGTCTTATCATACACAGAAAAATCAATCCTCGTCTAATTCTCTCATCTGTCTGCATTGTGGTTTTCTGAACAAAAGCTGGAAAAACATCACATCTGAATTCTTCCATTCCCTCCTTTTTTCACTTTTTCTAGTCTTCTCTTGGAGGGACTGTCAATACTGCACCGGCAACATAAGAAATTCTGTAAATTTCACACTCTGCTGCCTGCCAAAAAAAAAAAAAAAAAAAAAAAACCCAAAAACCTTGGGCCCAGATTCGGTGATGTGGCCTCCACAGTGTCATTCTAACCTTCCACCACACTGCACACACTTTCTTGCCTGCCACCAGCAGAGGACCCTGCTGTGTTTCAGCTTCTCCAGACCCATAGAAAACATCTTGAATTCGCCAGCGATGGGGTCATTAAAAAAAATGTTGGAACAAGCTCAGGTCTGCGGCGCTATGCAGTCTGTTATGCTCAAAGAGGCCACAAGGAAACCAATTACAGCACAAGGATAGAGGTGCAGCACTGAAAAAAAGCAATTAAGTCAATGTTCAGAACTACAGCCAACATTATAAAATATTTTAATTTTAGACTAAACAATTTTTCTTTGAATAAAAATGGAGAATATTACATGATTTTTGCTAATGTGGAACACATGTGCATCACAGCCTCACCAAAAGTATCCTCTACTGGCCTGAGAAGCTGCATTTCCTTCCTTTTATTTCTGTCTCTGTTGATGACATCTCCCGCAACACAACAATCCCCCCCCCCACCCCCCCACCCCCCTACACACACGTACACACACAAAAAGAAAAAAATTATTTTTGGTCAAGGAAACATTGGACCTTCCTTTCAATTCTACATGGCAAAGCATTTACTTTAAAGATGAGCTGTAGGTTGCAGACGCTATCAGAGGGCTGTTATGCATTTTGATTCTCCAGAGCCTAGAGGGGGCAGTAAAAATGTATTGATGGGAAAAAGAGGTCCTGTGCCAAGCAATTTACAGGACCATCTTTTTATCATATAGAGGAAAAAAAAGTTAAGTGAATCATTCTGCACTGTGGTGTGCAGAGTTACCAGATGGGCCCCTTTTGCATGCTTTGTCAGGGTGTTTATGCTTCTTTGGGATACATTTAAATAAGAAAATATCAAGTTTATTAAACTAAATTTTGATTTAAAAACAAAACAAAACAGAGCTTAACTTTTTAAAGTTTTATTTAACTAAATCAAGATAAAATGAATGTTGTAATAAGAAATATTCTAATGATGGATAAAAGTATGTATTTGTGTAAGTGTATAACTGTGAGTCACTAAAACTGAAACAAATGACCTTTTTCACCTTCAACATTTTTTTAAACATAAGCGTTTTTCAAGTATGCAATTTTCAGTCACCGAGCAACCACTAAATATGGTCTTTTGCAAAAAATTACTTACCAAATTTTATAGGCACTAAGAGGTTAATAACTGGTTTTACATTTGCGTTGCATGTTGTGTGGCATTTTATTGTGCCACTGGTTGCATGACTGCAAAAGAAATACATGAGTGCTTTAGACCTGGATTCTCACCAAGCCACAAGTCCAACACTGAATGAAAAATCAATTTAATACCATTTTATGTTTAAAAACATTTTTAAATCCTCCTTTTCTCCCCACAAGCCACTTTTTTATGGAACATAAAAACATAGTGAGACATTTTCTATCTATTTTTATCTGTGATGCCAAACTCTCTTATAAACATGGCTGTATTTGTCAGCTCTGGTTCCATTTGGATGACAACAGCATCTTACAAAAGCAGTCACTGGGTTTTAATCAGGAGCTGGATTTGTTATGCAGCATCCCAGTAATTAACTGATTGATAATTTCTGGGTTGGTTCCCCTTAATTACAGGGCTGATTGTAAATGAAAATGGTGATGCAGTCAATTGAACGTAACCTGCACAGAGTAGGACACCTCTTTTAGATTTCTTTCACGTCTGGTTCCCACCCAAACTCCTACCACAACAAAATAATCTCCGGTTTAGCTTTATTTATCACACTTTTATTAGCCCTTTAGACACACACAGAAAGCTGGAATTTTATGTATAATAACATGCAATTAGCTATATTTTCTGCATATTTTCAAGAAGTTCTTATTTCTAATCATTTGTTTCAATTTATTAATGACTAAAAATTATAGCAAAGGTCTCGCAAAAAAATACTTATGGCATCTATTTTGCTGAAGGGATCTTACAAAGAGGCACAAAATAAAAAAACACAGTAAAAAAAAATCAATATCTTAAAGCAGTAAATAACAGAACAAGCACAGCTTGTGGTGGAATGACACTGTTTCAAAAGAGAGAGACACCCTGCCACTACACAGTGCAGCTTTATCAAGACAACATTATGTGCTGTCTCACATTTAAACATACAGTCATGTGCTAAAACAGATCAGTTTCGAACAGGATGACTACACTCGCAACGCGAAAATTTATATTTACTGGTTTGCCAAAAATTTAAATATAAACAAGATAGTAAAAAAATAACCATTTGCATCATTAAGCAAATGCACCACCATCAAAATGAGCTAAACAACTTTAATTAAATTTTATTTTGCTACTCAAATTCTCCTGGAAAAGCAATATGATAACACTCCTTCCAGAACTTTATAGGAGTCAACCATAAGCCAAATCGAACACCTGCAATCATTGCAGCACCTCAAACCTGGCAATGAGCTTATTCACGTTTTTTGCACATAACACCTCTTCATCACACTGTCCTGCTCTGAAAATTACTTTGTATTAAGTCGGTTTTAGTTTATACTGCTGCACCATGAGCAATCTTAATAAATTCAACAAATTAGACGCCTTGTTTTTGACAGCTGAAATAATTACAGTGCTTTTTGCAGTTGATAGACTGCTGTCCTCAAATTTGATCCTTTGTTTAGCTTTTTGGCAAGTAGCAGATATGCTGCAACCTGTTAAGTGAACACATGTCCGTAAGAAACCAAGCAAAAGACGAATTGCATTCACACTATTTGACAGCGAACATTAATTGCATTAAAATTGCAGTTATTTTTGGAAATCATAACTCCTAACACTCATTTTTGGAAATAATCATGTCACTGTTTCTCACTGTTTTTGTGACAGCTCAGAAAAAAATAATTTTCTCTCGGTGGGGAACTTTCACTTAATTTTTCAGTATTTCATATGACTGACATTCTGGCTAACTTGGTAAAGGGACAGCCTAACTACAACTGACAAATATGGGAGCTGCAGATGAGGAGATGGCAGTTTGTACATGAACCAGTAGATGATTGAGTCCCTCTGGCATGTGGATGAGCATTTTGAAGCGGCCGCAATCAAGGCCTTTATGACCGCCATTACTCCCAGCTGATGGCAAAAGCTGAACTTCCTCATTATAGCTTACTGACAGGGATCGAGGCCACTAAAACCTCATGATCTAGTTGTTTACCTTCTTGTGACAACACAACAGTAAGAGATAAGATATAGGAGAAAAAATGTAAACAAATATATTATTCCCAGCAGAATATGTTATGTGTGTTTCCTTCTTATCCTCATAAATACAAAACAGTTGTAAGGCAGCTTTGTTTGTCGAAGCTGGTAAAAGAAATATTAGTTTCAGAACTTTTGGAACTTTTAAGGTTAGGAGCTTTTTCTTGCCGGGAGATTGCAAGGCATCACTGATCTAAGCTTTGCAGAATTTACTCTTCTCCTTATTTCAAAATATCCTGAAAAGGTACATGGTTAAGCTTTATAAACAGGACTCAGGGAAGGACATGGAAAAAAAGCTAAAATTCAGACCAGAACATTGTGCAGTGAAACATATGTCTGTAATTCAGTTTTAGGTCCGGATGAAGTCACAGTGGAGTTTTGTTTACTGTATCATCAAAATCTGAGCACACTTTGGCAATGTTTGCTCAATTGCAGAACAATTACATAATTTGTGAACATGTGAAAGTGTTTTTCTGCTTCTCAACAGGGAGAAACTTTCACAATGACTCACTGTTTATTGAAATAATGAAACAACTGCTAAGGAAGGTTTCAGATGACCTCTGCTCTTTGAAGATGCAAAGGTAGGAGAGAAAGAAGTGAACATGCTGCACGATAGTGGCCATAAATGCAAAAATATTTGAGAAATTGTGGGGTTAAAAAGCTCATCCAGCAAGCACAAACAAAAAAAAGAAAAAAAGAGAAGAAAAATGCAGTTACTGTAAACCTGTATCTCCTTGAGCTGCTGCCTCAATTTAAAAGAGAGAATAAAACACACACGCATAGAAAAAAAAAAAAAACAGTTCAGCCTCTCTATTCTATGAGGGAGCAAGGAGCAATCCATCAACATTTTCCACAGTGCTTTACTACCCAAACTGCTCTCTCAACATAGAAATGAGTGCTATGGGGCTGGGCAGTGGGTTTTTGGCTTCTAAACACATACTGTACACAGTGAGGTTATTAAACATCCATTACTGCGTTGCTCTCAGCCAAAAAGAAACAAAATGACAGTGCTTTTGCTTACAAACCAATGAATGGCACTCCAGAATAACTGCAAAATGATGTAAATAATATATTTCCAATGAGACATACTAAATACATTATTCATTAAAGGTGTTTATACCAAAGAAAAATAACTTTACATGTGCAATCTTGCATTACTTTAACGTGTTTCTCTTTTTCGGTGATTCTTCTCAAAATATTTGATAAAATTTTCTTTAGATGATAAAAGAGTTTAAAACCAAGAGAATGTAAAAATTATTTCATTTTGTATGCATAACACCAAACCCGACCTCAGGTTAAGTCTTGGTCAACACGCTCTCTTTCAGCGTTAACAGAATCAACAGTAAATTATACATGAGAAGCAAGCTTCTACCTAAGCCATTAAAAAAAAAAAAAAAAACATAAAAAACTCCCTAACCTGCAGGTCAGGCAGCAGACAGCAATAACAGAATCTACCATCGCACCTTCCCTCGTTGTGTCAACTGAGATAATAAGGGCCTGTGTCAGGGGCATGACATGAACACATTCTGATGCTGCAGCGGAACAAAACTGGGGCCACTGAGCGTCTCTGTCAAGTACCAAACAATGGAAATACAGTCCTTGAATAGCCATGCAGCCAAATCCAGCACTATAGTGGCCTCAGACAATAGGTGTGCTGCTAATCCCCCTTCATGGGGTCTGCATTCCCTGTCATGCACAGTGGTGAACCATGCTGAGATGCTGCGTTTGCGAGTGACATCTTGACAAAGGCGGCGTCCCAGGATGCTGTTGGACCTGTGCACTCTGCACTGCTGTGCATGGAATCTGCATTGGGGGGAATAAAAGAGATGAGCAACGTGTTAAACAATAAGCTGCCTGGGTGCTAAGACCCCCGTCAAGGCTCGGTGTGGCCACCCATCAAAACCCCTGAGTCCAGGCTGGAAGACAGTGCAACACATAACCACACCCCCTCGCTCTCTCATGCCATCCACCTCTATCAGCCTCGTGTCTGGGTTCGGCTCAAGCTAGAACTGTTATTCTGTCCTCTGCTCTGCTCTGGTGGATCTGACAGCTGTTAAGGTTATTCACTCAGCGCATCTCTCTATACACACACAATGACCCTATAGTCTCCGCCTGTCTAGCCAACCAGATCTTGTGCTCTGTGACCAAAAGACAAGGTGGAGAAAACAAACTGACAGTGTCACTCGTCCGCCACTTGCATTTCACGCTACATATGCACCTGACGACAGCTCTCTTTTTTTTAACCCCAAATAACTGAACTGACTCAAATACAGTGACACCATTTGTACTTTTTTTCTTCTTCTTTTACACACACCAGAAAAAGGAGGTGGAAAATAGGTCAAACATTACACGGATGTTGAACTGAAAATGGCTGCCATGGAGGGCGTGTTTATTGGAATGGGAAGCAATGGCAGTGAGAGAAGCTGAGCGGCGCAACACAACCTGCTATAATAATGTGTTAACCACGTCCTTAATGTTTGATCACACAACTACATTCCAGGAGGAACAAAAATACAGTTTATAATCAACTTGAATTCTTCAAAACATATAAATATCTTAAGCCGCAAAATGTCTTACAGTAAACACGAGAAAGCCTTCCAGTAAAAACACGTCAGCCATTTTTCTTGCACCCTGAATACTATCCAAGCTATGCGGCTCATCACTGGTCTGTTTCATTCTTCATGTGAGCTCATACCATAAAGTTTTTGTAAATCCCCTAAAAGAAAAAAAACTGTGTGTTGCTGTGGAAAGATTAAAAACACACCAGGTCAGAAACACTGTCATTCCCATAACTCCTTTCCTCTTTTTTTTCTACCAAGCTGCAGAGCAAATGCTTTGAATTCACATGTGCTGTTATTTTCTTGCATGGTTCTTGGTAGGGGCTACCATAGCACTTCATTAGCTTTAATGCATTTTATCCAGCCTCTGTGGAATTGTTTCTCATGCAGTGCACTCACCATGATCTATCTTTTGTGGAGTCTTTTACTGCCTGGTATTGAATTTCTTCTTATTTACAGATAGGAGAGGAGGTGCATTTATGGCAATGTATAGCAGCTGATATTTCTGCGCTCATGTGGTATAAAGATTGGTAATTGGAAAATAATGAGGGTAATAATGGCGTGGCGTTCATTAAAATTCATCTGTTGCATTCTTTTTTTTAACTAAGCATCAAGCATAAATGAAATGACATGGAGACAGAAGATATTAGAATTTTATCTCATTATATTGACACACTTAATTATATAAAAAATACCACTGCAGCTGCACAATCGGAATATATCTATATACCTAATGAGCATGTTATTGTTCTCTAGTTTAGCCACATTGTGACTACATAATACACGTAATATATAACACTGGCTCAGAACCAGAAATATACATTGCTGAAAACTGCAAAACACTGGTTCTATATATTTATTTATTTTCATTATTGTATTTTCACAGTTTTTTTCTGTTACAAAAAGCTGGAAGACATGCCTGATCTGATGACCCTAATAATTCATTATTCAACTATATGACCTGTCATTAGAAAAAAGAAAAACCAAGTAAAAATCTGTCTATTGGGTTTTACACACCCACAAACACAGGCACACACATGCTGTGGCCAACGTAACACATATTACTACAGAATGTAATATGAGAAATGATTTTTCTCTATTTGCACGTTTTTCTCCATCACATAAACCAGTGAAAACAAGCATCACACATGCAATATAAACACCAGCATGAATATATTCCCACACAGAACATTATTTATCCCGGAACCCACTCGTGTTCAGCGGTGAAGGAAAGTGTATTGCGAGACAACGCTAACTAATTCACAGCCATCACTGCTTTAGTTATCATCTTCAATACCATCCTCAATGTCATTTTCACCATTTTACCCTTCAAACTGATTCATCTAGGAAAGACTTCATTAGGAAACTCACTTTTTTTATGACTCTGGCAGCCGAGTGGGCCGACACATATAGAATAGAAAAGGCCAGCTAATAATGCCTGTGCACACATGTGCGTTGTGACATAAGAACACACATACTCTCTCAAGTGCCAGGACAGTCGCGTATTGTTCCCTCTGCTTCCATCCCTGATGGCAAAGCTGTGCTGTCACAGTTTACCTTGCCCCAGGACATCCACGGGACAGACTATCAGCCTTCTCCCTGCTGCCAAAGACATGTAGCCCTGTTTATCTCCTAATTGACTCTCAGAGGAAGGCCAAGATTGACAGTGTTGCTCCCGCATCACTTAAGTCCTTTTTAGCCAAGCAAACCCTGCATGCCATCACCTCTTAATAATACATTGAGGGAGACTTACTTTATTGGTAAGCACCACTTCACCTCACACTTTAGTCAAATACTGCCAAGAGAAGACTTGTTAAAAGAAAATCCTGTCTTCTTTTAGAGGAGATGACTTTTCTGTGTTTCTTTTCCCTCTGCTTCATTTCTACCTTCAGAAGACAACTGAGTTTTGGAAAGGCAAGAGGGAGTATTATGTCCTGAAAAACCCAAACAAGCCAGAGGTTTAATTTGTTTTCGATTCTGCTTTGTTGTGTTCAAATGTAGCAGCATGAATTTTGTCCAGTGCGGAAGTACAATTACACACTGCTGCCAACACCTGACAAAAATGTTGAGATAACATATTGTGCGTGTATTTATAATGCACTGAAGGATGGAAAGACAGACCAGAGTTGCCATAATAGATTTAAATAGAAAAGATGGGGTTGATTGAGACTAATTGACAGCATGAGAGAGTGTGGGGGGAGAGGAGGACATCGGGGTGATGTGTTTAATTTTTCCTCGCCTGCCACTTACTTGTCATCGCCTGACAGGAAGCAGCTTTCATTTTGGAAGTACACACTTGCATTTGACACCCTTTTTGAAAACCCAGCCTGCCTTGTGTAATGGCAGAGAAAGGAGTAAAAGGGCACCGGGTTGGGTGTGCACTGGAAGATGGCCCTCATCCCTGTTTGATGCAGATTATTTTGCAACTGGTATGCTGGCATTTTGTCAAGTTGCACTTACAAAGGCCACCCTTCTAGGACTTTGACCAGCTGGGTGCCATCACTGAGCCTCATCACGTCTTAACTAAGTTGCCTGTGACTTTAAAACCCCGCAAGGGCACACATTTTCATACAGCTGCGCCGGTGCCTGATCAACAGCCATATTGGAAATAGTTACATTAGAGAGTCTACTCTGAAATAGGTAAACAAATTACTGTGGGCTTCTGGGTGATATAATTCTAGCTGTCAAGATAAGTGGGGGGAAAAAGAGGAGAGTTGATGCTCAAAGTGTTAATGAATAAATGAGCTCTACAGACAAAAGAGTGAATCGCCACTGTTTTATCATATGTATGATATCACTGCATTCTTTGTTTTGGCTCCCTGAGGTCTTTGGTTGTTTTCTCCGTTAGCAATAAGCCTGCTTCTGTTTGTTCCGTAAGGCAACACAGGCCTAATTCTCTTCCCTGTGATACTTCTGTTTTTCAGTATTTCTCTCTCTGAGACAGAGCTGAAATTCTTGTTCTTGTTCTTAAATGGCTGAAATCTGGTGAATATATTGCTCAGTTCAGCAGCATGACTCCTCATAACAGGAACCACGAGCTGCATAAGAGAACTTTTAAGAACTGAGAGCAGGACTTCCAGGGTGCCAAAAGGCTTTGTTAATTCAGTTTGTTTGAACCCCGTTTTACTTCAAACATGCACAGAGACAGTGGACTCACCTGAGGAGAAAAAAGGTAGCCTGCAGCTGAGAGAATCTGATGTCCACACACTTGTATCCATCTCCTTAAGCCATCATTTTTGGAGGAAATCCTCCTCACTGCCCAAAGTGCTTCAGCTCATTATACACTAACGATCTGTTCACTCTTTCAAAGTGTCCTCTTTGATTACACGAGCATGGACACAAACTTCTCGGCACAGAAAGTTGAAGTACATAAAAATTACTTTCATTGGCTGAGAGCTTGTTTCTTAGTGGGCAGGAGAGGAAGAGCAAAGTAAGGAAAAAAAAAACTTTAAGGAATCAAAAGGTTTCTTTTTTTCCTTTAATGGTGGTAAAATCTAATACGCAGAGGTAATCCTCTACTTCATTCTCTGTAACACACACACACGCGCACACACACACACATTGAAACCTATAGGCATCAGTCTCACCTTCTGCATTTCTTCCGCTGCTGTTCACTCCAGTACAGTTAGTTGTTATTGATGGCACACTGAAAATTTCCTTGTGGCACTTGACTGTGCAGGTTTCTGCATGTGTAAGTGTACTGCAAGTGCGGAGGTGTCAGTGTCTGTTGGAAGGGAGGGGTAATCTCATTCTTCTTTTCAATTTGGTAATTAACTTGACAGCATGACAAATGGACACGATCAGCTGTCTGCCCCCATAAGACACAAATATGCCATATTACACCCTTCTATGTGGGATTCCTCTTGGTAAAAAAGAAAGAAAAGCAACTCCAATGGAATCAAGCTGAGTTTTTTCTTTTGGATAGTTCAAGTTTTGACTTTGTTTGTGAACAAACAGCTTTGAACCTTGTAAGCAGACATGTAAAAGCATATAGTAGGCAAACAGAGAAAGACGCTTCTGTTTATTTGTCAGTAATTCTCTCTTTTGCTTCCATACTTTGGCCCTCCCAGTCTGTCTCCTGTTAGGCCTAATGGCACAGAGGAGTCGACTTGTCTAAGTAGAGCCTACTGTATATCTCTGCCCCGTCTCTCCCCATATCTGTCGCTCCCTCCCTCCCCTCAACTCACCCTCCATCCCTACAACCATTAATCATCTCTCGATCTTGAATACCTGATTCGGCTGAGAGCTTTTCACTTCACTACACACCAGCCTGTTCCTAAGACCTGGTGCACTGTGAACCTCCAGGGCTCACATAAAAACACATGCACATTATTGAGAACTTATCTAATTAGCAACACATACACACAACAAGAAGCCCTAAAAGCATAGACTGACCTGTGGTGTCTTGCTGTCTGACAGTGTGATGCCTCTCATTGATATCCCATTTTGGAGCATGGAGCAGGGTCTTGCATTTTCCATCTCACCTGCATGAGGTGTCACAAAAAAGCAGATCCCAAATGCCAAAAAAGCCAGTTTAATTTAGTTGCAGGCCCACGATGTAACAATACTGCATCAGAGGATCCGGAGATGGCATCTCTTGATAATGGAAAGCATGAGATAAGATCTTGAAAGGATATTTTTGAGAGCATTAGAGCAAAATAAATACATGAAATAATCCCTTCCTGGCAAAACAACGAGGCGATGCTCCGGTTACTGATATTTACACAGTACAAAATAATAACAATGCTAATGTCAATAGAAACATAATAATGTCCCAATCTGATTACAGAGACTGTGTGTGTGGTGAGTAGAAAATTTAATTTGAAATTTGAGAACTTGCCTTTGTCTGTGATGTATTGCAGTGGTGGTGGGGGTGGTGTTGAGTCGGGAGGGCTGGGGTGGAATTTAATAAACCCGCCAAAATTTTTTTAAAATGCATATTGGCGTGAGATAAGGTGGAGACTGTCCTTTTTTTTCTAAAGTAATTATGAGATTTTATTCATTTCTGTCATTAGTCAAACTGACAGCTGGTCCCTGCAGGCTGGACTAGTCCCATTCTCCTCCTCTGCTCACCTATCTGGGAAGGAAGCCCGTAATGAATGTTTACAACACACAGGTAACAGAGTAAATATTGGACTCATCAATTACAGAGGGTGAGGGAACTGGCAATCAAATCCCATGATTATTGTTACTGTCGGAAAGAACATGAGCTCTGACAGTGCCTGGTGGTCACACATGCACATACACACATAGATGGATTCACCTCAGACAAAAACAACACGTGCCCTCTCATCGCGTCATTTTGTGGGCCTGTCTCACCTACATGAAATAGGCCAGAAAAGGAACTTGTTAACATTTTGTTGTGGGAGGAAATAAAAAAAAAGAAAAGGAGCAAACTGGAGAGATAATGGGAGAGAGAAAACATAGAACATGGAGAGAAAAAACATTTAAATGATAACGTTATCATTAAGGGCAGTTGCTCTCAAAGCAAAGGTTGGAAAAAAAAATTATGTGGCTCACATTTCCAAAAAAAAAAAAAAAGTTATAAATATTTATTACCTGTATTACCTATTACTGTGCCTGGCTGTTCAATGATTACTTTCAAGAAAAATGACAAACTAGTGGCTTTGTTTTCTTTGTTGATGGCAGTACAGTCCTTTGGTGTAAAACTTAATCAACAAGCCAGAGAAAAATAGCTTTGTTGCTATTGTTACTGACTCAATGAGTGTGTGTGTGTCTTTCTTTGTAGTATAATAGTCTAGAGACTTCATTTGTGTGTCTCTCAGAAGGACTGCATGTCTTGCATAGTGGCTTAAATCCCTTCTCACTAACTTTGTGCTGATGTCTGCGCCTATCGCTTTATGACAACAGCTCTCTCCAGAAATTCCACATTTTGGACAGCAGGACCCACAGCTGTAAGACAGTAAACTGACACCATCTCCCAATTTCCCCCAAACTCCCTCATTACTGCAAAGAATTGCTGATGGGGCTTTGAAACCAGTTGTTTGTTCAGACTAGGAGGTAAACTTGTAAAGGCGTGCTGTTCTCGTGTGGGTTGTTTAGTTTTTGTTTCTTTCGCTTTTTTTTCTTTTGCTTGGTCAAATAAAATTTTCTAGTGTGAGCAAGACCTCTGCAGGTGCTTACAGACTGATATCGAGACTTGTACTACTTTTACAATCGTAACAACTATGTCTTGCAGATTGCATTTTGCAGGGTAAGTGCAGCATCCGTGTTGTCCTCAGAAGAAAGTCAGTGGTTTGGGAGTGGAGCAGGTGCGGACAGAATGTGAGCCTTTATTATAAAGCTCTCTCTTGTTTGAGCCTTTATCAGACGGCTGCTATTCCGTTAGACGCACAGCTGAATACAGAATTGGTGAGGGGGGGCATATAATTACGCACAAACCAAGAATTGTCACACTTACATAGGGCCTGGTCACACTGCAGCAAATACTTAACTCATTTTCCCAGAGGGATCAATCTACGATTTTATGCTGAACACCTGTTACCAACTGCAAATGCATTGTAAAGTCAGAACAATACAAGCAACTAAGAAAAAGAGCAAAATGACTGCATTGCTTTGGGTTAATTTTGCCTTAAACAAGCACAGACCACAACACTGTCACTGAAAAATACATAACAAAACCAGCAACCAACAAAAAATATAGTATGTTATGGTCAAATTTGTGAATTAACTGGAGGCACACCAAGGATAGCCATAATGACTCCATATTAAAATAGTCGTACAGCTGTGCCTCAGCCATTGAGTTTGCTAAGCTGCCAAGGGCTGGGAACAAACTCCCTCACACACACACTCACACAATCGTGCTTAGCAAGCTAATAAATTGCCTTGACACGCCCTTTGGCGGCAGCACAGCATAGTCCACCACAACCACATCCCCCTCGCCCACAACCAGTCTAGCTCCTAATTTAGCCCGGTTTAACAGTGAGACATTAACTTCCCCCAAACACACTATATTTTCATAGCAGGAAGCAAAGAAACTGGGAAGACAGGGATTGTCACAGAGTGCATTAAAGGATCTGGAATTTGGCTTAAACTCTTTGCACTTATGGAAAGGCCATTTCGTCAAAAACGTCTGGGAGAGGTTGAGAAAGTGGCTGGTAGGGGGCTGCATGTACAGATGTGCAGACATGATTAAAGGAAGACTAAAAACAGGCAGTGTGTGCATATATATCTGTTTTGTACTTTAGTACACCTGCTATAAAATTAGCAAAACTGACTTTCTTTTTATTCTGACAACACTGGAGAAGTAAAGGATAAATATAATGACTGAAGATATAAACATTAAGAAAAAAAGACAGGTTTAAAGGCATACAAGTTACCAAATGGCTCATGTTAATCCATTCCAAAGCCGCCATGGTGAAAAGCAATAACCCCTTCACTATTTCCCACAGTACCCAAAGTCAGGGACTAGTTAGGTTCAGTGGTTGTAAGAAACATTGTGATATAAAAGTTTTCTGATTGCATCTAGTTTTGTCTTTTCTAGTAGAATCTGCAAAGCTGGTTATATTCAGCTGAAGTAAAGTATAGATACGCAAATGACACCTGCACAATGCAAAGATACGTTGCCAGCTAGAGAGAGAACCAATGTTTCTGTGAAAAGTTAAACTAGAGTCCAAAAGTCAAATCAGGACCAGTTTGACATTTGGCACAGAACAGCGTTAACATCTGTTGACACTGGCTGTACATCTCTGACGTCACCTGACATCGTTAGACTGGAGCAGGCCAGTGTACTGAGAGGTATTAACCCCTCGGGATGTAAAACCAGCGAAGGTGGTGAAGCATGAGGCTACCCAGAATGCATCTTGCCTGAATTGAGATTCATTTCTCACATTTCCTCAGAGTCTCCGTCCTTGCTCTTTCTCTCCCAATCGGATTCACTCACATCCTCACTGCACCTCTCTGTTTAGTATGGCAGGCTAAGGTGAATGTGCTCAGGGGAACATTTTAACCAAATTATAAGTACCCTAGCTGTTGTTGTTGTAGTCTAAAAGAGTTTTTAGATAATGGAAGATAAAAAGAAAGATACTGATTTGACAGAAACTTTAGTCAGTGAAAGGTGTGTGAATGTTGAGTCATGGAAGTGAATTAAGAGTTTATTTAAAGGTACAGTTACTTGACAAAATTAAATTACAGAGATTTGCACATGGGTACATGCACACAGAGATACTTTCTATTTCCTTTCATATGTAAATTGAAGTGTCTTGATACATTAACGCCACCAGCAGCAAACACACCTAGAGATCCAGACCTCATGGACACCATCATATCTAATAGATTAGTCATTAATTGTAGCCTTTGGAGACATTTGTTCTTGAATTAATTCGTTTTCAGTATTCAGCAAATATGAGGAAATGTTACTGATTGAGTGAAGCATGGTGTCCTGTCTCCTTTTTCATGGCCCCACCAAACTAATATATATCATTGTTTGTTTAATCACCATCAATCTGTCCATTGGCTTCCTGTAAAAAGTCCCCAGTGAGCACAGCAGCATTATTGGAAATGCTATATGACAATGTAACACAAAATCCTTCTCTTATGTGAACTGTTTCATCTTCCATAAACCTCAGCCTATATTAAAAAAATTAAAAAATAAGCTGAGTCACTGTATTACATAAATCCAAGTGAATTATGATAGGACAAGAAGCAAAGCCTTTCTCCTCAACAAGACACAAACTACACACTAACACACAGAAACAGGAGAGGAAACAGGAGTAAGAAGTGAACATCATCAACGCAGACAACGCAGCATAACAGAGCTGCTCTCTGTAAAGTTTAAAGTCTGAGGGATAAACACTGAAACAATACTGAGAATCCATACTGGTGTGTGGAGGAAAATAACTGAGATTAGCAGAAGAAACCAAAATTGACTGTTCTAATCACTTATAATTTTAGAAACAATTAGTCATTTTTACACTCAATCAAAAGAAAGAAAGAAAAATATCTTTCAGAAAGCTATTACTAATATAAAAAATACTTTTAAGCACATTTTATTGTGTGCAAAGGTAAGAAAAGCGAGGCAGCGTGAACTCTCTGCAGCACTTGCTCTGTTGGCCTTCATTCCCTATTTAAGATTCATTTGTCAGGGGCTTTTAGTTGGATTTGTAGCTGGCCTTACAATGTTTTGCTTGGAAAAACAGCAGCTGCCATATGCGCCCCAAAAGAGTGTCGTATAGCTGTTTTAAAAGTGAGTCTAACCAGAAACCTACTGTAGCAAGATAATTAACAGCATTAAAGGTTGTTTTTGTTTGAATATGACACAATGCTAAGTACTCTCTGAGACACAGGAACCCTGGGTAAAGTTTCCTCCACTTTGAAAAAAACAATACTGAGTTCATTTTAAAAAGCAAATTATTTACATGTTACTTACCAACGCAATTTCCAGCCAGCCCTGAATTTCACGGGAAAGCAAAAACAGTTTTGACCCAAAATGAACAAGATTTTCAACCAAAAAACGCTTTTGTCCAAATCAATTTACATATGAGAAGTAATGTCTTTGGATGGTGGGAGAAAGCCAGAGTACCCAGAGCGAACCTATGCATATATGAGAAGAACATGCAAACTCCACAAAGAAAGGCCACTTATCAAACCTTCCTCCAGCCAATGCTCAAACCAACAACCTGCTTAGTTTGTGACCGAGAAAAACAATCCTTTAAGACTTTAAGCACTTTAAGAAGAATATCCACCTTTTCTTCACAAGCAAGTTAGACATTTGTCAAAAAATGGCGTCACATTCTGAAAGAGATGGAAGAGGATAAAACAAACAAAAATAGCTGTTTTCAAAAGGAGAAAAAAGGAGAAAAAAAGGAGTTCGAGACAATAAAGAAGGAAAAAGATGGAAAGTCAAGCAAGTCATATGTGAAAGTTTCTTTCCACACCTCTCTTTGCCACAACCACTTGGGGCAATCGCCTGCTGAATTCATGCTCAGTCAACTCTGGATCGGCAGCCACGTCCGTCCTTTAAAAACCAGCACGCCAAACATGGCTATCAGCTTTCCTCCAGCTGCTGTCTATCAATGTCATACTGGATCAACAATGCAGAACCCTTTCTGACTCTCTGCTCCCCTGCAGCACAACTGCAACCCCTCCACCTCAAAACCCTGTTTCTCTCCACACATGCTACACACAAGCATTGTCAAGGGCAGATTGTGAACTCAGGTGCAGAGTAGTTGACTTATTTATTTATTTGTGTAACAGGTTCACAGATCAATATAGTGTTCTGCTGCAAAATAGGGCTTGACTGTCAAGAGACAGATTAGGTCTGGCGCAGCTTGGTGCCTCGCCGCTATCCTTCTCACTTGGCTTGTTGTAGGTGCACCGCTGATCATACAAGCACAGTAAAAGGTATGTGCATGTGCACACACATTTTCATTGAAAAAACAGCTGGAAATCGCTGCTAAAAAACACACATTTCATGGAAAAGCATATGACTGCACAAAGAGGCTGCGATTTTGCAGAATTATGAATTACACCACACTTATCGGTCGCACTTCAGAAGCATAAATTCTGCATTATTGTTCTGCTCTGCTAATTGGTAATGAGGCCATTTAAATGTAAATTTTAATGCATATAGAATAAAATAAGCAAACTTATATTAACTGATAAGTTATATTAACAAACTTCCTATTGAAGGTAAAATAACATATAATAAAATCAAGTATAATTAGAGCTGTGATGGGTTGACATAGATCATATTATCATGTAATGAAAATATTTCTGGTTTCATAAAAAGTATACATGGATGATACATCAGTCAGCCTAGCCGACATGATCACAATTTTAGATTACTTATTTCTGTATTGTTCTAACACTGTGCACAAAAACAACATAATGGAAGCTTCATTTTAGTAACAATAACAAAAAAAAACAAAAAAGATTAAAAAAAAACTCACTATCTTG
This sequence comes from Pseudomugil tenellus, assembly GCA_037177515.1. Taxonomy (NCBI): domain Eukaryota; kingdom Metazoa; phylum Chordata; class Actinopteri; order Atheriniformes; family Pseudomugilidae; genus Pseudomugil; species Pseudomugil tenellus. Next base: position 13,454,112 of record JBAMHX010000016.1, on the reverse strand, counting down.
TTGTGTAAATGTAATTAATTTGTTCTGACCTCGACCCATCTTTCTTTGCAAGTTTTCAGAAATGGTGGAATGTGAAAAAAAACTAATTAAATGATAGCCCAGATCATAAATTTCTCTCTGCAGTGTGCACTTAAAATGTAAACATGAAATCTAGGATGGAAAATCCAAAATGACTGCAAAAAATATTAGTCTGCACAGTTGACTGGAATTGTGCATTGATCATGAATTTTTAAAGCGTTTATCAGGCTTTCTCAAACAACTCTGTGGGCACTAAAAAAAAAATTGAAAGATCAGAGCTATCGAGAGTAAACTGAATGTTACGGCATCTCTTGTGTGTCTGCCTCGCTGAATTACGAAATTAATGATGTTTAACAGTTATGGAGCCTCTCTCTCAGACTGCAAAGTGGCATACAAAGGATTTGATTAAATTTCACAAATCATATCAATATAAAAAGATCAAACATCTGTCAAACCTTCCTGCTATTGTTTATAACCTGTCTGTCCCTGTTCGCTGTGAAACAGTAATAGCCACAGTGTTCCCTGAAAAAAAGTAATTTTACAGACAATATGAGTCCAATTTGAGACTAAAGGTGTAAGAAACACACGTCACTTGTCTGGAAATTGAAAAGTCATTTTGCTCTCTTTGACACCATGGGAACCCAAACACTCACATGAAAGCTGAAACTGGCAGCTGGGAACAAAGGGGCCATCACACTGACCCTATGCCCCCTCAATCTCCTCTTTTGCAGGAACACCTCTCAGTTTCACTTAGAGTGCAGCTCCCATAAAACTTGGTCTTCATCATCACCAAGCACGACAGGCCAATAAGTTGGATGCCACTCTCGCAGGAGAGAAGTGCCAGTGTCTCAACAACCCATAACAATACTCTCCAAAAGCAGTGAATCCTGAAGGGACAGCCTTTCAAAAACAGGAGCTGACTGTCTTCAAAGTTCATATTACGCTTTTACATTAAATTTCAGCTTGAGTGTTAGATGAACTTCCTGCTCTCTCCTGACTGAGCAAGACTGTGTTCAGAAATGAATAAGAAGCCATTGCATAGGTGTCACAACACAAGACAAAAATGCAAAATATCAAATAAGCAAAATAGCATTTCACCCGTCTACTGGGGAAGTTCAGCGTTCCAGTTAAAAGAGTCTGTGCAGAAGAGCTACCCCTCCAGTCATTCCCAGGTGAAAGCCTCCTGCTTCAACATGAAAGGAGCAGCATGTTATTTTACACATAATTGCAACAGTTGGCAGCAAACATCAGCTCTAAAAGAACAGTAATGCGACATGACTACAAAATAAACGAGTGAAGGACATCTGTAGAGCCCAATAACACGCTGTATGGTAAGCAGGGGAGCTGAGTGAACGGCTGGGAGTAAAACACCGACAGCACCACCTACCAAAAGGACAAATAAAATAATGTAGCCTACGCTGACAAAATAAAATAAATAAATAAATAAAAAAAGGAAGGTGCACATGTAGTTGTTAATGGTATGCCACTGGCAGGGAGGAGAGGTCAGACCAAAGAACTGCACAGAGAAGCATTCCGCCTCACAGTAAACATACCTCCCTCCCAACAAAGCCTGGTGTATGTCATCATTTTAGAGAGTGTGGAATAAATTCACTGGTGGCCAGAAGGCACATGTCTAGGACTGGTAAAAAAATATAAATAAAATAATAATACTAATAAAAAAATTGTGAATCCATAAATAAAACATGTTGGCTGGTATTTTCTCCCCCCTTTCATCAACTACTGTGTTATGCACATCATGCTTTGAAAAATGAGGAATAGTAAAATAAAATAGATGAATAAAGGGGAGCGTGAACCAGAGTTATTCCCTCCACTACTACATCATTACCAGCAAAAACAGCAAACATGGAATTAAACTTTGCTAAAACTTGCTTCTACTGAATTCTGCAAACACAACTCAAAAAAGGAGCTGAGATAAAGGTTTATAGTGTGTTACATGTGTCACAATAAAAAATCCTCCCCTGCATGAAAAAGACCAATGTTTGTTTTCAGAGCCATTTAGCTCCTCGCTTATTACCCTTACTCAAGGGAAACTGGCAGACAAAACTCTGCACAGAACAACTTGCCTTATTATCTGCCCTGATTTCCCAGGGTTCCATATTTCACTCCTCTGATGACTCCAGTTGACAGAACTACCCGTGTCATGCGTCAAGTCAGGGTTGAAGTCTTCATTTAACTGTTCAGCATTTTAATAATGACTGTCCATCTGGTGGATTTCACTCATTAGCACATTTGCTTTCACAGAGATGAGAAAATGTGATGAGAGTTCCGAAGATTAGAATAGAGAGAGTGTGACTTTTGTCTTGTCAGAACTGATGAAACAGAAAGACACGGGCCATAAATGATGTGGATTTTAAATTAGGTAGGCATGACAGAATTAAAACTTAACATATTTATTCCTCAAACATCAGCATTGCGCTATGTAAGTTAACTGTGGTAACACTGGAGATATTTTCACACATCTGCTGCTTGCTCTCCATTAGCAGCGACAGAAGGTGTCAGTATTATGCATGAATCAGTGGACTGGTTGGTTTTTTTATACCATTTTTAGACATAAATCTGATCTGGTAACATTAAAACAATCTCAATTTAACTTTAAACTGTTAAAAAAAATTCATCCTTTGTTTAATCTGCAATAAAACTGCATGCAGCACCGAAGCTTTTTTCCTTTATTTCTGTCACAGATTTCACTCAAACATTGCAGAAAAGCTACTGGTCTCTGAATAAATCAAACACATCAACATTTTGTTTGACAGAGTTTTTGTTATAATATAAATTCTTATGGCATAAAGATATGGTTACAGAAAACTAAGTCTAGAATGACTTCCAGAAAACTGTGTGGCGATGCATCTCCTCATCCGACAGCATCAGTGACAGTGGTGACAGCATTCCCAGGTGAATTAAACATGTTTTTTTTTCCAAGTTTATTACTGTTACCATTGCTGTGGAGGCATTCAGTAACTCTCATCATTTAAAAAAGAGGTGTTTTCAGCTGTTTTTATCAACTGCTGTTTTACAAAATCACTGCCTATTTGGCCCACTGGCTTGAGATGCTGCGGTGATATGACATGTTGAGAGACAACTCTACATAAACTCATGCAAATGATAATGTTCTGCATATGCAGTGGCTCTTTCCATCAGCCAAACAAGCATGTCTGAATGAAGGGTGCAATCATTAGTGGAAAAGTGACCAATAGGATAGTGGTTTAGTGCCACCACTTTAACAGTAATGTCCCGGTACTCTTTCCCCCCCAAAAAAGGGCCTAAATACACATTAAGTTCAGCAGTATCTACAACAGATATACACAATGACGGTAACCCCCCTCAAAGCTGTCACAGGTCAGTTTTTATTAATGAAATCAAGTGTAACACAATAAAAATGAGCCATCCTACTTATCTTGTTATCTCGAGAAAACAAAGTTGTTTTTTTTTAGATGAGAAAATTAACTTGTTTTCTCAAGATACCAAATATGGTGGGACTGCCAGAGTCCAAGGTAAGGTCCTAAATAAATTTGCTCTTATAGGCTTAGAGTCACTTTAATATGAACATATCTTTAATTTCAAATAAGTCAGTTATTTCCTATAACATAGATCTTTGTAAAAAAAAATGCCACACTTCTGCAGCATATAGTTACTTTCTTTTAACTGTAATTTTAAGGCTCTAAAATATTAAACACACAGTATTTTACCATTTACCACAACATGAACATAAATGTATGCCTTAGTAAAACATTAATAGTTTTACACATTAATTTCAGTATAATAAATTGTGTTTCCTGTTATGTGTAAATAAAGAGTTATTGTCTGTTATGGGCTCAACACATGGGGGCGTCGGGCGAAATTCATGGCCATCCAGTTGAAACCCAAAACACAGGTATATATGCACAAATATCACTAGAGATAAAATTGACCTTGAACCAGGTTTTCTTAGCATCTCAGCATCTTGGACTTCATGAGTCAGATAGACAGTTTTTTAAACAAAAGGGAGCAAATGGAGACAACAAAGAATGAGAGATCGAGTTTAATATTTTCACTAATGTCTACAAGGTTTGTTGCAAGAAAGCTGAAACTACTCAAAGGAGCAGAGTGTATACCAATACAAACAAGCACATTTTGAAAACTTTATCCCCCCCAAAGAAAAAATAATATTTTCTGTTACAAAATAATGCTTTATGCTTATAAATTGTGAAGAACTTGATTATGAAAGACTAAAATAATTTTGGACATCTTTAGTAAATTCACTGCAGTTTGTTGACTGAAAACATCAGTAATAGTAGTTGAGCTTAAGTGCAATCTTTGGCCTGACATTGTCAGACATTTACAATGGAGGTTTCACACATTTCCAGGCTGACATATTTACTTACAAATGTTGGAGTGGGTAGATACATAATGATTATTGGTAGCTCTCTTGTTTCGCCTCCCAATGGAGGCCATTGACTTCCACGGCAACAGAGCCTCCTGCTGCACTCCATTACTGCAGGCCATCTGGCCCCAGTTCAAAGCCTCAAAGATAGAGGAAAGACTCTTCCAGAGGGCCTGTACTACACGCTGTGCAGCAGGCATTTCTTAATATCACTAAACCCCAGCAGGGCAAGTGCCACAGCAGTTCCTAGGCAGGTCAAATAAGGTATCATTACATTGGATTAATGAGGAATAAGCAACAAGTGAGTGTTTGATCGTTTATGTAATTTATCAATTACTGGCAATTTTTTTTTATTCAATCATTCCAAAAACCGCATGCTGCCACAGATGCTGCCATCATTTTCTGTTAGATTGTTGTTTTTTTTTTGTTTTTTTTTGTCTTAGAAAAGACAGAGCAGAAGGACCGGTGTGGTGATGGATGACATGATCTGGCTTGTAGCACGTTCATGAACACATGCACTTTTGATTTTCTGGTGTAGCCACACACTGATAAGGTCTTGAATTGCACTCTAGCTCAAGTGAACCACAAAACGCTTCCTTCCTCTGCTCTCCCACCACCCACAGTGAAATGAGAAGACCAGTAGATGGTTGAAATACAGGCAGGAATTCTGGGAAGAGACAGGATGGAGCAGCTCACAGTAGGCAAGCTTTCCTGGTTGCAAGAACCACATAGAAGCAGACAAGCAAAGACAAGCCCAGCGACGTGACTTCACAGCTTCTCTTCGTGCTAACATCGAGTGCACATGGATGTGAACATCTTGCTGGCTGAGATTTGTGTAATGAAAGAGAAATAAAAATCAGTGCAACAAAGGCCTTAAATATATTTTATTATATGAAAAAATCTACAGGTTTGCATCATTACTATGGAGACCCGTTTTATTCATAATTAAATAAATAAATACAACATTAATTAAATAAATACAACATTTTGAAATAAATATATGACCATGAAATAGTGAAATACCACATTTTGAAATAAATATACAACAATGACATCATGAAATAAGGCCACTTTGTGTTTTTATGTGATAATAACCTTTTCCACAATGGTGTATTTAATTCATAATGCCATTTTCCACTGAGGTGTATTTATTTTATAATGTCCTTTTTCACAATGGCATATTTATTTCATGATGACTTGCTCTGTCATTCAAAGCCGATAAGGTGGAACCAGTAAAGTGATTGGCTGCTCATTTACTGAGGCATAAGTAGCTGCACTTGCTTTATTGATTAAAACATACAGATTGAAATGTGTCATAACTAGAGCGGAATAATCCGGAGGCCTGCATTACAAAGCGGGTTTAACTCTGTCCAAACTTTTCTCCGTTCTCTGGACTCAGCCAAACATTGAGGAACTGGGATAAGTTATACACAAGCTGGTCATCAACTCACTAACTTAACCCAGACCTTTCCACTGAAGATGGATGCGCGTTCGCATACAAGAGGTGGAGCTCAGAGAGTCTGACTTACAGTCTGAGGTTCTGACAAATTACAAACATGGACAAATCCAGAGCAGCGTATTTGACCATGGAGGAGCAGACTATCATTCTAAAAAAATAGAGGAATTAAAAATATAATTCGGTTACGTGCCAAAGTTAAGTCCTCGGTTACGTGCAACAAAGTTTGACACAGCAAATCTTGATCACATTATCATTTAACTATAGCTGCACAAGAACACAACTAAATGAGTCTTTCCAGGCTGAAATGGATTTTTAAAGCAAGAAAGTAAGTAATCAACCCTGCTGGTAGGAAGACTGCAAGGTTTTTTAGTAAGAAGACTGCATGTTTTTTCCATGAGGAGGCTTGAAATAACAGATTTGTGGACTTTCTATTTTACTTTGTTCAAACCTTCAAATAAAAATATAATAATGTGATTACCTTATTTCTTTATTAGTTTCATCAATGCAACAAAACATAACAAAACATTACTATAGTATTTGAAGTCATTAACCATAACCAGCTTCGTAGTACAGCTTATCCCAGTTCCTTAATGTTTGTCTGAATCAATCCAGAGAATGGATACAAGTCCAGGCTGAATTAATCCCACTGCGTAGTAGTACAGCCATCTGCTTCAGAGCAGGTTAGTAGTTCAGCTGTTGCTGCAGTGATACAGCTCGATAAAAAGTAAGCCAGCCTCGTATTACAGGCCTCTGGTGCTCAATATATCTCAAACTGGTGTAAATGTTATCATATACATCAGCATCTTATACAGCAAATGTCATCCCAAGCATTTAGGAAATATTCTCCAAACAAGTAAAAACAGCATCTCCTGACAAATTGTCACGCTCTATTTGATCTGATAAAATCCCAAAGCTGCAGAAACTCCGCATCTCTGACTCCATAGTGTGTCGAGGAAAACAAATCGTTGAACAAGCCACTATACCAACCCCCCAGCTTTGATTGGCTGAGCAAGTCATTCTTTAAAAAAAGGGACATTATGAAATAAATACCCCTCAGTGGAAAATGGCATTATGAATTAAATACGCCATTGTGGAAAATGTTATTATGAAATAAAACACAAAGTTGCCTCATTTCATGATTTCATTGTACATATTAATTTAAAAATGTGGTATTTCACTATTTCATGGTCACATATTTATTTCAAAATGTTGTATTTATTTGTTTAATTATGAACAATGCGGGTTCCCATTATACCCTGAATATTACTATAATTTAATGGTTTGAACTAATTCAATTTTTTTCTCTTTTTTACAACTTAAGGAGAAATATTAAGATATGGGTTTTTTGTTGTCTTCTTTAAAAAAATATAACATTTCATCATGTTTTTAGTTCAGTCTGTTAAAGTTATGACTTCAGAAGTGATGTATTGCACATATATGTGGAAAATCATCTTACATCATCCCTCTCTTGAAAACTTTCTTGGGATTCCTAAAATCTCTTGTTTACAGTTAAAACTGTGGTTAGACAAATACATATCATGTATAGTCATACTGAGATATAACTAGAACTACAAAGATTAGCGAAGGTTCAGTTCGGCCTCCACCCTTTTCTTCTTTTATCACTGACATCAAACAAAAAACACCCGTTTACGAATAGTCATCTGAAGAGTTCCTGCCCTCTCAGAGGAAAGCTCCTTCTCAAAGGGCTCAGGCAATGAGAGATCAAGATGATTTAGCTGTGGCTTATCTAAAATCCTCTAAATAAATGGAAGGAAAACTTAAGCAGAATCACACAGGAAAGGTGCTGCTCCTTCTCTTGTTTCCTTGTATTTTCCACAGCTTAAAAAAACTTTTGAGGGTGAATTACTAGTAAGAGATGCAGAAAAAAAGATGCAGAATCACTAACAGCTGTTAATCATTTGGAATAATTACTGCTGTTGAACTTATTCCTGGTTTATAGTGATAGTATAGCTAGTAGAAATATGCAATAAAAGCATCAAAAACTAAACAGAAACATTGGATGCAAACAGGCTAAAGCTGTATGTCCACACAATTTCCACAGCCCCAGTAATGCTGGAGAGTAAACCAGTCCTCATTGAAGATGCACTATAACTTTCTAACCTTAAAACTCAACTTTCAGATTTGTTTCTATGGCACACTGACATCTATTATGTGCATTGCAGGAGCTGTTGATGTAACATAACGTTAAAGGCACGTTTGGATTTATGCACTACATCAAATGCTAGCAAGCACACCCACAAATCGGCTGTTATGAATATGCATGAGCTGATTAAGTATCAAAATGCAAAGTAAGAAGACACCATCAGAGCAAATGAGACAGAGAAAGGGACAAAGCAAGAGAAAAAACTAAGGTGAAGAGACCATTGTCTGTTACTGGCTGTTCAATAAGAGTCACAACACTGAGAAAATCTGCAAAAGTTCTAAAGTTCAAAGTTATTTTAAAGTAAAAGCAACACACACCAAAGAGAACAATACCAATAATCCTAAAGGTTTTTTTTACATGAAAATATTACACATAAAGAACATATTTTTCAGATTGATCTTCCTTATGTAAAGTTAGACAAAATGAAATACTTTGATTGTTTTTACACTGAAACCTTGCCTATATACCAGCGTAAAAAATCCCTTGCATAGTTAGTTTAGATTGAAAGTTAATATAGATATGTTTCTATCCATCAGATAATTATTATGTACCCAAGATGATAGTTTTCACACACAGTCCTTCCTGACTGCAGTGACTTATTTTGTTAAGGTGTAGAGAACAAGACAAAGGCTGTTCTGCTACGTCGCAGGCGATGCTAACATTGCAGCTGACTTGCTTTCTTACCACCGTCTAACTCACTGGGAACATGATGAACATCGGTGGTAATATTTCTCATGATTATTTCAGGAATAGTACTGAATTAAGTAATGATTTCAAATCAATTCACCACAGCAAGCATCAGATTCAAAGTGATTCTCAAACCTGGTTTAAAACTCTCAGTCACTGTAGAAGTTGGAAAACCTCAGATTCTACCTCCAGAGTTTAATGGATAAAAGGATGGCCTTTGATATCCTTTGAATGTGCAATGTCTGCCCCTCATCACATCTGTCAATGACAAATGCAGAAGACATACGGGTTGTTTAATCACTTAGGTTCTTTGAGCCACAAAGCTGTGGTCAATAACAGTCTCTTTTGCATTTCTTATTTCACGCATGCCACAAATGTCTGTAAATAATCATTCCTTCACATGGAAACACAATTAAAAAGTCATTTAAAAATGAAAAATAAAATAAATTCTAAATACCAATAATGGGGAAACAATGTCTCAAAGTTATCCTTGACTGGTTTTGCAATGAAGGTATATTGAAAACAACAACAAAAAACAAAAATCAGAGACAGTAGTGAGAAATAGAAAGTACTTTACTACTTGATTAAATCTTATGTTTTATTTAATCACAAGCTAGTTGTGTAATCAGTAGCCAGTTGTAAGAAACCACACAGATATGTCTGAAGTAATACTTGTGCATAGTCTCACCATGCATTATGCATACAGACATCTAGACCTAAGTCACCCTAGTTATCTGAGATTTTATCCCACAGTTTACTCAGGAAATGAACACATTGTTATAGAAAGTAAGGCTGAAATACACTTTGGCATGTCAAAAGCTGCACATTCCTTTAAAGTTTATACTGAGGACAAATAAAATGCAAATGGTTAAACTTTAAAGACTTATTTTTTCCCTTTACAACAAATAAAAGCAGATCTATAGATATAACTGACACAAGCTTTCATGTAATACTTCACTGTAAAGCCTTTGTGCATTAGATTTCTTTTTATTCTGGTCTAGTTGAATACCTTTATGACCTGCAGCTTGCTTCCAGAAAAGTTAAATCTTTAGGGAAATACTATGGGATGTGGAAATTAATCTTGCCTGGCAAGATGAAAACTTATTTGACAAATTACTATTGCCCTGATGTCTTCCCACAAAAGGTAAACCATTATGTTACAGTAATGAACCTAAAAAACACGTTGTCTACAGTTAAAGTGTCTACCCTTAAACTGCAGACAAATCGTCTCCCTGAGAGACATCATTAAGAGAAATAAGTCAATACAATCCGTGTTGGAAAAAAAAAAAGTTGCGGTACCGCCTGTGATACTGTTGAACCAGTACATGTGAATATTAACAGACTTTGAACCAGTAAACCAATTACAATATATTTAATTTTGGAAGCTTGCAAAAATAATTTAGCTGGTGTTTTTGGGTAATTCTTAGATCAGATTAAGTTGTTTCCATGCAGATGCATGATAAACAATTACATGTGGTGAACATTATGCTGTTTTTTTATTTAAAAAGTCTCATGTGTTGTGCTATTAAACCAAAACTGCACTATTAAATCCTACAAGAGGATAAGCATTTTATAAGTACTTTCAGGAGAGCGTTTTGGTTCCCACACATGCTCAATTTGTACAAATGGGGCATATGAAAAGCTTCTGAAAGAGGAAATAGTCGCTCAGACAAACAGAAAAAAAATATTGAAGAGCAGTGGTAACAACCAACAAGTATGTGCTTTGGTCATTGGACCATAAAAGCATTGAAGTAGAGAGTGTGGTATCAGGCTCACCATGGCTGATTACATAGCTTAATGGTCTTGGCTTCACCTCATGTTTTACAAGCCCAAATGGTCCCAGTAGTCTGATATATCATCGGCATATCGAGTCAATGAACTCTTGCCATTCCCAGATTTCTAACCAAGGAAGCAGGGCCAGTATAAACAGATATCTAGATCACATAAAGCCTGTCACATTATGAAACTCTGTTTTTCTCTTCAAATATATGCCTTTATTTGTTGGAGACAAGATCTCAAAACAGCAAAAAAATGGGGATGGCTTGGCTCTGAATTGTTAATAAAACACAATACGTTGCCAAGAAAACAGCTCTACAGGTGGTCTGTGTGTGGGAATGAAGCCGTGAAAAGGTTACAGCTGACAGACTGCTCGTTATGAGAACAAGCTTACTGCCTCAGCACTGCACTCACGCTACATGTTATCAGGAACTATGAACATTACTTTATACACTGCAGATATTACAGGTGTTGTTATAAGGCAAATTCTAAAAGGTTTTTAGTAAAGTCTCTTTAGACAGTAATTTATTTACATTTTTAGACTCTATTAATGAATACCCTTTCTTTCCATATGTAAAAGAAGCAATACAGAGAATCCTCAACACAATTTTATAGAAATGAGTACAAACTGAAGTACAAAATGAAATGACAATGTTATGCAAGTAAGCATTTCCTGGAACTCAATCAGTGTCAAATATGAAATATTCTATAAAAATTCAAATAGCATATGTGGATTTTTTTTTTTTTATGGAAAAGTTTGTTTCATAAGATTCAAGTAAAACAATGTGTCATAGAAGTTAACAACATATCTAAGGTGACAAATAGAAAATATGATAGAATTCATATTTAGGATGAGATTCACAAAAAATAATTTGACTGTTACTGGGTGTAGAGTGGCTGCTCCCACGAGCTGTTTATTTGTTTAGTGTTCGTGGCAATTTATGGACAATTTATGTATAACAATGCAATTAAACACAGCAAGTTATTTTATTAGACACCCAGCCTATTTAATCTATATGTCAATCCATTTTTAGACAGACAGACAGACAGACAGACAGATAGACAGATAGACAGAT
>JBAMHX010000016.1:13429358-13442451 GCA_037177515.1 Pseudomugil tenellus | reverse complement strand
AGATAGATAGATAGATAGATAGATAGATAGATAGATAGATAGATAGATAGATAGATAGATAGATAGATAGATACACAAAAATGACAAGTTAAATTTACATTTACAAGCAAATTATGAAAAACAAATGTAGAATTAATCTTAAGATTTAAAGGCGCTTCATGCAATTAACTCTGATTCCATCTTTCTGCAACATAGTCCAGGCAGAAGATGGAGTTAAAAAAGCTTTATTTCTATAATAAATGATCATTTGTTCTGAGAGAGCAATAATCATCACTTCTTTAAGTAGTTACATATGTAAGTTGGCCTCTATGATGGACTGGCAACCTGTCCAGGGTGTAACCTGCCTCTCACCTGCTAATTGCTGGCTTAGGCTCCAGCTTCACCGTGACCCTGAATTGGAATAAGCCGTATATGGATGAATATAAGTTGGCTGTAATCCAAGCAGTTCCTTATAAACTAAAGTGTATCAATGACAGATCTTTCACGTGGCCAGAGAAAACCACTAACCTGAATATTATTCACAGTATTTTGTCAACATTTTACAATTTGTAATAAACCTCAGAGAGACATGATAAACTGTGCTAACTATCAACAGACACTGAATAGATGTGTTTATATACAGCAAATCTCCATAATAATCTCCAATATAACAATAAAAGTTGCAGCAACAAGCTGATTTTTTGTATCCTTTCAAAACCAAAAAACAAGTTTTAGTTGTCTTGAATGTAAGAGTATCAATCTAAATACCCATATCTATGTACACATGAACCACCTATATTTCATTTTCCTCCTGCTTTTTCCTTAGTGTTTATTATTTTCTATTATAACTTGACTGTTCCAAATGTCACATCACTATAAAAGCAGTTGAGTGGCAGCTATAACCTCATTAAGAAATGTCATAATGGCATCATTCGCCAGCAGCTCATTCAGAACATTTCAATACTTTTCCTTTGAATAAATTAATATGTGAAAATATTATTTTGTGTACAGATTTTTTTAAAAAATAGGAGGCAGCACCAAGTGTAAAATTTGATCTCTGAATATGTCACATTACATTCTGTTGTTTTGTGTACATTCTGTTATTTTCCTCATGGGAATCCTCCGCTCTGGGGGCTCACTTGGTCTGCGAGGTTGTCGCCATTGGGCTGGCTTTTGTCTGTGTGGCTCTTGTATTTAAAGTTTTGAGTAGTGTCGCCGTTCCAGTGGAGATACCCTCCGCGGTGATAGGTGGGCTGGTCCCTGGTGAGAAAGGATCCCCAGGACATTGTTTCCTTCCAGATATTTATAGATATATTCACCAGCAGGTTAAAGAGACAGAAATATGCTTGAGTTGTGCTATGCAACATGGGTTGGGTTGGGTTGTGTGTCTGTATGCATTTGCAAATGATTAGTTGTGTCTATATATGTGTACTTTTATTGTTTTTTTTACATATAAAGCACTTTGCATGGCTTCTAGTATGAAAGGGGCGATACCAATATAAGAGTATATTGACAACTATATTTCACTGCACACATTTTTACGTTTGTGGATGGCATGTAGAAATGCTCGAGTATACCATTATTCTCTGTACTTTTCAGTTCAAGTCAGATGTGAACTCTTGTGTGAAGTGACAGCTGTCCTGACATGGAAAGACCAGTGACTTACATCCATGATTCTACTTCACACTGGTCATGCAAATAAGACGTCCACCTGAAGAAAGCAGTGTCAAAGCCTCAAAGAGGTTCAGACGTGTCTGTCTGTCTGTCTGCCTTTCTTTCTTTCTTTCTTTCTTTCTTTCTTTCTTTCTTTCTTTCTTTCTTTCTTATTCAAGCCACACAGAGGGAATAAAAGGTATTTGTGAAGCCAATCTCTAAAAAGAAGAGTAAAACAAAATATTTAAAGCACAAACAAGGATGAATTTAAAGACTGTGAATTAAAAGGCTAGGTTTGTTCCAACCAAATAGCAACATATCACTGCAATCATTGAGGCTATGAGAAATTACACTTGAGCAGGGAGCAAAGAAACATAAATTTACTGAATGGCCAACGGCAAAGAAGGCAGAAATTGTGGAGTCTAATTCTAAGCTTAAATCTCAGAGAATCAAGACCAATTTTAATGATATGTAATTAAGGCCTAAACAAATTTTCCCCAATGGATACTATTAATGGGGAACTTATTACAGGCTATGGCACCCAAGGGGGTAATACATTCATACTAATCTCATGGTTGTCAGCCTAGGGGCTTCATTGCTATTGAAATGCCTTCATATTAAGGGCAAGAGTAGACAGGAGGTAGTGACTCCAGGGAGCTAAAATTAGAAGTATAAAGAATTAGCAGCACTGTTACTTATAATATCAAAACAGATGACAGTCATAAGATCAAAAATAATAAACAATATCTACAACTTAATTACAGTAAATGGGGATAAACCTTGTATGACAAGATCATGAGGATGAAAACATTCATAGATGGCCATTGCAGTTGAGTTGCTTTACCGAGAATATACACAGATAATAGAAAATAGGAAACAAATGCAGCACATATTACAGGAATTGATTGTCTTTTTTTTCTTTCTTCATAATGCATATGGAAATGGGAATAGTGGACAGGACCATAGCAAAATCCAAAGACAGACAGTATCCTACCATCAACAAGACTGGGAGGTTTAGGGGCGTTACATTCCATATAATGATTTTGTATCACTTGTGTATGACAAATCACCACTTTTGGCATTGTGGTTGCGTTAATTGCTTGCATACAACCAGCTCCATTACCCCAGCTGGGCAGTTAAAAGCGTGCAAATAAAAAGTGCCTCTCAAATCTTTCAGTCTGCAGACAAACTGGAGACAGTGGCATTGACAAAAAAGTTAATGTCAAAAGAAGACTGGTGATTGATGACTGCTTACCTGAAAGCTGCAACTGTGTCTGTAGCACTGAAGCACCCTTTCCACGTAGACTAGGGCAAACAAATCATACTCAGACACTGAGGCTAAATTGTTATTGCATGCTTGATGATGGAGTCAGTGGACAATGTGCAGTAGAGACACCTCATATAGCAGCTTATAGTACCTCCAGTTACAAAATACATTTTTTTCTACATCAATCTGTCCATCAAGACACAAAACATGAATCAAGATGAAGATGATCATCGAATTTATATGCAGTAGGTTCATAAATCTCTCTTTAGTAATTGGATGAAATGTTAGTAAACCTTTATTTTATCATTTCTAAGTAGGCATGATCTGAAAAAAAACTGTCCCATATTAATATGCTTTCATTTAATGTGATGAAAAGCCTCACTGAAGATGGAGTCACTGGTCCAACCAGTGATGGGCTTCAAAAAAAGATCACCATTAGGCTCAAAAAATGGTCTAAGGAACAAACAGATAAGTAAGAGATATAAAGGAAGAAAGGAAAACTTGTCTCAAATTAGTAGACCTCCAAATTCCACCTAAAAAAGCTTGAATACATCTTCAAGTTTTCTTACCTTTTTACTTTTTATTGAAAGCAAAGCAAGTTTTGCAAAAAAAAATATTCTCCCAGTTGGTGTTATTTATGGAGATGGTAGAGTTAAACATTGGTCCAAAATGACCTCTCTCGCTCTCTCCCCTGCAAACACAACAGATCCACTCAATGCTCAGACTGCGGGCCAAGGTTTCAGATTTTTCCATCATTTGTCATCCATTTGTATGGACATTATTTATAAAATTCTTGACACTTTTCTTTTTCTCATCGTAGTTTCATAAAACATTTTGTAAAGTCTTTTCAAATCACATCAAAAAGTGAATATGTCAGTGGATATTTTATCCAGCAGAGAGTACACCTTATGCCTCAGTTAACTTGAAAAAAACATTTCAACAGAATACATACCTGACCAATTAGAGAGCTTTAAGTGCTGAACATAACCCAGCTTATTAACCTTGTAGAAATCTCATAAATGTTTCCGACTGCTCATTAAGCTTTGCCCCAATCCTCATATACATCCTGTTGTTGTTTGCATTATTGTCTGAAATGCTTCATTCCTAAATCTGAACAACACAGGCCACATTATTAACAGACCAATTGCCCTGTAGTTCTATACGATCACTAGAGAGTAGTTGCATATGATTCTTCTGGCCTCCTGAACACTAACTTAATGGGCTAAATTGCTTTCAGATTGAAGCCTCTGCATTATTTTAAGGAAGTAAAGAATAAACAGATAAATGAGATGAAAATGAAAACAAATTTGTAATGCTTTTATGAAGAGTAAACCTCATGTTAGATGTCATTAGATTTTGATGTGTGAATGTTGATTGTGTGCTGGTCAAGTTTAATAGGTAATATAAACAAGAATAAGTGTTAGAGGGTGCTGTGTGTAAGTTAATTACCTGTGGAAGTGGTGATGGAATAAATAAAATAAAATGAACTGGATTATTTCCATTTGAATCTGACCTGCTGTATGCCACAGTTTGACAAGAGGATCCACCCAAAGCCATCATCTTCCAAAACAAATAAGAACATAGAAAAACCAAATCATTAAGGAGTGTTCAACAGCATGCTTTCACTTCCACGATTCTGTAATCATACAAAGAAATACATTTTCAAGATTGAGGAAACCTAAGTGATGGCATTGAAAAAAAAAATCAAGTGGCATCCTCTGGTGATTGCACTGCAAACCTCAAATAGCTTTGTTTTCGGGTGAGGGGGACATGCTGGTTTTTCCGTTCTTAATGTGTTTTCCACTGGTTTTGTGACAGACCCAGCATCTGTGTCAAATTATGCCCACAAAGGCAAAGTGGAAGTGGTGGCGGCATTGTATTTAAGATGGGAGTTTACTTGCTAATGCGCTTTGCATATTCCGTTGAAGCCTTTAGACTGAACCCTGCAGCCGATGCAAGCCCAATCAGAAAACACCTAATAACATTCACTGACAGTAATCACAAGGATATGTTGCAATCACTGCTACACAGCAAGAGTCCTACATGCAGCAAACAGCATGAGGTCTAGCTGGTGCGCAGTAAGAAGCTCACCCTCCTGTCAAAATCAATGATTTTTGACTTACTTATTAATAAACAAGGCCAATTAGGTGCAGCAACTATTTGCCAACACTTTGAAACAAGGTCTTTTTTTAACAGTGTATGAACCGTGAAATTGTTCTGCTACATAGTAAAAATGTATTTTTTTATCACTACACAATGTGCAATCAATATTCTATTTTACTTAGGATAAAAATCAAAGAAACAAAGAAAAACAATGCTCTCCGATATAGTCATGCAACTATTTGTTAATTGGTTGATCAGTTATAAAATTAGGAAAAGAAGGAAACTGGGACTGTGCAATGTTTTAACATTGTGTGAAATCTTCAAAGAAAAGAGCTATAGAGGAACAATAACAGCCACTTTGTTATGCTTTAGTATTTATAATTTAATAATCCATCTCTTTTGGATAAGAATAGAAACAACCACAGAAAATGTGTGAACATGGTGTATAACTATTTCAAGCTGTGTGACACAATCTGGCACATGACAAACTGGGAACTCTAGATTCATGGGTAATTTGTCTTAATTTGTGGCTCAGGAATGCCAGTGCTGCTTCTCTTGTTGTTTAAACTTAAATATTTTATATTTACTTATATATTTTTTTGTTTAAAAGGGGGTTTTACCTAACACAAGTATTTAAACAGCATGAGTCATTCTTCTTTTTTTATGTTAATTTTTCACAGCATTGCTCTAGGTCCTTAACTAACTGAGCTTGATTAAACAAAAATAAAATCTACAACAAATATTTGAAATTGAAAGCAAAAAGTGTTTTAACCTGAACTACTAAGCATGACTGATTATTTGTGATAAATTAGAAGTGTTCTAGTTGTTGTTGATTGGCTACAATCATTATTGCACATGTCTAACTACATTATCAGAAATAGCCAATTCAAACTTTTTCAGTCTCAGGTACTTCAGAATTGCTGCTGTAACTGTATTAAGCCTTCACACAAGATTTCAAGCAGCATAGTTTGGTTTTTTGGAACATGGAAATATGTTTTCATGTTATCAGGATTTCTCCAGCTTAGTTCAATGCTGGTTACAGACAGCAGAAATGAACAATGATTGGGCTCCTGGCTCTGGCTGACTACACTCTGTTGCTCTCCAAAGCTTCACTGCTGGGTTTCCCAAGCACACAGGTGTCTGTCTACCATTGCCTGCACCTCGCATGCAGTCCCCATGTCCAAAACAACAGAACTGCCTGTATGACTGGACATGGTACAAGGACTTCCTTGCAACGAACCACCCTGCTGGGCCTCATTCTCCATTATGACAATATTCTTTCACCCTGGCTCAGCTGAAAAAGTGCAATAAAACTTCATACTGGTGAGGCACCCTGCTGTTTCCCATTTTGCTGTAACAACTCAACAGGAAACACACTTTATGAAAAAAATATGTATCTCACTTTGAATTTACAGACATGCATTGCAAGCTTTCACATATTCTGTATTAAGCTAGACTGATTCAAACAGAATGGTATCAGTTCAATCAGAAATGTGTAAGTTATAAGAAAAACCACAGCTTAAACAAGGTTGTGTCTCCACAGGTAGCAGACAAGGGTGATTGGCAGCTAACATTAGCTGCATCTGTCATTTGATACCTGTTGCACACACTGGACATGGCAAAGTAAGAAGTTATTGTATCAGGATGTTCGCTGTTGGGAGCAAATTTAATAAACTGACAGTTTCTTTGGATGGCAGATACATTGTGACACAGAGGAAGTAGTACTATGGCATATTTTGATGTGCCAGCCTGAAATAGTGCACATTATGCCAGTAGAAAAAGAATGCTGGTGTTCTAGGACATGTCACATTCTGCAAGTTTAGTTTTCCATTCAGAGCTTTGGATGCCCCATGATCAGTTTATTTTAGAACACCTTCAGATCAGTGCAGAGGGACTCCACAGCCAAAAATATTTTCAAAAAAGATGAGGAAGAAATTGAGGTTTGCAACCTCTGCAATTGCTATGTAAATAGCTTATGCTACAGTTTCATTGGCAAAGTGAGACCTCTTTGTTGTAGTCTGTGTTGTTTTATCCAATTCAAAGGATGTTTTTACAACCCATTCCAGTCTCTGGTTATCTCATCATTAATCTTCAGGATGAGTTCCAGAGAAGCAAATAAAACTGAAGTAAAAGAAGAAGATTGCACAAAGTGGAAATAAGACATAGGCTGTTTTTTCTCCCCCATTTCATTTCGGTCCATTTCACAAACATCCACATTCAAAATGCTGGGTGAAGGCAAGAGCTCAGAATACATCTATCCATAGCGCAATAGTGCTGTAGATACAAAAGATCGTAAAAAGATAGGCAGATGCTGGCGAGAAGTCATTGTCAGCAACAGCAGAATTTATGCTGAGTGCTCTTCCATTGTTCAGTGCACACAAGAGGTGAGGTGAGGTTGATGATATGTATGTGATTGTTAGTACACTAGTGAATGCATGTGAGTGCACGGTTGTGCTGAACAGCGGTGTAATGCAGTACACTTCTGTCAGGTATCCAAAGAGAACATGCTATCATCTGCTGCCACTGCTTCTTTCTCCCTTTGCATTGGAAAGTTGTGATGCATTTTTAATTCTATTGGTTACCATGGAAATGCAGTTTTTTGTCTTGTTTTTGTCAGTTGGATTGGGAAAGGCAGGTAGGTGCATGGCAGGGACTCAAGGTGACAGGAGCTGAAGTATGTTAAAATGATTCAACTATTGCCAGAGCCTGGAAGCAAGGCCACATTTTTTTCTTATAGGGAAGGAATAAGCGTTATGAACAAATAGACCTCTTAGCTGCCCAAACTAGTAACTATGTTATGTCTATCAGCGTTTAAAACAATCTTTAATAGCTCTATACTTCACAGATACATAAAATCTGATAAACAAATGTATACATTCATTCATTCATTTTCTATACTGCTTAATTCAATTCCTGGTGGTGGGGAAGCTGGATCCTATCCCAGCAATCAGCGAAGGGCCAGGGGACATCCTGGACATGTTGCCAGTCCGTCACAGGGCCAACACAGAGAGACATCACTCACACTCATTTCTAGCGACAATTTAGAATGATAAATTAACCTGAACATGCAAGTCTTTGGACAGTGGAAAGAAGGGGTAGTAATAAACAAATACAAAATATAAAACATTTAACTGTAAGATATTTAATATCATACAGCATCTGCCTCAGAAAAGCATGTTCGTGGTTATAAGCATGAAAGCTGTCTGAAATGTTACTGAAACTGTTTGTTCCATACAATATTCTCTGTTTCATTGATTCATCAAGTTCACACCCTTGAGGAATGTATACAATGAATCACCTCAATAGAAATTGACCAGAGATAAATGACCAGGTTCAAAGGTCACTGATTGTAGTGAGAAGGGGGACATCTGGGGATGAAAGTGCAAGGGTAAGAGAACATAACTAACTCTCAGCAAATAAAGGAAAACAAGAGACACAAAGTGATCTTGGATTTAACTGAAAATGGTCATGAGAATATGCCCCAAAGAGAAGATTATGCTGCCCTGCGTATAAAAAAGAGGCTGAATTCCTTTGGGCAACCCAAGAACTTAAGATTCAATTCTGTTTTCTAAGTCTTGGTACCAAATGTATAGTCTTACCATTTCCTTTCCATGTTTTATTTCGAATTTGCTGTGGAATAATTGTAACTGGTGTCAGCTGAGTGTTTGTTTTGGTTATGTGCCAGCAGCACCCAAAGCGTGTCTGAGAGAAATGGGAAAAGCATCACCAAGGAGGACAAAGCATTACTGCACAAAGCCTCAAGGGTCCCTCAGGCCATATTCTAAGGAGGCTAAAGGGTGAATATAACACTGTAGACTCCATTTGTAACTACTATGTCTTCCAGTGGTAGGCAATGGCTGACTAGATGCTAATAAGCTTGCTCTGTCATGCTTAGACTGTCAGACCTGGTGCAACTGCATGTTAAGATAAAGAGCCTACATTTGGTAATGCCAAATCCCAAGGGTCCCAGATCCCACTTGAGTTTTAGCATATAAATGAGCATACAGTAAGTAATGCAAATATATTTTCAGCAAACTTGGCCTGTCCTTCTTTACTGCACTCATATTTTGGGAGAAACTTCTCCCTAAACACAAATCCATCCACTACCTAGGCTGGTGTTTCTGCCTGGAGATAGCTTTTGTTCATGGCTGGCTGGCCTTACATTTTGTGGTTGGTGATTGGCAGTGTCCAGCGGGCCAGTTCCTTGAAGACTCCCCCTGTTCTGTCTAGAGGTCCTCTGCTATTGATTTCCTGCTTGTGCTCACTGCTTGACCTGCCAATCAATGGTCAGAACAGTGGGATGTCATTGGAAGCAAGTTGACAACGTGTGATGTTTGGCAGACATGTAACTGATGGCACCGAACAAGCATAGCATATGATGTGGGGAGCGCGAGAAAGAATCTGTAAGCGGAGAAAAAGGGAGCGGACTCTAACCTTCAGAGCTAGAGATGGATAAAAGTGAAGTTAATCTTAAATTAAAAAGCAATGATGTACTGTCATATTTTGAGAGAGAGATTTAGAAATCCTATCACTTTTGGACAGAATCACCTCTCGCTAGGCGGTGATTCAGCCATGGTTATTTTCTCTCTGTGTAAAGTGCATCAAGTGTGACCTACTGTACTCATTCGATTCAAGTAACAAGTGATTAGCTGTGAAGAATAAATCTTCAGAGAAATTTATCTGAAGCGCAAACAGTGAAGTAGAAACAACTGAGAAGCATCACACCCCCTAGAGTTTTGCTTTTGGATTTTGAAGACAGGCTCCAGGGAGGGCTTGAATAAATTAATACCATTTTCTTGTAAGCACGGCAGTGTGTGGAACACATCTTTCTTATTCAGTGATTTTGTGGCAGAGTCACTCAGAGTGCTTTTTGTGTGACAGCTGACTTCATGAGACACTGGCAAGTAAATTCCTGTGGCAATGATTAAAACACTCAGATCCCCACATGAATTCAATTAAACTTAACTGAAACATTTTGTTCTGCTTTTTTACCCTCTCTTATTGGGTACAAAGGAAATACAACCAAGTTGTATTTATAACTTGTAATGAAAATCTTCTTTTTGAACTATTTTTAGAGGAAACTACACATCTAGAAACTCTCAGACTTAGCAAAGCAGAACTAGAGAGAGATTTAACATGCTCCCCCATTCATTTTTTGTTGACCATTACATTAAAAACCAGCATATATGAACAGCAAGTATATTTTCCAAGAAAAACACAAATAGGAAGGAAAAAAAGGGGGAAAAATTAAAAAAAGAGAAAACATAATAAACCTTGCTGTCTGACTTGCTGTGTTTCTCATTAACATAAAACACTGGTCACAATGTAAGAACCTTCATTAATACATTTTTTCTCTCCTTTTTCAAAACATAAGAATTACTATAAAGAGTTTTTGTAATTAAAGATGCTGAATTTCCATAAATATTTCAAAATAAGATCGTAAAGCAGTTTTAAGCTTGTGAATGACAGAAATTCTATAGATCTAACACATTGAATACCAAAGACGATTTAACAGGAGGAATGATGCTATAATTACTGACATTGTATTTGAACAATTCAATATAATTCAAGCTGTAAATGTTGTTGCTAATTACATTCTGACATAGTTAACAGAGTTAAGCAAGAAAACACAATTAATTTTTCATCAGCTTGTTGTTGTAATGGTTGCTTCTACCCATTAATGTGCCCTGCTGTAATCCTTATGGACCAGTCAGCATGAAATATATATCCCCATAAATACTTTAATGTTGTGCTGATGTCTGCTTCACACCCACACTTCCAGAAACATCCCCATTTAAGTCTGTCAAAAAAAGTTTTTCAACCCTCTGTTACGAAAAAGAAAACTTACTAATTGCAAACATTTTACCAGATATCAAACTTTTTATTTACTCACTGCTAAAATTGCTTTCTTACACTTATGATACTTTACTTTCTAAATAAGAAATTCTGAAACTTTGTCTTTTTCTCAATAACTTTGCAAGGGTGGTTCAGGCAGATGTTCAGCTGATATAATGCTATTTTGTTGTCAAAGATAGTTGCGTCAGCAAAACCAAACGACGGTAGACCTAGCATCAAGTTGTCTGCAAAGGAAACACTTTACCCAGAGCTTCTCTGACAGTTATGAGAAACCGCCATTAGTGCATTATGCATAATTGTACATGCACTACTATCAAGTGTCAGAAAAAAGACAACAGGCAGAGCGGCTCTCTGTTGACGATCGCACATTTGTTATTGTGAACCATCAGCATTTCTCTATGTAAATGGAGTTGCTACAAAGGGCCATTTTCCAATCTGCTGCCATGAAATCACTCTACCTAGCCCCAGTAATGACCAACCTTGAGGGTGGATTTCCACTCAATTTATTTTATGAAAGACAACAGGAGGTGAAATACAAATCTCATCCCTGGACAAAAGCTGTTAAATATAAGACCCATATTTCTAGTATTTTAATAGGCAATAAAGGGCATGACTTGGTAATATATATACACACACACACACACACACACACATTTTTCCTATATGTTGTGAGGAATAACTCACACACAAACACATATGTCCTGCAAATCTTCCTACACTGAGTTCTTCTTTTGCTAGTCAATGCACAGATGGACACATACACACACACAAACAATGAAAAGCTGCACAATATACAACTGACTCCTCTTCTGAGTATCAAGGTCATTTTCAGTAAAAAAAAAAAGGCAGAAATTATCTCCTAGGAATGCACTCTTTCTGGCTATCTTTCAGTCTTTTTGATCAGCTCTCTCTAGTTACTTTGATCAACAGCTTATCATTAGTGATTGACCACGATGTGTACTTGACAGTCCGGTGTGTGATTAGGCAAGAATAGAGAGGCATAGCAGAACATGGAGCTGGAAGGCTGCGGGGAACCCTTCCCATCAAGACATGCTCCAGTGTAATTAGACATTAGCACCCAGCAGGAAGTCTGCTAACATGAGCTGAACCCCGATTAGAATGATTATCAGAGATAATTCACTTTAATAAGTACATAACAGACCACTGAACTCACGCAAGTAGAGATAAAACTGGGTGCTTTTGTAATTACTACCTAATTGGTGCATGCAGGGCAGCTGATTTTAAGACAGGGTTTCAAGAGACTGAGGAAACCTTTGCATTTCATCAAAATGATTGGAGCACATCATTAAAATCTTACACCACAGCATTAAGTTTAATCAGTAATTATTATAATAATGTATTTAGTTATTTTACATTCAAAGAAAGTGTCACTATTGAAAGACTAACAACATTGAAAATAAATGGTAACATTAAGCGTACAATACTGTCGTCTTAAAGAACATTATCAATAAAAGGTACATGCAAGAGAAATGGGATAAAATTCTGATTTTGTGATAAACACTATAAATAGTACTTTCAATTGTCTGTGCATTCAGCTTGACATGGGAAAATGCTTTCAGTATGATGGCAAAGAGCCTCTTTGTTGAAGTGAAAAGAAACCTGTCTCCCCAAATGGCCACCTCAGAGATAGTGCTCTTTAATATCAGAGACCGTTAAGCGTAGCTTGAAGCTACAGACATTGACAAACTGGGCCTGTTGGGACCCTAGAAGATAAGCGCGGCACACCGATAAATACAACACTTGACTTTTCTTGATCAGTTCCAAAGAGATTACAAAGCCTGCAGTTGTAATTCTGAATACAATATTGTTTAGAGGAAAGAATAAGAAAGAATAAAGTATTCCAGTCCCTCAAGAGTCGGATCAATCATCAACTAATTTTACTGGACTGCTCATGTGAGACACAGCTGGGAGTCTTGGCTCCCCAGACATGCCTTAGTGTGCTGGGCTGCTGCTCTGAAACACTGCATAAGAGTTTGCAAGCATGATTAAACTGTTTGTGTTTTCCAACATGTGTCCACACACTCACACACAGAAACACACATGTAGCAAGTGCAAAAGAAAGGTTCCTGAATGGAAACGGCAATAAATGATTGTATGCAAAAAAAAAAAAAAAAAAAAAAAAAAAAAAAAAAAAAAAACCCCCCAAAGCTCCCCAAACGAAACTTCCCCCACTTGTTTTTTTCGTTTCAAAAAGTTTTTCAACCCCCCACCCCC
>JBAMHX010000016.1:13418474-13429258 GCA_037177515.1 Pseudomugil tenellus | reverse complement strand
AACAAGTGGTGAAAAACTCACCCAAAAAAAACAACACGAAGAAAGGGCGAAAGAAAAGGTCCGGAAGGGGAAAAGAAACAAACCATGTGATGAAGAAAAAAAAAAAAAAAAAAAAAAAAAAAAAAGAAAAAGAAAAAATATCAAAGGTTCCTAAAATGAGATTTTATCAGTTTATGTTTTCTGTTTAAAAGAGTTTGTAAAGTCCTGACACCCAAATATATATATTTTCAATTAGATCTACTTAAACAGATGTGTTCAGATTTTAAAAAAGGTGCTGAGCATTTTAAAAATGGTTTTAAATTGTTACAAAATGAGGGCATCAGGTTTACCTGTTCTCAAATACCAAACAATTATTGATTGAATAAAATATCTAAAAAATCTGATAAGAGAGATATTAAATTACAAATAAAACAATTCCTGAAAAATATGAATATTTATTATTTTAGATGAACTTTTTGTGATTATACGATGATACTGATCCCAGTGGACACATTTGTTAAAAGCAATCAGGCTTTTTGTAGATGCAAAAAAAAACGCCACTTTTTATTTTACATCTTCATTTTGTTAAAAAAATCTAATGCTGGGATCTATTTAATAATAAACATCTGTGAATCTCATACCCCAGTTTAAATCTTTTTCCCTCATTTACTCTGGTTTGCACAACTCTAAATTGTTAATTCCAGCCCACAGAGGATGATGGCACACATCCGGCTCTGCATCTAGGTCTTCCTCATCTTGTTCTTCCTAACCTAAACTTTCACCCATTCTTTTCTCATCCTCTCTCTCTTGACTTTTATTCTCCCAAAAAACTCTTATCCTCCCTCATTTATCTTTTCTACCTCTGTCATGTAGGCTTCCAGGGGAAAAAAATGTGACACAAGCAGCATCACAAAGTCCTGCATCCCTTATTAAAAGAGAATCTTTGATGGTTCATAAAACACGCAGGTCTGAAAATTCCTAAGAAGTTGACACACAGGTATCAACTAGAATTCAACATTTAAAATGATGCTAAATGTTTAACAATTCTATTTATTGTTATTGTTTAACAATTTCTAAATAATTTTCTTTGCCAAAATCACCAACACTACACCCCTGACACATGTGATATCATCCGAAAGCTGCAGTTGTACTGTGTAAGGATCAACATTACTTAATAACTTATGGTGGAATAGAAAGAAACAAAATTGTAATGTCTACTACAGTGGAAAAAATATAATTGGTACGTCTCTGGAGCATAAAACAAAGGCAAAGTTCAAAACAGAAAAAGAAAAAATAAAATAAAATGAAGTTATAACAGCATCCTGCGATGGGCTGGTGACATGCCCAGGCTACATCCTGCTGGGATCGGCTCTCTCTTCCTAATATAGAAAATTATTGAATGAATTATAACAGAAAAAAAACTGAAATGGTTTCCACCCAAGTGGGACATCTCCTTATGATTTGTCACCAGAGACAGCATCTGATAACACCCACAAGTAAGCAATGGTTTACAAGGGTGCTGGATAATACCTGCAGCTAACTTCCCTTGTGTTTCTTATATAGGTAGTAGTAGTAGTCCTTGTGACATGCTTTTTTATTTTTTTACTTCCCATAAGTATGAGACACTTGAATGTTTTTTTTAAAAATATTGATGTCAGAAATGTAAAATGAATTACAGGAAGAGTCCCCAGAAAAGACTGCTTCATTGCATATTTTATTTGAACAGCACTTTTCACTGAACATTTGACTCTTCAAGATGTTTGCGTTGCTTGTGTTGTTCCATGCTCCAGTGGAAATGAAATCTTTTCAGTCAATTGTTCCAGCAGAGGTGAACACTGTGACACTTCACGACAGGCATTGACATGTATTCCTTCCTACCTCATGCAGACACACACAAAACATAAACATTGACACTCATAAAACCATGACATTTGCAACCCAGGAAATGCAAAAATCATATGCAGAAGAGATGCAGGCCCCAGTTTTCTGTCATTTCATGCGCGTTGCTAATGATTCACTGGTGTGGAAACAGTTGAATGATAGTCTGCAGACACACATTGAAAAACGTGGATGATATTCCTTTCAGCCCTGCTCCAGATTTATTTTTGCATTTGTGTGTTTTTATGAATAAATATCAAATTTAACTGCACTGTTTGACTATTTGGACAACTTTCCTTGTCGAATCTGCTTGAAATCTTGTTTTAAATTGAAAGTAGATTCATATACAGCTTTTTAAAAAGCATTTTATCTACTAATTGTGATCTCCACTTTATTCCAACTAATGTGTTGAGAGAATTATCTATAGGGGAAAAACATGGAGGAACCACAGAATGAATGGGTTGAAATTGATGAGTAGAAGTGATTACTCTCTTTTGACAGCTACTGGTGGATTGAGCTGGCTGCAAACTTAATCTGCCACTGAATTTAAAAAAATGTCTGAGACCCCCCCACCTGTCAAATTGTGATACGAGTCAATAGGTGGAATCCCATTAAAGGGAATGGAAAAGATGGAATGAATAGCACAGCACTTGTTAAACGTTTCCAGTTAGTGTAATTTCAAACTGTTGATATGACACAGATTTAGTGTGATGAATGTTTGTTTAATGAATATAAGTGTTTTCTAAGAAAAAAATATTTTTACAAACTTTGTCTAAATTAAGGAGTTTCTACAAAGGCTCTTGGCAAAAATCAATGTAAATGGGCTACTGTCAATCTAATAAAGTGCTTTTATTTCAGATTTGTGGAATTTAAAACTATATCCAGACCTCTGCCAAGGTAATTAGTTTGCTAGAGGCCCAAATAATTACTCGTTTATCATTAGAGTGGCCACAGTTTTGAACTGAGAAATGAAATATTATTCAAAGTGTTCCTCTGTGGCATTTTGTATGAGTGCAAATAAAATAAACTGAATTAAAACAATACTATTTAATAAAAGGCTGTTGATTTATTTTCCTTCACTGTCCCCTTAAAAAATGAGTGTATTTCTGGGTGATGAAATTATTGTGGACTTACCAGCAACACACGAGTCACAGTCAGTAGAAAATATGAAAAAAAGCAGTGAAAGTTATGTTGGTAACATCTTTTTCACAATAAAACATTCTGAAATTTTACAGCGTGAAAGATTAATATAATAGACATTTTAAAAAAATGGGTCCTACAGAAAAAGAGACAACAAGATGAACTAATACATAATTCTAAAAGTTACCTTTTTCATTTTTGTATTTTCAAATTTGCTTTTATATGTCACAAATTATATGGCAGAAAAGAGAGAGAAAATGGGGGTTGAAAAAGGAATTAAGAGAAAATTGATATTATAGTGGAAACCCCAGACCCCAGACAACTTTGGGGATAAAGGAACTAACATCTTTTATACATCTGTCTGACGGAACATCCATGTCTGTATTTAATGTTCATGTTAGTAAGAATAGTTTTCTTGTTTTGCCAATTGTTTTCTTGTCAGAATTTTAATTAAGTCTTTAAATTCTGTTTTTAAAAAAGGGATATTACACAAGACCTCCAAACCACTGAAATTTTTATATACACGATTTGTGTAATTAATGTTTTCATTCATTTTTCTTTTATTTAAAATACAACTGCAGGCAGTGCATTGTCTACATTTTTACCCACATTCTGTCATTCACTAAACAGGCTATGCTTGAGAATTTGACCGCAAAATCTCAGCTGATTCATATTGTGATCGTTTCTGTCCTGATCCTGCAGAGAAGTTGGGGAATGTGAAGAACTTCCAGCACAGGTCATTGAAGGTAATTTAAGACCGTGTTACTTTTTCTGTCTCTGAAAAGGTTTGAAATCCTGCTGGCAATACTCTAACTTGAGAAGTGTTGTAATGCAGTTTTGTGTATTTATTTTGTTTGCTTTAAGAATGCAACCTATACAATTTTTACTTCACGCACACACACACAAACACACACGCACACACACACAAAAACAGTGAGGACTTTATCTTATCGTTATAAAAATTCAAATGTGAATAAGCTGATTAAGATGTGTGCAACTACTAATGCATCTGGGCAGTCTGATAAAGTTTGTGTGGAAACTGTGAATAGCCTGTCTAGTTAACTGTAATGACTGAAACCAAAGTATGTCGGCTTTGTCATGAAAGTGATGGACTGAGTAACTGATAAATGCTGAACGCAAGTGAAACTCCAGCAGCGTAGACGAGCTGAAAGGTAAGTAACTGTCAAACTGCATTTTGTCTATGTGGGTAAAATACAAGATGCTTATTCATTAAAGTAAAAAAAAAAAAACATAAAAAGGTAAGAGATACTTTCTGATGAGTACCTTTCTTTCACTTGCATCAAGACAATGACTTAAAGCACATCTCCAGGTACTGAGACAAATGCAATCATTTATGTCATGTCTACTTTAGTCAGCTCATCTCAGTCTTGCTTGTTATGAGCTTGACAGAAGATTTCAGACCAAGTAGCCTACTAACACCCAGTCATTCTGCCAATGTCTCCAAACTGCATTTGAGAGATTTAACAAAGCGGTAAACAACATAAAATAGAAATTAATGCATGCCTCATAAGAACTGGTTGTGGACAACTAAAATAAATCAGGGATCTAATCGTTTTCATGGGTACCAAACTGTTATTTTAAAGTCAGAATCCTTATGTTAGCTCATTACTCATTTTCTGCTTTACAGCCATGACCAGCAAAATGTGCAAACATGAGAATTTTTGCAATTTCTTCAGATTTAAAAAGTTTTACTTATATAAAGAAAAAGATTCATGCCGCAAAAAACAAAAGGCACAAAGGCAGAGAGCTTTTAACAGAGCTGTTGAGAGAATCCATTTTTACTGACAGCAAAAGAAAATGATCAGTTGACACATATGCCTCCCCAAACACACGGTGCTTTCACCTGGTGTTTGCTTGGCATAAGTGATGTGGAGGTATACAAATTGAAAAAGTCAGCCGCATGTGCAAGAACGGAAATTTATAGCCACATTTACACACAGAGATTTTTCATCCTGATTGAAATCATGCAGATTAAAGATCTCAGGTCGAATGTTTACAAGTGACGTGATCAGTTCCGATCTACATGTGACACCTCATTTAATCAAAACTGCCATCTTACATGCCCAGATTTATAAAACATAATGTGATTTATCATAAATACCTATCGATCTATCAACTTTCCCCCCCATCCTGCAATCCTGTAAAAATTTTCCAGCTATTTCAAAGTTTAAGAACAAAAAAAGTCTCAATTTCAGACCAGTGCTGTGTGCTTTCTTTAGAAACCAAATTTCCCAGTGAATAAATGTCACAGCTCGCCCTGCAGTTGATAATTCCAGAATTCTACTTGCGTCTGTAACAGAATGACTGAATAAATGCATACGTTCAGACATGATGATGAAAGACTTTAGTATTTTGAATATGTGGGTCAAAGCACACATGTTGCACATTTACAACGATGAACAGCGATGTAGCATACTCAAGTCAACTTTTATTTACACACCACTTTAACACAATTTCAGTTGGAACAAAGTGCTGAACATTGAAATAAAACATCTGAAAATAAAAAAATTGCAAAGTGAAATAAAAAATATTTGCAGCAAGTATCAGCATCAGTTCATCCATCTGTGCTTTGGGAGTTGTAAAGGAGGGTTGAAAGGTTTCTATCCAATGCCAACCGCACTGATTTCATGTAATCGTTTACTCACACTTACACAGCTTGATGAACCACTTCTTTAACTTCATGATTAATTTAAAGTGCTTATTCTTAATGCTCACATGAAATACAACTCCATAAACTCTTTAGAGAAACAGAGTAAGTAACCCGGTTTCATAACAAGGCTAAGGCAGAGGAGCAAAACTAGACATATATATTCAGCGCTTGCAGAATAATTTTTTTTTCTCCTAAAGTCCACAATGATTCAAGTGGTTTGACAGTTTATACAGTGGACCTTGCTGTCATTTCTGTGTACCATACAAAGACAGAGCAAATGCAGAACAAATAAAAATCAAAGCCTTTCCATTGATATGCATTGGATGTTTCTCCACTGTTCAGATAGAGATACCTCTCCAAACAGTGGTGTGAAGATAACTGGCAGACCCTACTGTGCTTGCTGGAGAGGTGAAACGGCAGCAAGGAGCAGAGGGCCACCATATTGATATGAGACTTGACAAGCCTTCTTCCTGCCATTGCTTTTACTACCCAAAACAGCATAGACTCATGCAGAGACTGCAGCTACAGAGGAAGTGGGAGGAAAATAAAGAAAAAGAGCGTTGTTGGCTCATATGTTGGCTGCTAATGGACTGAGATGGTTGTGTATGTGTATGCGTGGGTGGGTGCACGTGTGCTAGCAGAAACGATGGGGACTTGGTCCAGGACTGATGAGATGCTTCAGGGATAATGCCAGGCGTAGAGTTGATATGTGATTTGGGAGAGGGCTTTATGCAATTTTTTACTCATTATTCTTAATCACATACTTCAGCATTTTCTTCACACTCCCCGCTTCGTCTCACCACAACTGCACCCCCACATCGTTCCCATTCTTTCTGCTGCCTTCTCATATCCTTAGTCTGGAGGCTGACAGTGACAAATAGAGGAACACCACAGCAGCATCTCTACACAACTGGGGGGACAAATTATAACAGGTTATTTTCCTCCTCTTTTCAAAAGCCATGGTGATTCATGCAAGTCTGTATAATATAGACAAAGTCTTTAATCTGAAATGTTTACACAAAATCTATGGGAAATATAGTGTTAGTTTATTGCATATATTGTTATTGTTATAACTTTTTTCAAACTATTATTTTTCCTATAACAGATTTGTAAGAAAGTTTTGAGAAGATTACGGTTTCCTGTAGCAAATACCAAATAGTTTTTTTTTCTTTTTTTAACTTGTACCCATTGAAAAGGCTACTGGATCATCTATAAGTTGTGAGTTTTATAATAACTACTTAGTAGAAATGGCCCTTGAGGTCATTTTTCCCAATCAAACAAGACTGAATACTTTGCAAGCTTCCAAACACTTAACATTCACACTGTGCATCTTCTTAAAATATAAGTGCTATGTTATGATTAATTTATAATCTTTTGCATCAACCTCACATTATTACACAACCCATACTGATGGAAAAGTGTTTGAAATGATCAAACCCTCAAGGTTAATTCTTTTGTATGAATTGTGAGTGGGCGATTATAGTTCCTCAGTGTCAAATTATACACTTTACATTATTATTAAGCTCTTTGGCTGCTTAGATAATCAGTTTGGCAAAAAGAATATTTCATAAATCTTTTATTCAGTTATTCACAAAAGAGTCCCCTCAGTGTGCCAGTCAGGGGTAAAGGACAAATCTGTATTTCTAGGTGTTGGTACCTATCATGGGAATAACTCATAAACATGTCATCTCTTGTTCAGGGAAAACACTGGGCAACTGAGATACTGCGCTAGACAGGAAACTAGTGGACTGCATAATTTTCTTCGCTGCAACTGACACCTTTTCCATATGTACGAACTAGACTAGGCTTAAGTGCAAAAGCTATGCATCATTATGCCTTGGAAATGGAGGGTGCAAAAGTGCACCAGCAGTGACTGGCTTACATTTGACAGTTGGCCTTGTTCTACATTAGTCACATCAATTCAAATCCCTTTTCTTGACAGAGCAGGAGATCAAGTGCCAAAGACTTTAGTAACTCGGGGAAATAATTCATGAGTCAAAGATTCTTTTGATTTTTAAAACATGCTCTACAGTTTTCATAGGATGTATTACACACTGAAAAAGATTAATGGAGAAGCTTAATTATTAAGTTATAAAACTGATCACCTTCTTGTTTATGTCTGTTTAAAATGCACGATGATATAAAAATGCAAATAATTGCATTTTAATTGAAAACAGAAAATAAAACATATAGAAAATATCCCTGGCCAAAATTAAACAGATCTAAAGTTAAAGTGCCATTTTAAATATGTTAAACACCGCTCCGGCTGTTCACTAATTAAGACTGCATTTGTTACTTCTTTTTGTCGACACACCTCATTAATATGCATAAATATTTGATGGTTAGCCAGGAAGGGACCAGTCAGGGACAACCAGTGAAGTTGGAACTGCTGCTGCATGAGGACAGAGGGGTTTTTGGATGACGGAAGGGGCTGCAGTGTCATCCGGTGTTGACTAGAGTAAGTTATACATGTTTTAACGTCAGCCTCCAAAAATCTCTGTTAACACCAGAACATGATAGTAGATTTGATGCTTTGATTTTTTTAAAAAGACTCACAGGAGGGATCGGAAAGTTCACTGCATCTAGCGCTAAGTCGCTAAGCTGTTAGCCAAGCTCTGACATCATAATTGGCATAACATGAAATTGTGAA
The DNA here is from genome assembly GCA_037177515.1 of Pseudomugil tenellus. NCBI lineage: Eukaryota > Metazoa > Chordata > Actinopteri > Atheriniformes > Pseudomugilidae > Pseudomugil > Pseudomugil tenellus. Next base: position 13,420,940 of record JBAMHX010000016.1, on the reverse strand, counting down.
TTGCCAGAGTTTCACATTGTACATTCAATTTAATCCGTGTGTCACTTTTAACATTTAATATTTGCCATATAATCTGAAATATTTTTGTATGTTTGCAAATTGTATATAAATATGATGCATTTCACACATTTTCAATTAAATTCAGTTCAGTTAAGTTAATTTGATTTAATTGCAACAGACTTTTTCACGGACATAAAGATATGTTTATATTGCCCAAGCACAAGTAACAATGGAAAATAACTATGTTTGTCAAACAAAATACTGAAAGTAAAAACTATTAAAAGTATTCGCAGATATTTGCAGGATAGCATATTTACATCCCTAGCTACAGTAGTGTGTGTAATTTATTGAGCACTTTTATTTAAAAGAAATAATAAAAGAAAGCAATATAACTGAATAAAAATATGAAAACACTTAAATCCATAAGTTAGAATCAATATATTGGGAAAAGTAATAACATTTTCAGCTCTCTTGTAGTACAATGTCTACAAGTATAAGACAGTTAAATATAATTATGGTCCAATGATATTTAGTCATTTTTTTAGTTCATTCTTCTCTGGTTGCCACAACTTGCATAGTATTCTGCAATGTTTCGCACGTGGATGGATCTTAACCAGCAGGTACACCAGCTTCAGATCACTATCCATGTGGTAGGATTAGTTTTATATGTTGACAATGAGGGGAAAGTAGGTCTCTCTAATGACCAAGCAGAGAGGACAGTTGTTCAGAAAGTGCAAATCTGTTTCCACCTCCTGCTGGGAGCACTGACTACCATATCACTCTTCTCTTGGAAACCTGTCAACTAATAATATATTGACTTCATGCAAATGCCATCTTGTTTATATTTTTAACATACAGATCCATCACTGCTTGTTCTTGCCATCTGCTTGCCGTGTTTGACGAGATAGACAGTCTTTAATGTGAATGATTACCTCATAAAAACTTTGCAAGTCTGAAATATTTAGCCAATAAAAGACAATAATTTGATCAAAGTTATTTTTTACATTAAAATATTATTGTGTGAAAAGCATATTTATTGTGTGCAGAAATTACAGTTCTGCATTCTGCCGTCATATTCTTCAAATAGCATAAAAACTACAGTGGAAGAGATATTATCAACTGCAAAATATGCATTTGCCCAGAATTGAAATGTCAAACATGGTGTAGGCATTGACTAGTTAATTAAATGTAACACAATTTGACTTGCCAAAATGTATTAACAGCTTTGTTCATTGTACAGCTAGCCTGAAGGTCATAATGTCGCCTTTGAAGTTAAGTTTGTTCAATATATGAGGTACCTTCTTATGAAACTTCCTCCATGAATGATCATAGATGACAAAACTAATGATGTTCAGGATTTTGCTTAGCAGATTGAAATGTATGAAAAAAATCTTTCCCACAAATCAAAGATATCAAAGTCTAAAGCTACACTGCCACACTGAGCTTATATTTCTCTCAAAACACAGAAGACTGATTAAGATGTGCCATCTCTGATCTAGTAGTCAGGCTATGTAATGTCGATCAAAATCTTAATTGCTGTATTATACTTATAGAGCAGCATAATAGCTTTTTATTGTTACCATCTGAGTGCCTTAAAAAAGTTTTTGTAGTTAACAAATATGTGAAAACCATGACCCTTATAAATGATGAGAGACCACTAAATATTGTACATTAATTTGTGCAGTGCTAATGAAACAGCCTATCACTTGCCTAACAAACCAGTAAACAAGAGAAATATGTTAAGGCTTAATCGCTGAATCCATAGTTCGTGATTTTCTTTCCTTTAGTTGCTCAATGTTTACCACTGGTAAGATATTTTATTTATTAATTTAGTCACAAAGTTATGTTTCACATGAATCTGGCCACTGGAGCATGCAGTATGAGTGTTGAAATTAGCATCTCATTACTTGCAATAATTAGGCCAATGAAGGCCAGATGTTGAGTGTGAACTACATGCATGCAGATAGCTAGGTCTATTTTTAAAACAACTGATTAATACTTTATAATAAAGCTTTAGTATTAGTATTCATTATGGTGCCTATGAGAGTCAGAACAACATAATTGGCAAGTTTCATAGTCTGTTGCTTCAGACTGTTATATTGTCAATATATATTCTTAACCATAGAACATCCAAGCTTAAGCAATGTCAGTGGGTCCATGCAAACCAAGTTCAGGCTACCAGATCTTAAGCATTGCTGGAACAATAAGTCCATACTGCACAGCATGCTTCTATGGAGTCTTAAACTCCTTGTAGAGTTCACACTGTATGGTTGATTTCCTGCAGGATGCAAAATACTGAAAGATTTTTGGTCGCACCAAATTCCCATCTCATGTCATCGATCTTTATCCAGCAGTTTCAGCTGTCATGCAGAATGGCATCCATCTCATGAATAATTCAATTCAATTCACTTCAATTTTATTTATATAGCCCAGTATCACAACAAGTTGTCTCAGAGGGCTTCACAT
>JBAMHX010000016.1:13392221-13407927 GCA_037177515.1 Pseudomugil tenellus | reverse complement strand
TTTTTTTATGTAAAGCACTTTGAGAGACTAAATGTATGAAAGGTGCTATAGAAATAAAGTTTGATTTGATTTGATTTGATGCTACTACATGGCAAACCTTACTGGTTAGATGAAAATAAACCACAACAACGTAATTATTTAACCCTACCAATGAAGTGAATTGTAATGACAATAGTGACGCATATAGAGACTGATATAATAATGACCATCATGTCTGTTATTCAGTACTTGCTGGCTGATGAATGAATGATGATGAATATTTCAAAATGCATGAAATTATTCATACATTTTGGTTAGATTAATTTGATCAATCATCAAACGTGACTTGTCAATCCAATCAACTTTAACTTAATAATGCATCAAATGACAGCATGTAGGTGCAGTAATATTGAGTTTATCTTTTATTCACCGTCAGTAATCATATTGCTGCCATATGTCCTGTATAATCTGACAGCATGCGTTTGTTTAAAGCCTTTGAAGGCTCCATGACTCATGTGACCACTTGTAGAGCAAAAAAATTGAGGGCGGTAGGTTGCACATTAACCTTTACCTCTGTAATATTTTTATCTTCTAATTGGAATAAATACATTGCTGTTATCTTTCAAAAAACAGAAGTAAGCCACAAGATTTGTGTACAGAAACTATTGCAATGACATTGCACCAAGATGTTAAAAAAAGAAAAGTTCCCTGCCATCAACGCATTAAATTCTGCCAATCAAATAAATCAGAAGAAATACTGTCAACTACTTTTCACAGGGAGTACAAGAGAGCAGACTTTTCCAGCTAGAACATATAGATTGGGTTGGGGGGAGGGAGTTCATGACCCACCGTGCTGCCTTCATGAGCCCTTGAGAAATTAAAACTCATGTGATCAGAGCTATGTGCTCTCTACATTAACAAACGTGCCAGCAATCCATAATCAGAGCTCTCTCTCGATTGCGCTCTTATAATTGACACTCCTCTCGATATTTGCTGGAGATGAAACACCGTAGCTTCTTTGCACAGTCTGCACTTGGAGTTCTGCGTTGATCTACCATCTCGGCCTTGATGACCCTGATGCTCAAGACTTGCTCTTGTGTTGCTATGATTAGTACCTCTGTGCTGTTCTTCAGTCCAGCCCCTTCTAGCCACTAGTAGGACATCATGCCACTGGTAGGACTTGTTCATGTCTGTCATTTCAGCTTTCTGTCAGTGGTACATCCCATGCAGGGGCTTTTCCTCTCATGATGGTTCCTCCATTTTGATCTCCAGGTTTCAGTGCCTGACACATTCACTAATAGTCCTTCTTCCCTTGAGGCTGTCTTATGATATATCCATGAAGCTTGGTACTTTCATCTTGGATATTGGCCCTAATGCTCACTAGTCCTTGGACTCTCTTGGCACTTAGTGTATAGCCTCTGGACACTCGACTTGGGGTGGAATCCTTCATGCATGGTGAACAGCTTCCAAGTTTTGACATCTGTTGTCTGAACTTCCTACTTTGGCCAGCTTATTATCCCAGCAGGGTATGTGATTACTGGTACGGCATAACTTTTAGGCCATGTCCACACGTAGCCAGGTATTTCACAAAACAAAAATATTTTTCTTCAATTTGGCCTGTCATCCACACCAAAACACAAAGTTATTCCTCAAAAAAGATTGTTTAAAAAAAAATCAGCCCAAATTGAAGATATTTGAAATCTCCTGTTCACGTCTACACAGAACAGGCAGTGGGGAGAGGGCATTTCCCTGGTATATGTCAAATTTGATGGAGACTTGTGAAACTGGCTTGAAGTTAGCCTCTGCCACAGCCTCATTGGGTTTAATTTAATTTAACACATCTATGCACTCACACAACAATAAAGACTGTGCATTTTCATATTTAGAATCAAGTGTACAATGGAATGAGTGCAATATCCAAGCATAAGCCAATAACTTAATAAAAATAAAGTTTTTCACAGAGCAATGGGACCAAGGTTGGTTGACAATTAATGGTGGTTCACATGTAATGTTATTTAAATTTTTATTTTGTGTATATTATGTAAATATTAGTCTTAGTCGTAGCTGTGACATTGGTTCAAATAGGAAGGCAAAGCAAAGCAAGTTTATTTGTATAGCACCACCAACATCAAAAGCATTACAGGTGTTGAAATAAAAATACAAGAGAATAAAAACAGAGCAAGAATCATAATAAAATCATGAATTACCTTAAAATCATTAAGAAGAACGTAATTAAAAAGTTAACGTGCAGGATTTATTCATAGCTGGAAGAGAAAAGAAATGTTTTTAACCCGGATATAAAAGTTTCAACATGTGGTGAAAGTTTTATTTCTACATGCAATTTGTTCCACTTTTTTCAGTATAATAGCTAAATGTTGCTTCTCTATGTTTAGTCTGGACTCTAGTCTGGACTAGTTGACCTGGGTCTATGGATGTAAGAGCTCTGCTTGGTTTATATTCTTTCAACATATCACAGATGTATTCTGGTCCTAAACCCTTTTAAACAATCAGCAGAGTTTTAATAATCTCTCCTGTAACTGATTGGAAACCACTGTAAAGATTTTAAAACCTGTGTGATGTGTTCAGCTCTTTTAGTCCCAGTTAAAACTCTAGCAGAAACATCTGGACTAGCTGCAGATGTTTTATGCTCTTTTTAGCAAGTCCTGTTAAAAGACCATTACAGTAATCCAGTCTACTGGAGATGAAAGCATGGATGGGTTTTTCCTGGTCTTACTGGAAAACAAAACCTTTTATTCTGTTGATATTTCTGAGATGTTAAGAGCTTAGTCACAGCTTTGATGTGGCGGCTGAAAGTCAGATCTGAGTCTTTCAGCACTCCAAGGTTACAGACTTTATTGGCAGTTTTAAGAACCCAAGTCTCCAGGTGTTTACATGCGTTTTCTTCTCTTTGCTACCAGACAGAATTATCTGAGTTTTGTCTTCATTTAAATTGATAAATCTATTTAATATATTGGAGAAAATTTTCTCTTATCCAGGTGTTAATTTGCTCCAAACAGAGACACAGTAGATCTATTGGACGGCAGTCGTCTGGTGGCAAAGACTGTTGTGCATCGTCATCACAACTGTGATAATTGATGTTAAAGTTCTGTAATAGTTAACCCAAAGGAAGCATAAACATGTTGAACAGAAGAGGTCCAAGAACTGATCCCTGAGGTACTCCACAAGTCATGGCCACTCGTTCAGATTCATAGTGATTTATAGGACTTCTGTGAATAGTTGTATATGATAATATACTTTCCATGACTGCATTCTCAACCCTGCTCCTGTCTGACCCATTATCAAGCTCATTTAAATTGTCCCTCCTTAAGTCCTCTGCAGTGCAGATGGTAGCATGTAAGAAGATTATGGTGGAAGTACAGCCATCATTCAAACAGTTTAGAAACCACTTGAATTAGTGATAAATCCTTCTGGATTGGTTTGTAAGCAGATGTGACACGTTGACTTATTCTTTTTTTTTCTTTTACACCATGAAACTTTGCAGCTATTTTGAAGCATATGGCACCCTTTGTCTCATTGTCTGACAATGCATGTTACTGTAAGAACCACTTTCTGAATGTTTTATGGGTATGTCAATGAAGGTTGTAACTCCCTACACAATTTGAGAGTCAGTCAACCATCACAAAGTTGGCAGTCAACCATGACTGTCTATTTTAATTACTAAAAATTGAGACATGATTTTAGCTGTCAAAAGCCAGAGAGTACTAGTCTTACTCAGCCAGATTATCCCTTTTTATGACTGCAGCTGTGCTTCATCTCAGGATACTGGGACTCCATCACCCTCCCTCAAATCAGTTCAAAATATGTCTAAATATGGCATATAATTAAATCTGTGCCACATGGAAGTAGCCTCAAGCTATATATACCTGAGAGAATATAGAATGTATGAGAGATCTGGGGCACTCTGAACCTGATAGAAACAATACTGGTCATGGGAATCCTACAGCCACAGTGAACAATATGATCATTAATGTGATAAGTTACACAGAAAAAAAGTTGACAACATTTCAGACCACCCTGAAATAGAATTCCCATAGATCACCTTTCAGTAGGCACTTTCCTAAGTATGTCTAATTGGAAAAATTAAAGACTTCATAAAATATCTTACCATACACATACAAAATGTCTTATGTATTTCTGCACACTTGTTCCAGCAAAAAACTAAATTGTTGTACTAAGCACCTGGCAATACAATTTATTTTAGAAATCATACATGCTAATAGTCACATACAGTTGGTTCTAGCTAGCACGTTATTAAAACAGGATGATTTTCCTGCAAGTGTAGAATAGAATAAAGTGTAGTGTAAAATGATCAGAGACAAAATCAAACAGTATTTTCTTGTTCACAGAATATCCTGATCAATTCAGCATTTCCTTATAAAATCATTCTATAAATCATACTCTGTATTACCAGTAGTTACTTTACTTGCAGCTTATATTATTTTTTCTTTATCTTATATTATATTTTCATTGTCATCACCTTGTGCAAAACAAACCAGTGTTAATTCATATATCACCTCTTTCTGACTGACACACAAAGACAAAATATAATTTTAATTGTCAGAATTAGTTAACAGTCTGTTTCATTCATCATTTCAATGGAAAATATGTTGGATTTGTCACATTTTGCTACTCTGCACAGTGTTGCATAGGCATTCAGCATTAATATATTTTTATTTACAATACCTGCATAATATATGTTGCTGCTTTGTTGCTGAAGTTACAAAATTTAGAAGAAATAGGAAGTAATGCAAAATTTACAAATAATAAAAAAGGATAATCACTTGTACCACTGTAAATATTTGGCAAGTAAGTACAGACAACTTTGATTATTATTGAAATCACTGATAGATGTTTTCTGAAAATGAAAAAAATGTAATGTGATATGTCCAGTGACCATTTGTTTAATCTGAACTTTATTTATTTATTGAGCCATATTTCTGGGTAATTCTTAGAGTATAATATAATAAACATATTCAGCAATTGCATGCATATTTTTTCTGTTTCCTTTTGATGTTTCTATTTTAATCTTTAGTCATTTTACACATTATTTTAAAATGTTCATTCTTGCTTTACATTGTTTTGTTGACTGTTTTTACTTGTCAGTGTCAGCCTTATTAATATCAGCTTGATCATTATTGTCCATAGTACCTAGTAATTATGAATTTTTGTTGTCATTGGTACTCAACACGATTATGCTATCATTATTATGTATTACCATCCATATTTATTAATCCTAGACATCATAATCTGACTATGTATTCATGAATGTATGCAACCTTCTGCACAGACAGACTCACCACAGTTGTTCACGGATTTCACACCACCACATTCTGTTACTTTCCTTGTTACCTTATTCTGTCTTGTCATGTTTGCATTGCACATAATAAAAAAATAAATCAAGGGAGGTCCAAAAAGAAAGAGAAAAAAACATTATAAATCAAATCTAAATCCCCTCTTTTGTGATGATATCAGTACCGCTTGCCAAGTATTCTGCAGGTGAAAGCAATTTTTTGAGAGAAACAGGACACCTTGTCATGTCAATTTATACAAGAAAAACAATTATTGTACAAATATTGCACATTGTTTAAACATAATGAAAAGACTTTTCAAGCACATCATAACTCATGAGACATTTACTGAATATCTGTGTGCAACATTACTTCATTTTGCTCATCTCCAGTTTGACTATCACAATTAATACTTTCATTCAGTACCACATCTAACAAAGACTTCACACTTTTTTTCAGTTTTTAAAGAAAATTTTTGTTTTCATGAGGTGGAAGATGCTGCATGTGCTAAATGTCTGTCCACTGAGCTGCAGGAGACAAAATCTTCCACACATTCTCAGGCAAGCTGGAAACATGTCGCCACCCTGAATGAATAATTTAATCCTCAAAGTGTACTTCAAAGCTGCTCACCAGGTGGTGAGTCTCCCCAGCAGCTGCCTCACAGCCCAGCAGACAGTCAAAGATCGAGCAAAATGGATTTCTCCAAATGTTCAACAAAACTGTGTCTGGATGATAACATTGTGTTGGGATACAATCATACCTTCCAGCAGACATTCCTCTCCACTGTCTTTTCCAGCCTCTGTTCGAGGGGACTATAGTCAAACAGTAGGCTGTTCTGATGAAAGGGAAAGCTTAAATTGAAGGGGAAGATACCCACCTGGAAGATGGTTCTACCTCCATTTGGCAAAAAGCTGCTTCATGGCCTCTCAAGATCAACAGCACATTGTGCAGAACAGATCTTGTTCTGGTTCCATCACTGAGGATGAGGAGTTTTAATACAAGTCCAGCAAAGGCTGGCAGTGTCTGGACGTTGTTACTCAAGCCAGTGAAGTGATGTGTTTTTTTTTTTAAACTAAAAATATTATAGATTTTTATGACATTTTTACCAGAGTTAGAGCATGCCCCCATTTAGAAAGGATTATCTTCTGCTGTTATTCAAGATCCACATCTGGATCAGGGACTTTTATAATCAGTTTCGGCAGATCGATGTGGTCCTGAAATAATGTTATTTTAAATTCAACAGTGAAGCAACAGTTTCATTTTCACATATTTTGCTATTTAAATATGAGATAAAAGTTTGCAGTGAAACTAGCCCAAACTGAAGAATATCAGCAGAAGACCAAGCAGCTGAAATGCTGATGAATTCTGATGACCTTGCCTGACACAGCCACAAATCCCATGGAAATTGAAAAATGTGTTTATAGTAAGAACATTTGAAAATCGGAGTCTCTGTTTTGACAGACTGTGGCTTGCTTTCAAATTTAATGCAGAGAAAACAGCTAAATATAAACCTCATTAAAATCCATGCTATCATAGTTTCTCTGACAGTTGAGGTATGAGGATGGAGGTGGGAACAGAAATATGTCATGTGGAAACATGAATGAATGTGATGGTATCAAGAGCATGCTGTAAACTATAACTTGGATTCTCACAAGCCTGCCAGTCATTCTCATACAAATTATAATGCAGTTTATTTATAGAAATTTATCCTTATTTGACTAAAAATTTTATTATATGATCTTACAAATCATTATAAAAAATTTTTTGGAACTGGTAGCTGTTTGCTAAATATGTGGAGTAGCATAGTAGATCAAAATGTGGAATATATTTACTTATTTAATGGTGTTCTAATAGTGAGTCAGCCCATAACCTTTCTAACACACTTGATTTTGGATCACTACATAAATGGGATTTGGTCATGAGACATGGAAAAAAGAAAAAAACAAAAGATGAAATGAAAATTAAGTGAAGCTGATATGTAGAAGCAAATTCATGATGCATTGAGCCATATTTCATTTCCATTGACTTATTAAACCAAGTTACTGTGGGAGGCAAATGATGGAGCTCCCCTGGAACTCACTATATCTTCCCACTTAACAGGGAGGCAAGAGTGTGCCAAACCCTGCAGGCTGACAACGCTCACCAAACAAATCACAGCAACACATCCACAGGCAGTCCGGAGTAAATTGTTGTATTAACCCCTAGGCGAGGGTACCCCTCAACAATTCAATAAGCAGAGACACACTCCTATACTACTAACAGAAAACTAAAGATTTGACAGCCAACAGAACTCAGTAGTGCCGATCTGCAGGCAGTTGGTTTTATTGGTCAACGTCTTAATTGTTTTCAGTTTCAGGACAGTCATCTTATATACATTTTCTGTTGCTATGAATAAGTAATTTTTTTATCCTGATAAAAGCATTGATGGAAATTGTCATTACATCATACGTTATGCTGAGAAAAATGCATGTACTAGAATTATGATGAACCCAAACAGTATGCACATATTAATGTGTTGTTTTGACATATTTAGATAGGTATTAAATTCCAATAACATTTGCTAGCCGTGTCAAGCGTCTTTATTCCAAATAGCTATTACAAGCCAGACAGCCATAAGAAACCTTTTAAATCAAGAAGAAATAATCTTAATTACCCCACTGCTCAAGTAATGAAGAGATGTTAATGCACAACTCATTTGGGAAGTAAATCAAAGGTGAAGGACGCTGTCAAGAAGTGGACAATGTTGTTGTGTTTGACAATAATCTCCCGATCAGATTAAAGTTTTTCTCAAATTAATCTGAGGTATTATGTGTTCTGCAAGTCACGTCTTACCTGTTAGGATCTTAAATAATGCAGTGAACATTTTTCCCTGTCTATTTACATACCCAGCAACACAGGTTCAGTTTAAGGCATTGTTAATTATAAAAAATGCATGTGGCCTTGATAGAGACCTCACTACAAAATAAGATGACTGCATCCATTTTAAATGAACTCAGCCTCATTTCACCACCCTCGCTTTTGTCTTTCTGACATAAAGCAAAAATCTTTCTTGAGATTTGCATTGTGTATCATTCCTCAGAATGACAGTTTCTGGTAAACCATTCATTATGTGAAAACCTCCAGATTTAAAACTGGAGATAAAACATCTAATTAACAAAGTATGGTAATGCTGACATTTTACACCTGCATCTAGTAATAAAACAGTTCTTCAACACGCTTGCTGTCTAAACCTGTTTTTTGCTCCATGTCTATATAATACCTCTAATGTCCACAGATAAAAACTTAGAGTCATCTAGGGCTGACAGCATTGTTTTAAACAAAATGCTCTTTAGCTGGTATTTGAGTCTGTTTTTTGCTAATCTGAAAAAATGCAATTAAACCTTTAGAATCTGTTAAACTCCTCATGATGATTTTAGGGTCAGTTCTGTCAAAGTCTTTTGCAAATGAATTTCATCATAATCACCATCATGATAACTGGAAAAAATTGAAAATATTTATGAAAAAAATATTCTTGTTTATTCTTTATTTTGCTTATTAAGTATATCAGCCTTGACTTAAAAAAATTTATGATTTTTTTTAAAAGGGAATATGTGAAATATTTCACCTACTTTTATCTTAAAAGGCATTAGAGTGCAAGTAATTCTGTAGTTTGACTGATTGTGTTTGTTGTATTCTGGAAAAAAGGTATTATCTTGTAAATTAAATAGTACTTTGAATATGCACTATATTATCTAAAACAAAAAATATCTGCATTTCCATTACTCCTAGAATTGTGAAAATCATATTGCAATAAAAGGTGGTTAAGAAACACCAGCATTTTAAAAAAAACATACACATATCTGGACATGACGAGTCATGTGACCAATTCATTTCAAGGACGATGTTGCCAAACAAAAGTGAAATGCAGAGTTATTTTTATTATTAGAAAGGAGAAATGAGGAAGAAAGGTTTTGAAAAGCTATGGCAAATCCTCCGAAGCAAGTAGAAAACCCAAAAATAGCAGTACTTCACAAACTGCAAGCCTTGGAAAATCTTGTTGCTGAAATGAGATTTTACGAGAATTGTGCTTATGCAGTAAACAACCGCAATTGTAGTTTGTTTAAATCTTAGAAGAATTGCTTTTATTCTGAGAACATTTCTAATGGAAACAGAAACTATGCAAATTATACTGACAGATCTTTGGAACTTCACAGATAGTAAACAACCTGATAAGTCATCAAACTTAAACACCTGCTGTTCCATTTATAAAACATTTCTGATGTAATTTTGATTATTTCTGCTTTGTGTGTATGCTCTATTCAGAAATTATGCGGAGCATAAATCATAACAAAATCTTTTATTCTACACACCTCAAACCAACCTGCTTTGCATTTCACATCCATTAGAAACCATCAGAAAACAGGATTTGGCCATATTTACTAAAAGGAAAAGGGATATGTGTTACACAAAAAAAAAATGAAAGTAATGGTAGTAAAGGTTAAAGCCTGCCATAACATATAACTGTGTGAACTAAATAATGGCTAGCAGGCCTAATAATATCAAAACCAGCATGCCATCCCTGCAATAATTGAGGAACACCAGAAAGAAAAATGTGGAATCTATTAAAAAGAAAGTGTCTAATATTAAGCAATAAAGGATGAAAACAATAATCATACAATTGATTCCCCACACTTTCATCTGGACATACTCATAAACCCCACTCAGACTTCACAAAAGGGTTGGACTTAAACATAGCTGCGCAAACAGCAGGAAAATCATATACTATCATACAAACTTTGCTTAGATGTATGATCATTTCCTTTTTAAGGATATTTTGAATGGGCTTCACAGTGGTGAGGTGGTTAGCACTGCAGCCTCACAGCAAGCAGGTTGCCGGTTCGCTCCCCGGGTCGGACGGTCCCCCATCTGTGTGGAGTTTGCGTTCTCCCCGTGTTGGGATAGGCTGATTGGACCCTCTCAATTGCCCGTAGGTATGAGTGTGAACATGTGTGGTTGTTTGTCTGTGTATGTTGGCCCTGTGAGAGACTGGCAACCTGTACAGGGTGTACCCCACCTCTTGCCCTGTGTAGCTGGGATTGGCTCCAGCTCCCCCATGACCCTGTTTGGGAATAAACAGTAGAAAATGGATGGATGGATGGATATTTTGAATAACACTGTAAAGATCAGAGTTATTAATTTATTAAAGTAAAACAGAATGAAGATATTCCATTAAAATAATTCATTTCAATAAGAAAATAGAACTTAGAGATGAGTGTATGGGGTACTGGACCCATTTGTACAAGTTGTCTATTTCATGTATGACCAGTACCAGAGCTTGGTCTGCATTGCGTGCAGTAAGTTAGATTAGTTCCCAGAGAGGGTTGGATTGTGCCAAGGCTGCCCCTTGTATGAGATTCTTTTCATAGCTTTTATGGACTTAATTTCTCGACACATAGCTCAGAGGATGGGCTCCAGGTTGCTACTCTGCCTCATTAAGAGAAGCTAGATGAGGTGGTGGCAAGAAAAAGAATAGATGGACAGATGGTGTGACAATATGGCACATTTAGATCCACTTGATCCAGTGTATGGAGGTGACCAAAAAGTTAAAAGACAGCAAGATTTTTCATAAGCTGTCTCTTGCAACCATTTTCGAAATGGTCAGACATTAGGAGAGTGCACATTTGCCTTGTCAAATTAAACTTTAGAACTCCATTCATGCTGCTCAGTTCTCATGAAGGCAAGAAGGCAGACATTTTTTCCAGGTGCCATTTTCGTCCGCCTTCATCCACTTTTCCTCCTTTTGCTATTGAGAACCTCTTCCCCTCTTATAGACATGATCTGACAGGAAATCTTTGAGAGCCAGAGCTGTGCTAACTGCCCAGAGATTTCAACTGTCTGTTCTTGCTGAAGGAGAAGCCGAACGCTGGCCCCCTATTAGTCTAAACACATGGATCCCCCCCAATCTCCTGTCTAACTCCGTCTCTCCTCCTCTTTTTCACTATTATTCTGTTTCTCTCTCCCTCTATCACTTCCTCTCCCTCCATTTTTCTCACTACTCATCCTCGGCCTGGCAAGGGGGCTGACAGCTCTCAGCGTCCCAGCCTGTCAAAAAGGGCCTGTTATTCAGCACCCTCCCTCTGGGACAAGAGAAAAACACACACACGCACACACGTACACTCAGAGAGCACACTTTCACAAAGACCTTGTACACAATACACCCACTCGTTGTCTTACCCTCTAATACACACACAAATAATGTTCCTCTGCTCAGAAAATACTTGCACATACAAAAACTTTTGACTGCTTTTAGATGACGTTCTGCTTGTTGTCAGCATTTCTAAAAATATGCTGACATTTTGCATGCACTAATCAGGATCAAATATATTATCCATACAGACGCTAATTTACTGAGTTTTCACCTTTTTCGAAAAGGCACTGACACAGAGGCCTTTTCTTCTGTTCTCCTTTTTTTCAGGATTTTCTCTTGTCAATCTGTGTGATTGGCTGAAATTCACCAATCATTAACTAGAATTTATCAATGCCTGGTCAATCAGAAGAGCTGACAGGTGTCCAATCAGGAGTTTGAAATGATTCCTTGGAGGTTTTGAATGGTAGCTTGCAAATGAACCTGCAGGTGCTTCCACAGCTGTATTCCCAAGTCCATCACAGTACTCTGTGCATACTAAGAAGCAAAAATTGCACCACACTGCTCATCCTGATATCTTTCTTTTTCCCCTTTAGAACAGCAGTGACATATAATTGATATGAATTTTTCCATTAAAAGTTTTCTTAATACAACAGTAAATTATTCCTACAAATAAAGTTCCCCACGTTTTTAATGGATGAGAAAACATTCCACAAACGTGACATTTCAATAGGCAGTGTTTTTTTTTATTGCATTGTGTTTTCATACAGTAAGATTAATTGGAAATATTTATGAACAGTTTGAAAAAGTAGCAATCAAATATGTTGCTGGGAAAGAAAAAGAATCTTGTTTCATCCTTTTACAAATGGTATTACAGCAAGCCAGAATGTCATTATTAAAGTATTTAAAGATTATTTTTCTTTAATTCAGATCTCTTCAAATAAGGTTGCTTTGTATTTTTCATCCACAAAGAAAAATAATTGTTTTTAGGGACTGATGAAAAAAGGATGATAAGGATACTGAATTAATTTTGTTAAGAGGAAAACTATTCACACAGGAAAACTATCATTCTTTTATTTAGACTTAGACCTGCACATCACTGAACATCACACACACACACACACATATATATATATGTATATATTATATATACTAATTAATTTAACATTTATTTCACATACACATTCTCCTTGAGTATTTTATTATCTAAATATGTGTGTATATATAAAAATGTGTGTGTGTACTTAAAATGCAAACCCATAACCCTGTAGTAGCTGTGGGGTGATCCCTGCTCAAGTCGAAGCAGAAAAAATAATGATTGCAGCTGATCGTATGTGGTGCCACTAGAGAGCTGCCGCTTCGTACTTTAGAAGCCTTAAAAAAAAACTCTTCACAGCGGAGGCTATTTATTACTTGATCAGCAGCACAAAAATGTTTGACCTGTTCAGTGAGGATGCTGTAAATAACAGCACAAAGAAAATATCCCTAGTATTCTTCATATGAATTAAAATCAAGTATTGAAAATAAAACAAAAAATCCAAAATCCCAGGCAAGTATAACTCTGGAGTCCCTTTATTTGAATTTTACCTTCAATTTAATTGGTTACATCATTGGTGCCCATTGCAAAATGAGGAAAGGTTTTTGTATTTTCTGAGGTTGGCTCACCACAGCTTTCCTTTCATTGCTTTCTGCTCGGCTCAGCGACACACAATGCAGGCCAAGAAGTACCAACCGAGTGCCAACCCCATCTCACTCCTGCTTATGGGTGAGAAACTTCGCGCAGTGCATATGCATGATTATCTTTCATATGTCCCCAAAGGCCACTATATCTCACCATTAGTCGCTCTCAAAAGTCATCTGCGGCACACA
The DNA here is from genome assembly GCA_037177515.1 of Pseudomugil tenellus. NCBI lineage: Eukaryota > Metazoa > Chordata > Actinopteri > Atheriniformes > Pseudomugilidae > Pseudomugil > Pseudomugil tenellus. The sequence continues at coordinate 13,394,646 of JBAMHX010000016.1, read as the reverse complement.
GTATTGACTTCTGGAATAATTTCAGGCAGTCCCTGATATGATTTATGGTGATGCACAATATCGATCACTTAAGGAGATATTTAGGCATTTAGAATAAAAAGTTATGTTCTCATTATGTTGATGGAATGAGGCGCCAGGCCAAGAGGAGAGGGAGGAAGTCACAGCACACTTTACCGGAGAGGTAATTAGCACGTCTGGAGTAACAGCAGCTCTTCCTCACTGCTCTCCTGCTGCTTAGGTCTGGACTAACTTGCCTTAGTGTTAGCACAAATTGTTAGTGTTAGCCCCACAGGTGGGAAACTAGCTCCCATCACACCACCCTGGAGGATGTGAAATATGGAAACATATATTAAACTGCTATCCTCGCAGCATGTGGCCAGTGTCTTCATGAGATATTTTACTCTTTATGGAGCCCATGGCGGACACACAAATCCAATACAGCTCCCTTTTAGAGGGGCACAGCTGAAGATATGCATACAAACAACTGGGATTTAGAGTGGTTCCACTGCCAAAGGCAAGAAAAGTGACAAGCCATTGGAGTGCTTTGGGCAAAATAATCAGTAGTGACAATGCTACGGGCTGTAAGATAATAGAAATGGAAGGAATTTACTTAATGTGAGTTGGTGCACCAGCTGAAGTCTTGGGAATATTAGGGGTGCTATTGCAGACAAACAAATGTATTCCACCTCATTATTGTTATTAAGATTTAATTGTCCGAGATTTTCAGTCTGACAACTTACCACTTTATGGTTCAGGAACTGTGGAGAGATACTTTTTCGAAGTTAGAGTCAACCACTTTTTTGTGTGTATATGTGTGGTTGTATATGTGTGTATGCATCTTCATCCACCAACAGTTTGGCTTCAAACCAAAGATACCATTACCAATGTTGGAGTTTGCTGATGTGAGACACCGTACTTTGTTTGGCGCGAAGAAAAAAAAAAAGACACACATGCAACACTCTCTGAAGCTGTTAATGTTTTATCTCATAATTCACAGTCCCGGGACTTGGAGTACGTTTTTGTGGGAAAGCCTCGGCTGGACATGGTGGAACCAGCATCATTAGCGTCTGTCTCCCTAGGGTGACATGTGTGGAAATTACCGCCCCAATCAATAAGCAAAGTCCAAGTGTTGAAATATTTATCCAGACAGAGCTTCATCATTGTGGTGGACTGTCTGAGCACTCTTCCTGCACCTTAAAGGTTCATTCAGAAAGCTATATATGGGCAAAAGTACACCTTGAAATCAATGGGGTGCCACTCACTGGTTGAGTGCTGAGTGCTACAGGAGTCCATTAATTTGTTGTCAATACAAGGGAAGGAAACAGCAAAGGGAACGGAACTCCCTTTGAGGTGTACTCAAGGTAATGTCACAATTCGGGCCTTTCTAACTTTAAAACAATTCATCCAAGTATGCTGTATTTTGTTTATTTATTTACTTTTTGCCAAACAGTTTTCAAGTGGAGCAGGCATTGATAATTACATGCAAAGTTGTTTTTTTTTATGTTTCCGTGCAGAGCAGTGCTTTTATGTCTTCACTTTCTAAGATAAAATCTTTTAAAGAATTAATTGGCACTAAAATTAATGGAAATTATTACTTATTTTATTTGGAACTACCGACCATTAGCACTGTAACATAAAACACATTTATCTCGCTTTGCATGTTTTACAAATACAAACTCATCTTCATGAAAGTGCTGCTTGATTCTGTAAGGGCCAACACATATACACCCATCATCACAGTGTGATTCTCTCTGCAATACTTCCTTTGAACTCCAACACTTAGCTTGTTATCTTACTTTATCTTCCCACAGAGCATGTTACGGACGATTAAAAGCTCTATGTGATACTTTGGCTAACATCTCATTATAAGAGAGAGCCCATTTGTATTGCTTACCTCCATAGTTAGAGTCCACAAAGGCTGACAGCTGACTTCCCCTCCTCTGCTTGAAGTACCCTTCTGAAACATACACTCATTATGGACCCATAAAAAATTTGCTCTCATTTGTTAATATAACATTTTCAGGACCTAGGAATGGTCAGATGTCTGGCTTTACGATAATTTGGCCTGCATAAGTAAAATGATCCGCTTCCCATCTTATTTCAGTTTTGATTGGATGCTACTGCTTCCTACTTACTGAAATGCCAAAGTTTTTTTTTTTTTTTTTTTGGTTTACGATACTTACAACATCTCAACAATTCTCAGAATATTCTATTGCTTTGAAGGCTCTTGACCTTCGTCAGACTCATACACATAGATGTTAAATGTTAAATGGTTCACACTTTAAAGAATGTAGTGCTTTTTAACCTTATATAGGTTCTAAAATACATTTTACAAGTATCTCTCTTTTACCCATTTACACAAACACTCACCCATTGCTTCTTCTTCTTGTAATAAATTTATTCTCTCATTCCCTATATATATATA
>JBAMHX010000016.1:13308969-13340560 GCA_037177515.1 Pseudomugil tenellus | reverse complement strand
GTGCGTGGTTGTTTGTCTATGTGTGTGGCCCTGTGATAGGCTGGCGACCTGTCCAGGGTGTACCCCGCCTCTCGCCCATTGGCTGGTGGGATTGGCTCCAGCCCCCCCGCGACCCCGTTCGGGGATAAGCGGTAGAAAATGGATGGATGGATGGGTTTTGCAGGTTTTTCTGGATATAAGAACTTTTTTAAAGGACTCTTTACAGGCACTTGGCTGGCACAAATATTAACATCTATGAACTTTGTCAAATCAAGGTCTTTTGTAGGTGAAAACAGAAGGTTGCTTAACCTGGCACCGATGGATTTGTAGTGTCAATTATCGTATATTTTTCCTTGATTGTCATAGCTTGCTGTATATATGCAGAAAATGTGTTGTGGTTGGCTAACATAAACATAGTTGCTCCACAGACAACAATAAAATATTTTTCAAACTTCTGAAGAGACACAAAAACCAAGAAAAAAGTAATAACTGGCTAGCAGCTATCAAGTGTGTTAAAGGTGACAGCGCACGTTAGAGTCCTTTGAGACATTTGACAATTTCTTCAGATCATTTTGTGACTGGCCATGAAATGACTAGTTGCAATGAAAATAATAAATGTCTGTTGGTGTGTTTTTTTTTATTTATTTATTTTATAAAGCTCTGCACATCTTGTTTGCAGCTCCTTCTCAATGTGACAGCAGACACACATAAGGACACTCGTTTAATTCAGTAAGGATAAACCTTGGCCCTTGTCCTGCAAATTGTCTGTGTCCCTTCTATAACACACTTGGTTTAAATTAATGAGTAGTAACTTGATAGACTTTGGATCTATTTGATTTTGATCAGATGTGTTAAAGCAGAGACACGTGGGAGACGTGCAGGCATGCGGCTGTGAAGGACCAGGCTTACCAACTGGTATAATCCTGCTGTCAATTCCGCCTCATATCTTTTTCTACCCTTGACACTGAGCGTATCAATATCATTGTGTGACATTATGGATAATTTCTTATTTAAAAACAAAAAGAGAACATTTAAAACTATGAGAACAATATATGATATGATGCAATACACATATGATGTAGTTTTATTTTCTTTTTTTCACTGGCAAGCTGTTATTGGTCATATCTCTACCAGATTTTGACATTGTGATCAGTCAGGTGTGCTGTGGCAAGGAGACTCCAAAAACCTGCAGGATTGTGGCTCTCAAGGACCAGGGTTGGCCACCCCTGTTATAGTCTTAATTTGTGGTGTTTCTACAAAGTCACTTGAATAAAAAAACAGTTTACTTATAATTTATTGTTGTGCAATATGACTTTCCATCAAAATCAGCACGATTTGCTAGTTACACACATTTTACAGTAAAGGTAATAATTACATAGCTTACTGAGCGCAACAGAGCACAGAGGTGCAGAACAGTTAACTTCTTACTTTTAATTACCAAGATTTATTTTTTACTATGTGCAACACAACTAGAGAGAAAAACCGTCACTGTTTCATTCATCTTAACCAGTGAGGCACCGGATGGACCAATCTTTTTCAACATTGAAACAGTAGCTTGAATATCTGCTATGTGCTTGTTCAAATATAGGGACACCATCCAACAGCTTGGCACCTATGAATACTAAAACATCTTGTCCTCAGACTACTGTTGACTTACCAAAGATAAAAAAATATATATATATAGTCAGAGAAAAGTTTAATTAGGATACACCTAAAGAACGGCAGGGATTTCGAAAGCCAGTGAAGGAAATTGACTCATGTTACATTCAGCAACAGAATCAGAAATACTTTATCAATCTCTTAGAGGAAACTGTGTTATGTTGCAGTCAGAAGAGATCCACACTTGAGTGAAAGTTAAAGGAAAATATGCATACTTTATAAATGCGTGAAATGGTTGCATAATATAGTTAGATTATCCTAAACACAAACAAGCATCAGTAGTCAGTCCACTTAAGAATTAAAAAGGCAATTAATCAATGCCGTTAGAATTGCATGTTTTTTTGGAACATGACCAAAACTTATTCAAAGATGTGTTAATTCTCATAAAAATGAACAAACAATAGTTTTAGTTGGCAAAAAATAAGTGATGAGGAATGATCTTCAGCAGTTAGTCCTTCCCTCGGCAAGTGTCACCAAGCCACCCCCTCATTTTACTGCACTTTGTCATTATACAGGACAGCAGCTGAGCTGGTTAACTACATTGACGCTGGGTGAGAACATGTGGTGACTCTGGCTAATGAAGGTGAAACACACTGACATTCTGTTTTCACATTAGCCTCCCCCTTTCCCCTCTGCTTCCCTCCATGGGTTCACAGTGACCTGATCCTCCCTCTGCATCTGTGACTGTTCCAAAAACAGGCTCACAAACACATTATGAGTTTTAAACCAGGCTTGAGGGAGAGGCTACATTTTGCTCCAGCTTTAAAAGATAATCTTGTAGCTTAAAAACAAGGCAAATTCTTTAACTGTTAACAATAATAAAAGGCATCCCTTTGTTTAGATGTTGTCACAGTGTTATTGTAATGTGAGAGGAGAGGTTTAGCTGTGTGTGTCCCAGCAGGTGTGCAACAGAAGAAAAAATACTACATAGGCAATAGTAAATGGCCCACAGGAACGACCTGGGAAAAGTTGCAAACACTGCAGAACTGACCAGTCTGCAAAAATACTTAGAACTAGCAGACAAACCCATGTTTTATGTTTCATTTTGTGCTATATAAATCCATACATGTATTGACTTCTCTAGCTTTTATTTGTACAGGCAAGCAGTCTCATTAACAAGAAAGACCTGTTTCTGGCATTTAGTTACAGTTACAGACATCTCTCCCTGGAAATAACTAGGTACCTAACCAGCAGAGAGGGCAAATAAAAGTGCCATAAAATAGAAGTCCAGCTAAGTTTTTGGATCTACCTGCACATTTAAAACAGGTGTGTTAACTAACAGGCTCATTTACCTGGCAGATGAAAATTTAGCTGGTTTGGTGACTGGTCAGAACAGCTGCCAGTCAGTATTTTTACTTTCTGGACCAGGAATTGCTACCTTGTTAACTAGATATGAAATGCGCCTGTCTGAATTTGGCTGTAAAACTAAATGAATTGCTGCTAACCTGTCAAAAAGAGTGGATCAAAAATCAGCATATCTCTTGTGTGTTGTCTTGTTCTATACAAACCTTATAATATGTTCTGTTTTTTTTTTTAAATGAAAATTTTAGAAAATAAATATAAATAAGTGAGAGAAGACATCCTATTTTAAAAATAAAAACTTTGCCACAGTAGTCTATAGAGATGTGCAACAAAGGTTATGTGCCAAGTACACTAAAACACTGCAGTAGGCTTTTAAATGTGACTTTCCTTTTAATCCACTATGAGCTGTGTAAATTTTACAGCATGGAGTTGTTTGAGCTCCTTCCCACCTGCTTGCACTGTTACTGGGTCATTTTCCTAATCCCTATTAATACTTTCTCTTGCAAACACTTTTTAGCAAGACAAATGACTTGCCCACCAAAAGAGTGTCCTAATATTAACTGGCTGATGTCAACTTTCTGTAATTGATGTAATGGATTCCCTGGTTCGACTGTGAGAAGACTTGTGATAATGTGCACAATACTGTAAAAGATGTAGAATTAAGCATGAAATACTTGACCCCAATTAGTGCTTATCTTTGAGTGTTGCTATCCTGCGAGTCGGCTTTAAAGCGATCATTGTCAGTTAGCATAAGGAAACTTTAGAAATGGCACTGTTTTCTGCCCATCACTTGGTTAACTTTATCTTCGGGAGATTAGATTCTTTATTTAAAAAGTAATTTTTTGCATGCAGAGAAACATAGTGTTACAAAAAAGAGGATAAGTCAGCGTTTTCTTTTTCTAGGTTGTGGATTAATAACACTGAGTTGCTACTGAGGGTGTTAATTAGATGCAAAGGTGAGAATCTAAGATGCTTGGAACCAAACAAACCAATATATATTCATGAGGTTAATTACAGAATGTGCTAAAATTATACCTTTTCATTATCATGTCCGTTGTCAACTAGCAACTACCACTGAGAGGTGTCATATCACAAGTATTTCCAGTTATACAGAAATTATGAATCAATACTTTTTTTTCTGTGTTGGCAGATTTATGATGCTGTTGAACCGTTGTGCTTTACGATTAAAGCAAATTGTTTTGATCCTGCTGTCAGTGTGTTTACTTGCTGCACATTAGCTTTACTACACATGAGCATTCAATGTTAAAAGATATAATGAGGAGTGGGGATGACTGGTGAGTAAAGTTGAGCGCACAGCACATTTTAACTCAATCGTTGTGAAGTATTTTTCACTGGCTAAGAAACTGCAAAGTATTTGGACCATCAGACTGAGTATGAGGCGTAGCTTCCTTTTATTCATAAAGTCATACTTAGAATAACACAAACAATGAATATTTAGTGGAATCTTGAAAAAAATATTAATAGGGCACAAGGATGTGAGTCATTTTGGTAGTTGAATATTTCTAGACTAAAGGTATTTCATCTAATATTATGTAGCTTTTGGTTATTTTCTTATAGTAAACACATTTCAGCTCACTGGGGAAATCAATTACAATGCTTTTCTTTCTTTATTTTTTTTCAGCAAATTCTGATTTGTTGCAGATGTCAAAATAAGCTGTTAATCAAATATGTTTAGAAGGGAGGCTGGAATTTTAGGTAAATAAGACACACTGATTGCTCCCTGATTTACTATTGTGTTTCATAATTGGTGTTGTTATATCACTTTCAAGCAACAAGTGGCTTGTAAACTTGCTCATGCCCAGAATCATGAACAAGAGGCAGCATTTCAGAGCTGTATAATCACCTCTCTTATTATTCAGAGTAGTGTACCCTCTGTTGATTAATGCCTCTGGGCAAATATGTACAAAGTCCAGTTGATCTGCAGTGTTGCTTTAATCAAACGGACCTTTGTTTGGTTTGACCAGCTAGTTGAGGCTGCCCTCCTCCCCGAAACATGACCATATGGCTTATGTTAATGCATGCAGATAATGTATCTGAAGAATATGCAACCTTTAGTGGTGGTAAAAGCAGCTTCAAAGGAAGGACAAAGCCTGCGCTCATGCTCAATTGCTGCATTGTAAAAAGAATATATTTTAGCTTTTAATGATGTTACACCCTAAAGCTAACTAGGAAATGATGAAGTGTGGTTACAGTGTGCTTTACATTTAATCATAGCAACAAATAAAAAGTGCCCATAAAGGAAACTTCTTACTTGCAAAAAATCACTTTCTAACACTACATGATATATATTATTTTAGTCTTCTTGTCTGAATTCAACCAGCAGCTGCAAATTGTTCTAGTAAATGCCATGTTAGAGGTGCAATGTAATGTTGGTTTTTTGGCTGAAGTTCAGTACTTTACTGCTCCATCCGGCCACTCTTCTTATGCAGACCTGTTAAAGGCTAAACTTGACAATGACATCTGCTCCAGTGTGGAAATGCCTTTGAGAGGAGTATTTTTCTCATGCCGCTTATGATTGGATGATTCTTTGCAAGACCCTGTTATGATACATATAAACAAAAAAAAACAAAATGGCGATTTCAGGTGAAGAAATTGTTTAGATTGTCCACCATCAGTGTGTAATTATATTTTCATTAAATGTAAACATGGTAAACATTTCCTTAACTGTTTCTACCTCCACCCATTATTCTCTCCAGCATCACCTTGTACTTCTCTCATCACTCGTCTGCCTGTACTTTCCTTCCTCTGGGAGCATTCATTGAATCCTTGGAGTAATCTGTGATGCAGCAGCTGCATGGGCACTGCTGTTTGCTGCCCTGACCTCCTGCCACTATTGCCCAAGTAACCTTAGTGTCCTGTTAGGAGAAACATTTCCTACTACTGCGGCGAGGTCCCTGAGCAGCGAGAGAGGAGTCAGCTATGTGACTGACACTGGGTGACAAACACTTTGAACTCAGACAACAGGAAATTAATGCAGAGAGCGCTGCTCAAGGCACAACACATTACATGTGGCACACTTAAATTGACACGTCTATCCAGATGACACATGCTGATATTGTGGCCATGGCCTCCATTTGGTTTGTAATTCTTTGCATGTGGTTGTCCTGAAATGCTTCTGGCAAATACAGCCATATCAAGTCAGACCCCTCAGATGCCAGAGCTGCCCTTTGAATACAAATGAAAGTGGCTTATATTTTACATCTAAAACAAATCTCAACATGGCATTGGCATCTGCACAAACTTGATACAAAAATAGGATTGGTAGTTGTACAATAAAGTGACCCCATTTAAAATAACTAAATGCAGAGGTTGCAAAAAGCCAGTGTGGGAAGTGATAGTATCTGGTACTTGGAATGGCTGCCGAACCAAAGAGCTATTCGTTAGACCAGATGTACTGTACATGGCATTTATTTTATTCTTAATCTCAGGTATTATGAGAGAGAAATCTACAGGCAGACCAGCAGGAATCTGCACACTCTGAAACACCTGAACAAGATATAAATAGTTAAACCATTTTTTTTTTTTTTTTTTTTACCATCTTTTCAATTAACTGTCAGCATTATCACATGCTAAAGAGGTAGAAAGCTCTTTCATGATTGTGGTATCATTTGACAAAATCAACACAAGTGCAAGTTAATGAGCCCATCTGTGTCATTTGCCATGTTGACATTTAAATGATGATGGAGAAGCCTGGGAAGTCCTTCTTGACATTACAGCCACACCTTCCTCAAGCTTCCCTTAACAGACATTAATTACTGGAAAAATCTCAATTTACCTTTGTAGTTTCTGAAACAGCATATTAGAATTTTCAACTTAGTTCAGAAAAATCTGCATTTTTCACCATGTTTGCTTCCTCCCTCCTCAGTATTACCACTCTCATTCCTATTTGGTGCCATTTTGTTTGTTTCTTTCCTACGTCTGGAATTTATGGTTATACCAATGTTTGTGTAAATGTTTTAATTCCTAACGTAATTTCCCCAAAGTTGCACCAAACCTGGGAAAATTAAAACTGAAAACAAATATGTGCATCTTGTGGTTCCTATGAATATCAGCTGGAGATTTAATTCAACTCATCTGCAGCTCACAGCTGTAAGCTATAACACCAAAGTGAATCATAATATGGCTCCTACTTGATATTGCCTTCAAGCTAAAGCCCTGATGTTTAAAGACAAAGCATCTGTTACATTCCCAAGCTCTGTGTTAACATATTTGAATAGTCCACCTAGGGCGAGACAATATTTTAGGTCGCCAGGATACAGGCGGTGAGATAAACATCCAGCATAATGACTTCTAGACTCTAAGCCAATGCAATGAATAACATTCAGGCTACTGATTTTTTTTTCTTAAAAAGATATTCCTATATAGACATTTCTAGTGTCAGACTTCTGCTGTACAAAGTATAAAATTAATCAATCAAGTGGCGGAGCCATCATATTCCATTTGATCAGCATTATTGAAATACATTTATATTAAAAGTCTATTTCCAGGACTATTCCAATGTAATAGGCACAGATGAAAGAGCTGGGTGTCAATATAATTATAACAAATAAGCTTTAAAGCAATTTACCCTCCTATATTAACAGAGAAATGACAAAGAAAGCGGAAGCATGCCCGACATTAGATCATCTGATCATTTAAATCTATTTTTGATTGTTGGAGATATGAAACCCCAGCTCAGATATCATTAATTGCTTGTCCTCCTTTTTTCAGTCAACATAATGCTTTTCTCCCTTCTAACTGCAATGTGAGCCATTGAATCTGAGATGTAATTTGTATGATTGACAAGACATTTTATTGTCATTTGTAAGATATCGGACATAAGAAGCTTAAAAAGGAATCTTTAAAGGTCATGCTGGTAATTTCATCAGCAAGGAGTTGTGCAGTGGATAGGGCTTTCCTCCAATCATAAAGATACTGCTTAGTGCATCACTGGAAATAAATAGCACTTAAAAATATGACAATTTAACTTGTTTTTCTTTCATCAGTTTTCAGCATGTGGTGTAGAAATTGAGTTGGATGCATAAAGGATAGTCTTTAAATTCATTTAGATTCTAACAGCTTCTACTTGCATACTTTCCATTTACAGTGCAATATGTGTATCTAGATATGAAATTTTATTTTTGTCTTCCCATCGATTTTATTCAAATCAAATGTGCAGTCTTCAGTCTAACATGTATTTATATAAAACCTGTCAACAAAGTCTGGCTGTGTGCTGTCACTGACCAAGGGTGAAATAAACTGTTGATATGAATCAAAGAAGTGAAGCTGACTCTAAGAAATGCATTCTCATTTTAATAAAATGAAATCAGATTAAATCTCACAGCATTTCACTCACGATATATTGAAACTGACCTACAGATCAGTAGACATTACATTGTGCACGTACTGTATATTCTTGTGTATTGCCCGTCTTAAATGAGGATGTATTCTTTTTTCATTGGTGTATGTGTTGCAACTGCATTTAAAAATGTAGAGTTAAAGACTATTTATTCATTAAGCAAATACTCTTCCACGGGCACCAAGGGGAGATGTTTATAAGTGTCTAAGTCTTTTTGAGTTGTTAGTATTTAACGATAACTTATATCCAAGAAGGAATCCTCTTTGTTTCTGCTCTTGTTCAACAGAGAGATGGGAAGTGGAGCAACTGTGCATTTCGATGTTTAAACAGTTAATTTGACTAAGACAAACTACTTCACAAATAGGACAATGACAACACAAAGGCAAAGGAAGTGATATGACAAAGATCACATGCAAAAAGAAATGTTCTTTGAGATACACTGTGTGCTCACACATAGTTGCAGGTACCCTGTGGGAACACTTGCCCAGGATTAGCATGACAAGGTTTGTCTGCAAAGGCCCCTCTGAATCTTAATGAGAAACCACAATCCAACAGAGACATTCATAATATATTTTATATCTTCTCTTCATAGTCTGCTCGCACATTTGCCACCAGCAAGGAAACTCTGAATCAATATTCAGTTCCAATGCACACTGCTACTCAAGGTTACAACTGTATTCCCGCCATTTATCAATAATGAAGACAGCACTATGCGCAGAAATTGTATTGCATACTTGGAATGTAGATTTCCCTCACAACTGAGGGAATTGTTATTTAATCAAATATTCTTTCCAATTTTACAAGATGATAACATTAAATTACTAATATACCCTTCTTTAAAGGGTATTTTCTTTCTAATTATATTCCTGAAACATTTGAGCTGGTTTAGCATATTGCTATTTTCTTTAGTTCAAAATCACATAAAAGCTGTACAGCAATGAAAAAAGAAAAGTTTAAAGGGGCTTTAGCTTTTCAACTTTCAAACCCAATTCAACACAGGGTGATTCAAAGTGCTTTACAGAGCATTAAAACAATATAGCAAGAAAGAAATAAAGAAATATTATTAAAAATGATTAATATCATGATAAATTTAAGATTACAAAGCAAAAAAGCTTAAGGTAATTTTTTAAATGATTGAAATGCAGCTGAGAACAGCAGGGTCTTTAACCTGGATTTAAATAAACTGAGTGTTTCAGCTGATCTGAGGATTTCTGGGAGTTTGTTCCAGACATGTGGAGCATAGAAGCTGAATGCAGCTTCTCCATGTCTTTTTCTGACTCTGGGAACTGATAAAAGACCAGATCCAGATGACCTGAGGGGTCTGGTAGGTTCATACCGGGTCAAGAGGTCTCTGATGTATTTTGAACCTAAACCATGCAGAGCTTTATAAACCAATAACAGAACTTTAAATTTTATCCTCTGACTGACAGGCAGCCAGTGTAAAGACCTCAAAACTGGACTGATGTCCACTTTCTTGGTCTTAATGAAGACTCTAGCAGCAGAGTTCTGGATAAGCTGCAGTTGTCTAATTGATCTTAAAGGAGGACCCGTAAAGACACTGTTATAGTAATCAAGCTGACTAAAGATGAAAGAAAGCATGGACTAGTTTTTCCAGGTCCTGGTTTATCGTTTATCCTAGATATATTCTTAAGGTGATAGTAGGCTGATTTAGTTATTTCTTTAATGTGTTTTTCAAAATTTAGGCCTGAGTCCATCACTACAACCAGATTTCTGGGCTGACTGGTGGTTTTTAGGTGTATAGAGTGAAGTTCTGTGACGACCTCTAATCGTTTCTCTTTGGCTCCAAAAACAATCACCTCAGTTTTGTTTTTGTTTAGCTGAAGAAAGTTTAGACACATCCAATTATTAATATCCTCAATACATTTACTAAGATCCTGTATAGGACCTCGGTCTCCTGGTAACATTGTAATGTAAATCTGTGTGTCATCTGCATAACTATAGTAACTAATGTTATTCTTTATGACGTGTCCCAGTGGGAGCATGTAGATGTTAATCAGAAGAGGTCCCAGGATGGAACCTTGGGGAACTCCACATGTAACTCTTCTAGAACAATAAAACACTAAAAACTCCCAGCATTTACTTTTTTAAAGTCCTTCTTTCCATTTTTTTCTCTTATGGAATATCAAGGGCTGCTGATAGAAAGATAAATTTTTTTCTGCTAAGGAGCAGTTCGTGTTGTGTTTCATCCACTACCATTTAATGCAAAGACATGACAAAAAAAAGTAACTACAACACTGTAATGGATGTTATCAGCTGTTGTTACTTCTAAAATTATGAGCAGTAGGCTATTTTCTTTATCAGGCCTGTCAATGCTTGAGGCTGATTATGATTAAAATTAAAGTAGATTAAGTGGCTAATGCAGATAGAAAAATTGTTCATTAGCTAGATGTATTTTAAAGATGATGGGATCTACAAAACTATAAGGTAGAAAAGGGTATCCATTTGACAATGAATTTTCTGATTAAAGAAGGTAACCCACTATCACGCTTTTGTGTTGTGTCCTTGTACAGATATAAAATAGTTCTTTTTTGCAATAATTCAAGTTGAATGTCTTTGACCTTACGTCCAAGTCAAATGGCAAATCACTTAATTTTAAGGAGTCCTCTGCCATGTGACTCTTTACTGTACTTTACTGAATTGAGAAACTCTGTTGACCAACATGAAGATTTAGTCAGATTAGTAAATATGCTCTTAACCCTCTGAGTGACAAAGTTGCAAAACTGCTACAAATGTATTTCCAAAGAGAGTTTAATCAAGTTATTGTTTTACACTGGTAGACAGTAGACTTCAATATAACACAATAAGTAGATGAGAGGCAGAGGACGGTGGTAGTGTGTTTCCAACAGTAGCAAGGGAATTGGGTTTGAAAGAGGCTATGCAGATTACAGAAAATAATATAATTTTTAAAAAAGAAATTAACAGAACTCCATTTTTTAACAGTTAACTTAGATCTAATGTTTGCAAATACAATTAATCAATTCTTGCATTTACGTTCTATACTACTTAGTCCAGTTCAGGGTTACAAGGAAGCACCTGCGAGGTGAGAGATCAGTCTGTTGAAGGCCCAGTAAATATTCATCACATTTTTAAGTCAGCAACAGGTATACTTTTCTAGTAAACAGACCCGATTTAACTGGGTCTGATCCCAGTTTGGTCCGAGCTTAATACCATTGCGGCAAAGCCACAGTTAATGTTAAGCATGGTCTGGGAATTTCTACTTCACATTAATTCAGTACAAAGTAATAACACGCTAACGTTAACGCCACTGTGCCTCTCAGCTTGCTGCTAATGCTAACATAAATGCTAATATTACACATACACTACATAACTGTCTCTGTGGTGGTTTCACAATTGACAGCTAATTTAGCATCCATCCCGCATCATAGTGAGAGACTTAATTTGACTAGTCCTATCTCTTGTTAGGTTTCTATCTCTTTTTCTGTTCCTCTCCTCCTCCAATAATGTCTTCTTCCTTTTTGTTTGTTTGGATTAGCCATGGCCAGTGCCTCCATAACCATGTCCCCAGAAATGCTGTGCCATTAGACGAGTCTGGAATACAGAGTTTAGGCTTCCAAAGTTTCATATATTTATGCATTTAGTACCTTGAGGACCACCAGTGACAACAGTACATGTGTATTTCAGAGTACTGTAACGCGCAACTCTTAGCAATTTTCATCATTAAAACCATACCTGTTTAAACGAACATATCTATTAATTTGATGCTAAACGTGTTAAAAGTTCCATATAACATTGACTAACCTCTACAGGTGTGTTTTAAAGTGGATGTCGTGGAATACTGGGTGTTGGATATTTATACCCATATATGCCCTGCCTCTCTCCCCGTGGCTGCTGGGATGGGCTCCAGCTACCCGTGACACTGAATTGGATGAAGCGGTATGGAAATAGATGGATGAACATCGCAATTTGATGCTTTTATATACACTAGGGCTGCTATTGTTTGGACTGATTGAGCCTGAAGTTTTTTGCGTGACTCTTAATCAAATTTCAAGTAGCTGGAATACTGACTTGAGCATAACTTGAGTCCAAGAACCAAACAAGGTTGGTGAGTTGCCTTTCAGTCGTGGCAAGGCCCTTCCCTTCTTCCTAGATCTTGAATAAAGCTGTTGATGCTGAGTGAATGAAGTGGTAAAATGAGTAATCGCATGAGACTGAATAACGTAGGTGTATTCTGAGTGGGAATTATCTATATTGGCCTGCAGAAGCTTGTACACAGCAGGAGCGCTTGTAGTTATTGCTCGAGGCTTCCCTTCAGCGAGTGCCAATGAGTTTATCAGACGAATATTAGATTTGCTGATGAGATGGAGCTTTTTTCTGCTGTGAAGGGTCTGAATAAAAATGAGAACGCATTGTCCCTTATTACTGAAAAACAATGTGATAAGCCATAGCATTACATAACAATTAGGTTTTATGCAAATTATTATACTGTATGACAACTAGGTTTTTGCAGCATTTGATGTAATAGAAGCATTACTCAGAAATATTCTTGAGAAAAGGTGTCAAAGGAAAAAGGGACCACTTTATATTTGTTGTGGTATTATTGTGGTAACAGTAGAACATTAGTAGTACAATAATCTCTCTTACATATATTTAACTTGTTTTCTTTTTCTTCTATTGTCACATTTCAGTTGTCTGTTGGATCAATGGTATTTAAAATAAATTAAACAAAATTTTTTACTAATTATATAAACAGAATATAGAGAACGACATAGGCCTCGTCGTTTCCCATTTCATTTCTAGGACATGCAGTCTTTCGCATGATAAGGTGTCCTTAAACTCACGTTCCTTCATGAGACCAGGCTATCAGCAGAAAATATTTTAACGTTAAAGGATGATTTTAAGGTTTTTTTTTTTGTTTTTTTTTTTCGGTATAAATCAAGAAAGTGAATGAATCAACAACTTTGATTAAAATGTCAATTTATTTGGTCAATACTTGATATGACCCAGTAGACATAAGAAAATGTTATGATCATGTGATGTGAACGTCTACAGCATTAACTGTTTATCATGATCATGTTTCAAAGCTGGAAAAAATCAAATAGTAATTTTAAAATTGCAAGATCACATAAAGAATCAGAATAAACCTTGTTTTGAGTGTTTGAATGTAATTTTAATATTGCAGATTATACAGAATATTCACCTTGCTGAGACCTGCAGCTTATCTGTATTAAGTATTAAGTTAAAAGATTGCTGTGCTGCTGTTGCAAATTTACAGTAAGAACTGCAAACTAGTAAGGAATGCCTTATTTCACCGTATTATTTATTTTAATTTTTTCTTTCATCAGTCACTCTTATCCTTTTTTCTTTCCTTTGAAATCCTGCATCTAGTAATTTCATAATTATTGGGGGGGATTATAATGAAGGCAGCAGGAGCTGCAGGTTAATTGGATTTTTCACCTCGATGGGACCGGATCTAAGTCAAGCATGGGCCCCAAATCTGTACATTTGATGTCGGGGAAAGGACAAAAGAGATTCGGGGAAGAAAAGAGAAAGCAGTTAAACACACCCCTTAACGTCAAGATTTTAGGAAGTTGTTTTAGTGTTGCCAGTTACAGTTCATAGTTTCAGAGGTTTTCCTTTTCTTGTACACAGTTTTTTTTTTTTAAATCCATGACTACTGAAGTTATTGATAAGCTAAGGAAAATCGCAGAGGCCCGGGAAAAGGAACTTTACACAAATCCAGCATATAAAAATAATTCACAGCATGCTCTTATTTAATGTTGATTGTTTTGGGTTGAGAAATTTTTATACAAACTTATACAAATAGTTTTATTTTTGTTGAAAATGATAGTGATGAGTGATTACTGGTAAATCAGATTAAAACAATTAAAAACATTTTCCTTTCATTCAAAATTTAACATAGGAAAAATGCAATAAATCTCTCTGCAAAATAAAAAGCCTCTTATTGATTTTTTTTGTCTTCCATTAAATGCACAAGAAAGCTGAAGATTTCAAGTAAAAAAAAGCCAATTGGTTTTTTTTTTTTTTTAAAAAAAAAGATAAAATGAAAGGGAAAACAAAACATTACCAGAAATATTTGATTCCTATATCATTAAAAAATTACCTCTAACTTGACAATCATAGTTATCCATGCTTGACTATTTATCATTCTTATTCCTCTATTTAGTCACAAATTCATCCGTCTTTAGGAAACAAATTCTCCTGAGAAAATCTTCTATCTTCTTTCCAGCGGCGACTCTGTCCTCTTTGGGCAGGACCAAGCTCCCGGCCCCCCAGCACTTGGCCTACTTCTAAATCAGTGTTTGACGAGGGGCAAGCTTCTCCCTGAGCATAAGACGGGGAATTAAAGAGACTCTTGCCTGGAGAGAAGGCCACACGCAAAAGCCAGAGGGTGCCGAGGCCACTTTCTCTGTCCCAAACAAATAGTCAGCCCCAGATCACATTTCCCTGCCCCAAAAAATGAAAATAAACCTGCTTACCCATGAAGTTTATTCATGTCTAAGGTCAAACTGCGAGGATAAACATAGAGCTTGGTGAGAAAGGGGGAAGATTCTTATTAAAGTAAACTGAAGTGTAAAATGTTGTTGTAAATGTAGATTTTATTTTACAGTTTTGATTCTTGACTAAATTACTTTGTCTGTTTCATTTGAAACATCCAGGTTAGGATTACTCCTAAAATATAAGCCATTGCTTTTATTGTTTCAAAGAACAGCAAAACATATGATCAAAAGGTTTTTGTGCCTTCTCAGTACACACAGGTTTTATATTCAAAATAATTTGAATTCTTGCTTACCATCTATCAGGTGGTTCCTAATGTATATTATTTGTGTTAAGTGATAAGGATTATTTTGAAAATGCGGTTTTGGTTGTTGAAATAAATGGTTTACAACGTAGCATAGAAAACCAAATAGTTCTTTTTCCTTATTATAATGCATTTGCTTACTCCCTCCATTTGAGAAATCACACTAACCCTTGATTTCAAAATGACATTCAGGAGGTCTTGATAATAGATCACAAAATAAAAAAAAAACAAAACTTGTAAGACAATTTGAAGTCTCAGGTAATTGTACAAAATGTCACATAATTGTTGCAAAAGTCAAAATAACACACAACCCACACAGCATTATGTGTGCTGACATAAAGTGCATTTCTGCAAAGTTCTAAGTAATTTCCTTCAATGCCAAATGGTAAACAGCGCAATTTCCAGCTTCCCTGCTGTGAGCTGTCACTCTGCCTCGACTGGTGTTATATCCAAATGCTTTGTAAATTAGCATTACCTGAGGAGTAAAGCGTACAGGGACTGCCTATGGATTTTCAGCCGAAGCAGACATTAATTAGGGCAAATATGTGTCATACCAAGAAATATTATGTACTATATATTTCTACAACTGCAGCCATGTGTAACGTTGACCCCTTGTTAGGTCCATGGACTTTTCTTCACTCCCACGCGGTATTACAGCCAACGTCTAAAGACAGGATTTCTGCAGTGCGAGCCCTTTAATTGAGCCCGAAGTACTGCTCATTCAATAATATACTAAGTGGACAATGCTTTGAACCAGTGTAATTTTTTTTAACCTTTATTAGTGTTACAACCACAAAGAGTAACATTTACAATGCAAGTTTCCTACCTGAGTTTCTCATCTTTGAATCACATGGACAAATTTGGCTTCTCTAACACACACTGTGGAATGAGCTGTCTCTACTCTGCAGCGATTTTAAAAAATAGCAGACCAAAAAAAAAAAAAAAAGAAAAAGAAAAAGAGAAAGAAAATAAGAAAATAAATCCTCCATAAAACAAATTTATCAATTTGCCTTTCAAGGTGCTTGGGACTTACTTATAACCTGAGTCAAAAGTGTATCTTGTCCATAGCAAAATAATTAAACCTGTTTTCTAAAATAGTACCAAAAGCACAAACCATTAAAAAGCAACTGGCATTTGACAAAAAATCTCACATTTATTGTATTTGATAAACAAGTGTTGAACTTTACATCAGTCTTAAGTGATGAGCCCCTTATGTTTACATAAAAAAACATGAGCTACAGTACAGTATGTATACCAGTGCTGGAAAATAGTCACACATTTCCCACTTATTTCTTTTTTGGAAAGATTTTAATAAATAAAATATCCAAACTCGAGCGGAAGAACTACATTTATGATAAAAATGTTATAATTAAAACTCGGTTTCTATTCAGCTGTATTTGCCCAACACTCAGCCACGACTGTTATAAAGTTCTCTATCAATTCAAATTACACAAAAAACTGTGCAATGCATAAACCTTAACTGGGTTGCTGCTGTTCTGTTCAACTAAAGTAATGCCACTTTGGCAAAGTCAAATAAACATATTTCAAAGGGTGATATCAATGGAACTCTTTAAGCAAGGAACACTGTTCACAGGTGAGGAAAGTGATAATGCATTTTTGTAACTGATTGACTCCATCTTTCTTTTTATAAGCCTTTAACATTCAAACATACTACCATGAATGAAGTGTTGGAACCATAAACACACTGTATAACACATGTGCATCTTCTACACAATAGTCTCTCAAACGTTAAATTTTGCAATTAAAAGGTTTCTTTATGTTTACGGTTCTCCATGAATTTGTATTTTACAATATCAATACAACAAAATATATATTTTAGCAGATTTCCTTGACAACAGCTCAAGGTACAGTTGAGAAAATATAAGGCCAGGGGCTTGATTGCTAGTGGTTATACAATCCAAACTTCGTGGTGGTGGAGCAAAGCCAGGACCTTATATTCCTTTTCTAACAGTCTGATCAGGAACATTTCAAAAACGTGTCCACGTCCTGGTCCAGGCGTGTAGTTTTTGTTCACAATTTTTAAAAGACAAAGAAAAAAGGACCAAAAAAAAGGAAGAAAAAAGAAAACAGACTTCAACTTTAATGTCGGGGAGTGTATGTACAACCTTTTGACAGGGTAACTGCTGATTGGATGTAACCAGTAATGCCTGTTGTTCTTCCTTTTTATTTATTATTTTCTTAAGATTTTTTTTCTTTTTTTTTGTACCATAAAATTTTCTAATTTTTTCAACAGCAGCAGCACATTTAAATACATAGTCGGCTTGTCTCTTAAAATTGAACTCTGACTCTGCATTTTATTTACAGTCTCTTTGCACTGCCATTGCTGTGCCCCAAGTCTGTTGATCTGCAGTGGTGCAATTTTGGGGGGCAATGTAGATGGGGGAGGAGAGGTTTGTAAATGGTGAGCTTGTGTGACAAGGCTTCTACACTCTCTCCAAAAATAAATTGAACACTTCCCTTGCCTTCACTAGTGTGTCCTGGAAGAAGTCAGGGTTGTGTAAGGGCTGGGTGGTTGCGGGATGATTTAAATATGTTTAAAGGCTTGTCACTAACTGCATCTGTCCTTCTTGAACGTCACCTTCAGGGATGCAGTCCTCTTTTGTGATGGGAATAATGTAACCATCACTGCTCCCTTTGCCTATCTGGTAATAGGCTTGAAGCTGGTGTCCAGCCCCTAAATTAGGCATGCTCTTGTAGTAAACGTCCTCATTCTCACTCCTCTTGGTGGGGGACAGATCCTCCACAACATTAGGACTGCTCTCTGGGCATGGAGAGTCTCTCAGATTAGGCATACTAGTGTACAAGGAGTCTCTGTTTGGGGATTGCAGGTTATCATCTGGTTTGGTGGGAGTCAGCTGGCTGACATAGGTATCAACTCCCCCATCGGTCCTCACCTTCTTCTGGGGTGCATACAGAAGCGAGTGAGTCCGCTGTGGGATGAGCGGTGCCTCCAGTTCTTGTTGATGGTGCAGCTCGAGGCCCACCGTGTCGCCAACGTGGACCAAAGATGAAGCATCAGCTACAATAGCATCATCTTCGCTGCTGCTGCTGCCACTGCCACCTACCACTGTCACCTTGGGCGGAGCCCGCTCCGTGTGGTGGTGATGGTGGTATTGAGGCGGCTGCTGGTGGTGGGGTGGGTGATGTAAACTGGAGTGCTGCTGCTGTTGGTGGCTTTTGTTACAGGCACGCAGGTTGTTGTGCACGAGCTCAGAGATGATCATTTTCTCAAAGGCAGCATCGTCTAGGCTGAGGCCGCAGTCTACTACCTGCACACTGTCGCCAAAGTCTCCATTGCGGAGTGAGTAGCTATTGTTAAAGTTACCATTTAGCGGTAGAGTATCCATTGCACTTGTATCCCTCACCGCACTGTTCAGTGAGTGCCCTGGGAAGAAAGGACAATGTGAGGAGGGTTTACATTAGTCAGAATAAATAACTATGAAAGAAAAAAAAAGTTTAATGCTGTTTAGGATGTGGTTTCACATGGAGAACTCAAGTTAATTTAAGCCATGCCATAAACCAGTTAGTTAGGCACAATCCATAGCATACAATATATAGACATGCTTCATTTGCAATGAGAAATCATTTTACTTTCTCATATATGTATATATATATATACATTTCAACTTTCCCTTTTATAAACTGTGGTAGAATGAGAAAAGGTTAAAGAAGTTCAAATCTGCCACAAAGGTGACAAAGCAATAAAAAGGATCCCAAACAACATTAATAACAAACTGAAACGGTAAGCAAAATCACAACACACAGGGCAAAGTCCACAAGTGTGAAGCCACAAATGGGCAAGCTACAACACTTACAGGTTTTCTAGCAACTAATAGGTTGGATGTGCTGAAGTAAAGCAAAGAACAGAAATGGGAAAAGATGACATATACAGAAAAGGGAAAGTCGTAATATATCAACATGGGTCAGCCATTGTTGCTGTCACTACAAGAGGATCCCACAAGCAGCACTCCACCATCACCACACACAGCAGGTGAAAGGACTCACTTTAGACAACTCACATCATGTCTGTCTGCTCAGGCTATCTGGTCTAAGAGCAGCTGATGTACAAAAGAAAGTAAAATGATTTATTGTAACATGAGAAAATCACCCAAAACATAAAAAAACAACAAAAAAAAAGAAAACAACAAAATGTAAAGTAAAAGTCTTAACTGCAACTTAGCAAGAGCAAGGGTTCAGCAAATTAAGCAGACAAGCATTAAAGTGCTTTTACTGCTCTGTTTTAAATGCAGCATATTTATGGAGTTTTTTTTTCTTATTACTATTATTCTTATATTTAATGTTGACTTTGTGTCAGTACACTTGCTGTCCATTAGTTGGCAGCTTGTGCAGCCAAAGCTGGCAAAGGTCAGCGCTTGCCCGCAGTCTGGCACTTGGCATCAGTCACAGTAACAGTTCCCAGCGAGACCCCAGTCACTAGCAGAACAGCTCAAGAAAACACAGCCGCTGCAGAGGTCAGGCGCAGTTATGTTAGGAATTTCTCAAAGCATAGAGGTCAAGGAAAGCAGCGCCAAGAAATACAAATATTATTTATGCCACGATAGAAGGAGGAGATAAAAGAAAAATCAGCTCTGCTATGACTGGTCACCTCCTTGTAGAATAACATGAGAAGATTAAGATGGAGGCTAATGCAGTTATTCATGATGGTGTTTCTGGAAGCCCTAAATAAGATTGGGGGGTGGGGGTGCGGGGTGAAAGCATATAAAATGGGCAGCTTTTATAAAAATTATTGTTTAAGAAGGAGGAAAAAAATGAATAAAAAATAAGGGAAACTGAACAGCTGCTGCTATGACACCCGTGTGGTAATGCCTGCAAGGAGGCAATTTAGTGTCCAGACAGGTGTTGTCTAGAAGGTGTGACAGGAATACAACTGGACCCTGAGACTGCTGAATGCCACATGAGGACAGACATTTGCGGAGGAAAAAAACAAGAAGGAAAAAAAGGAAAGCTTTATAAAACCAGAAAAATAGCAACATATTTTGTGCAATTAATCTGTCAGATCTGGGCGATTACTTCTAATGACCAATGAAACCTTTTGTTTTCCTTCAGATAAGCGTGGAATTTAGACGGGTAATTTTGTGAACCACTTGCTCACTGAGTGTGTGTTAATGGTCTAAAGTAAACCAGTGATTGTGCCAAGGTTGGGGTTGTTTTTAAATAAGCATGCTGAAAAAAATTTACATTTGATAGGCAAAGTTAAGTTTTACTCCCATACTTGTCTCTCTGTAGGTCACTAGAGGAAAGCACATGGGAAAAGCACAACACATGACAAAAGATGCCATTTCAGTTTCAAAATAGAAACGCATACATTATAACAGCATTTTATACAGTGTGATATAAACTAAAATACCACATCCAACTGAACTACTGTGATTTTGGTTTTAAAGTTAATGTTGGTATGATTTCATTAAATATTCTATACATAAATAGTAAACTTATTCCAACATGGAATCACTTGTAGCCTAGCAGGTTTTACAGAGAAGTCTCCCTCCAAAGCAAACACAAAAAGAAACAAATCCCCCTAATAAGTTCAGGGAAATAAATCTTAATGATCATGGAGTTTATAGTACAGCTTCAGGTCTTCACCACTGTTTACATTATCTCCAGGCATAACATGTAGTATCTCTTTCCCATCTTAATCATTATGTCCCGTTAAGAGAAATATGAGAACACAGATGCTGCATCGAGGCGAACCACAAAAATCCTTGTCGTGCATGAAAAACGTGTGTATTTTCGCGCACACAGGCACACACATAATGTATATGGTCTATGTGCAACACACACACTAATCAAGCATTTGGGAGACGGTGATTCAGATGGAAAGGTGATACCACAGAGCATTTTGCTTTTCTATTGGCCTGCTTTACACTCGACCATGAAGGGAGAAGAAAAATAAAAGCCAGAGATATAAGAAAAGGCAGAAATGCGGGTGGAAGAATTAAATAAGCACACCTGGTGAGTTAAACACTGGAGCTGTGGGGGTGTTACACACGACTGTCTCAGCCAGTAAGGTGTTATAAGGGTTGTTAGTGCCTTGTGGTCGTAGAAGAGGATTTGTTAGTAGATAGTTCCCGGTCATTCCTGGAGTGACAAGACAGAGGAGGAGGAGAATAGTTTGGAATTTGAAAGTTTTATGGAGAAAAAATAAAGAAAACAGTGTTTTTAAAGCTTGTGATTTCACCTGGAGTATATGCCAAAATCAGAAACCAGGGTGTTTATTTAAAAGTTGTGAAGAAAGTGCAAGATTTTGCAAAGCAACATAAGAGCAGCTATTTCAGCATCCAGCAGAAATTAGTCAACTTTTGCTCCTAGCACTTCAGTTCATTAGTTATTTATGTGACAAGTCCTTCGTAACCCATTTTTTCTTTAAACCTACTGATTTTCACTCCTCTGTGCTTATCATTACCTTCTGTCATCAGTATATTTTATAGTTTAAGTTTACATATTATCTTGTGGAAACAGCATTTTTAAAAAACATCGCTCTGGACTCTTGTGGTTGTGCAAAGTTTTAATGTTCTAAACAGGTCCAAATATAATTTCTCCATAATGACAGGCAAGGGAATCCAACCAAGTTCTTTTTTTTTATTAAAAAAAAAAATCAATTAGCTATTATCTCCCGAAGCATAATTTCCCTCGTTTTTCTTCCGTTCTTAGCAGTGTGTTTTAAGGATCTGAGGTATTTCCACTGCCATTTATCACCTGTGTTAAATGCCATCTGTCATGTTGAGAAGTCTCCAGGGATGTTTTTAATGACATGGAAGTGCTTCTAGGAGATAGAGCCCTCCTTCAGTGCACTAACTCTCCAGGGTAACTACTACACCCTGGAGTGATCAATATCCAACCTTTGCATTAACATCTCCAGGAAATGGCACGGTGGGAAAAAAGAAAAAAAAAAAAAAAAAAAAAAAAAAAGTCCTGCTTCTATATTGTTACTGATGTGTCAATGTATCAAAATGTGCTTTAAAGCTCTTGATGTAATGTTCTATCTTTTTTGGAATTCACATAAAAAAGGGAAGGTAAAGAGCAGCAGCGACAGAAGTCAGAGGAGGGGAAGTTAAACTACCTTGGTGTAACACTCTTTCCCCTTGCATGCTTGGAGAGCCATTCCAGAGGCAGTAGAAAGCCTAACAACACACTAAGTACTCCAGGTCAGCCAGAGTTGAACATCATCTTCTCATCATCATATTCTTGCTCAGGCTAAATAATAAATGGCAGTTTTTTTTGTCCCTCCTTCATAAACCCCCCCCTCCTTTTAAAGTAACAGAGGTCACTTTATATGACAGGCAATTTCTGCATGTTAGGATATTTTCTGAAAGTAAAACTTAGCTTTCCCATTTTACCTTTGTCTATATTTTCCTTGAGCATGAATATGAACGTTAGGCTGCCAGCACCAGTTCCTAGTTTGAAACTGACATTATAAGCGAGAATGACGATGCAGTATTTGAGGATTTCTGTGATTTTTAGCTTGCAGAGCAGGGAGACTACACAGGAGGCCTCAATCTAGCCTCTCCATGTTTTATTAACCATACTGCTCTGTATTTCAAGCTGAAGGCATTTATTATAATTATCTGCACCCTGTATGCCGGTAAGATCATTGGAACTTGAAGGTGATATTTTTAAGATGGATGATGAAATGTGTGCATAGGTGTGGAGAGAGATGAGGTGTGAACTGACCTTGGTTAAGAGTGGAGGTGCTGTTGATGTCACCTGAGATAAAGGAGGACTCAGATTGCTTTCTTACGGTGTCATTCCACATTCTCCTGATACGACTCTGTCAGGTCAACAAGGGACATTCATTAGGACTTTAAGCTAGGTCTCACCCTTTAGATCAATTTTAATTATAGTTTATGTACATACTGCAAAATATCTCACTGGCTATTGGTATTAAAAGCAAGGAGAGGGCCTCCTAATCTTGACGTTCTCTGTATAAATGCTCAATTCTAATTTTATCAATAAAGTCAGCTTTTGAACAAATCCAGCTCCAGTCGTCACTTTTTCTGAGGCTGAAGGTATATGTGTGATAGTATATAATGTAAATCAGTCTGAGGGCTATTGTCTCTTTTGAGCTATCAGGACAGAATAATAAAAGCATCATTTAAAACATATGCTGTTCTACAACTGATGTTCTCCCTGTGGTAAAAAGCAGTAATGCTCTTAAAAGAGGGCAATATTGTATTCTGTGCACATGACGTTAGTGAGAAAAAAAGATAAAAGCAAGTGCTAAAGGGGTAGAACAGAAGCAAGGTACTCATGCAGCACAGCCGATACTCGTAAAACGTGCAGTAATGCTGCTAGCTCCGAAGCTTAAACGCTGACTGTGCACTCTGTGCAATGCCTACATGCTCATGTAACAGTACAGTACGGAGAAACTTCTCAGATCTTTTCAAGTTTTACACTTTTTATATTTTCCATTTATCTTTGAAATAAAATAAGGTGTTGTTTTCTTTATGATTGCAACAAAAACAGTATTGAGAAGATTTAATTAATGCTTAGTTGAAGCATTTCTGTAAGCACTGGAAGCTTCCACACTTCTTGTGTGTCATCCTACACAGCTTAACATGCATTTTGTTTTAACTTCTTTCCAGCTTTAACTATTATGATTTATTTTGATCACTTTTCAGTGATGCTCTATTATAGGAATGTCAAACACGTCTTTGAAGGCCACAGGCCTGCAGGTCTTAGATGTTTCCGGCTTTAATACACCTTACTCAGATGAATGCATCATTGTGCACAACCTGACAACAAACTGTTGGATAACTTTGATTTGGAGACAGACACATCTAAAACCTGCAGCTAAACAGTAGTCGCTTTGAAATGCAGACCTTCACCCTATGAGCTAGAGAGCACTCCTCAAAACATCTTTTATCAAGATTGTCCATTTTTTTTGTGTCCATGTCTCTCTGGTCTACTAATCCCCACAGAATCACCATTTTTGACCACTAGAATATCATAAATGACATAATGCACTGTGCTTGTTTTTTCTCAACATACTGTAGAGAATTAGTGCCAGATAGTTCAAATTTGTTCCATCAGACCAGAGAAACCTGCTTCGGATGGTCTGAGAGTCATTCAGTCTCCTTTTAGCCAACTCCCAGGGGACTGCTTTTAAGTGGGGAATGGCTTTTTTGGCAACTCTTCCCTAAAGGCCTTACTGCAGGAGAGCTGCATTGAAGCTTGTCTTTTGAAAGGTACTCCCATTCTCACAAAAAAAAATCTACATCTTATTCAACGTACACATTTGATTGCCTGATTTGTATGATTTAAAACCTTCAACTGTGGTCACTCATTTTGGCTGCCCGATCCAGGATGTCTCTATAAACGGTTTTCATTTACTATAAAACATGCTGCTGGGCTTCTCGGCCCTTTAATCCTGTAGAAACTTTCTAGTTTCCCACCTCAGGTCAATTCCCTGATCCAGACTTTGCAGCGGGGTTCACAGACAATTATCAAGATGTCACTGTTTGGTTTTAACTTAGCCACATGCAATCAACCGTCATATTTTATATTCACAGGCATTTGCCTTTTTTAATTATGTGCCATACGTTCCTTTGGGCATATATAAAATTGTGGAGGCATCCCAAAGTACCACTGACATAATAAGCACGTTCGGGAGCTTAAATGAAAGTGTCATAAAAAAAAAGAAGTCTAAATACTTGTGTGAATTGGGTATTTCAGTCTTTCAGTTTCAATAAGCAGAATGAAAAAGAAATCTATAAACCTATTGTTATTTTGTCATTATAGAGCATTGTGTGTAGACTGATAAGAAAGAGACAAATTAAATCTATTTCAATACACATCTGAAGCATAACACAATCTGAACATTTCATGTCAGCATTGTGCATTCTCTTTAGAAAACGTGTCTTAATTGTGTAAAAAAAATAATAAAAACCTCTTTGTAAAACCTTTTTATTTATATGATGCTCTTAAAGGATTTGACTGTGTCAAACTACTGGTCTACCTGTGTGCCAGAAGAATAGCGTGCACTGGTCCGTGTTGTTGACGTCTTTGCAGAACCGTGCGAGCTCTCAGTCGGCAGCCCACCACAGCAGTATGTGTGGCGGAAGCACTTGCTGTACTCTTTACGGACCTGCATGAGCAAACAGCCAAGTGTTTGCACAGATTGTTGACTTTAAAAATGACTTGGCCATAACATCAACCATGCAATGTTTGGTCTTTATATTAGAAAGTAGAATGCTTGAATACTAAAATTTTAGACCTTAAACCTGAAGGACAAATCAGAGTTTCAACAATGTGGATGAAAGAAAACTTACTTTTTTCTGAAGAAGGCAATGGAAAATGAAGATAAACATTCCTTGGAAGGTGTTGGATATGGTAAAGAGGTAAGCCATGACAATTGAGGCTTCACTGATGAAGAAAAGACCGAAGGACCAGGTGAGACCCAGCAAGCATAGCAGGGCGAAAGCCCCCATAACCCAGGATCTAAGAGACAGAAGGACAAAACAAAAAAAAAAAAAAAAAAAGGAGGTAATAAAGACAAGCAGAGGAGAAATAAAACATTAGACGTGTTCAAAGGCAGATCAGCGACAGAGATTTTTCACCTGGTTTAAATACCGAACAAACGCTGTAAATTAGGTGAGACGGGAAAAAATAGAATGACAGAAAACACATATGCCATCCTAATATCTTGTAATGACCCTGCACCCCACCCTCCTCCCATCACACATTTTCAGCTCATATTTATATGCTGTTCCTGTCTTGAAACAGACAAAATAACAGCTACACCTAACCTCATAATGTAAATAACCACAGATCAACATACTAAACATCAAAATACAATGATATAAGTATTAGTCTAGTGTATGAGTTATCAAAACTGAAAAACAGTTTGTGAAACATTTTCAGAGAAAATTCTCGGCTTTGAGCAGCGGTCACAGTTTGATGCTCAAACACACAACAATAACCACAGCACTGGATTGATGGAAATGGTGAAAGTGACCAGTCACAAAGTGGATGGATGTGAAGCATTCAAGCTGTAGGTTTGGAAGACGATGAAACGTTGAAAGAAAGCAAAAGACAGAAAAAAGGGCAAGAAAAGAATGAATAAGGAAAAGAGGAGAGAATAAACTATAATCTGAAGAGGAGACTATTGGGCAACATATTCTTACTTGATAAACCGTTTATTATCTTCATAGCTAGAGAGCATGATAGGCAGGAAGAGAGAAACACAATTAGATCAGAGCGCTCAACGGCATGTGTCAGTTGGCACTTGAGTATGATATCTTCAACTTTGATCCAATGGAAATCACGGCAGGCAATGAAATTAAGGCTCTAACAAAAACTTTTTTTTTTTTTTTTTTTTGCTTTTTGCTGTTTGTTGATTCAATTACAGAAGTCCCATCTATAACACAGCATTTGGTCAGAGTCTGTGGTTAAATTTGCAGTTATGCTACTGATATGTGCATGCTGTTGTGTGTGTAAAACTATCTGAGGTGCATAGTAAAGGCTTACCCAGGCAAATCTGTATTATAGTAGCCGTCACAAACGCGATAATTACTGGTGTGGATCACAGAACAGAGAGAGAAAAAGAGGATGAGAGAAGAAAAGAAAAAAGAGGGTGCGCATTAGCTTTGCCTTCACATGCAACATGCGATGACCAGTGTGCTAAACTGCCTCTGAAAGCAAACTCTAGCACAAAGAGCACAAAGAAAATTACCACAAGTAAACAGCCATTAGTAAACAGTGTGATTTCTCGGTGCAAACAAGTTTAGATTAAATCATTCCTAACATCCATAAATAAAACGCACATGTCTAAAAAAGCGACCAAATTCAGTAAATGTGGTCCACTGTGGTTTCTTTGATAAGGGAGTAGTCTATCACAAATGCACCAAGGAGTCTAAATAAGACCTTTTCTGACTTTTCTCGCTGATTGCGGTTTTACCACAGTGCTGTAAAACTGTAGACATACACTAAAAAAAAAAAAAACAACAAAAAAAAAAAACATAAAAACAACCTAAAATAACAAACACAGACTATAAATAGCAAAAGCAATGCTTTCACACAGAGTGGTTGCAGTTGGAACACTTTACTGTAATAATGTCATGGTGAAAACTTGCATTACTACTGCAACCAAAAAGCCCAAATGAAAGGGGTCATAAATGTCAGCCTGCAGCAAACACCAATAAATAATGTGTTATCCATGGTAAAAAATAAATAAGTAAACAAACACACACAAAAAACTTTCATTCCAAGAGCAAAATTCTTAGGCAAAAATCTTCAGCAAGAGTAGAAATGTTCAGGATGCACATTGATATTTGGAAATTTCGCATTAAAAACTGAGATCTATCAGAAAATAAGGTTAAATATGTTCCAGGGGCAAACACATACGCTAACTGTTCTGCTTCAACCCATCCTCCTGAGCTAACAGCGTGCTGCAGCCTTAAGAATGAAGACACTTAAGAAAGTGTCGTGCTGTGCCATTCTGCAGTTAGTGGTTTTGAGTCCAACAACAAAACAGGAAAACGAGCTTTAACAAAATATGTGGTGTCATCATGATGGTTAAATTCTGCCATAAACATAATTCACAAAATGTGTTTAAATACCGATACAACAATCTGTTAAATGTCCATTCTAAAATGGGAAAAAACAAAAACAAACAACAAAAAACTAGTACAGGAGTTAAAAAAGAACATTTTGGAAGAATAGAACCAGTGCGAAACTGCAGACACAATGGAGAATGTGGGGATTCAGCACATAATGCTTCACTTACTTTATATTCTCCAGTCGGCTTGAGTCTGGTTTCAGGGTGGTAGAGTGCTTCACCATTTTGTACATTGTGATCACCAAGAATATGAGATTGAGCTGTCAAAACAGAGTAATGGCAGTGTTAATTCATGAAGATGTATTACTCAAGATAGAGCAGACAAAGAGAGAGAGAAAAACTGTTAATTTGACTATAAGTATTAAAAGCAGAGAGCCTTCAACTCTCTGCATGTCCACAGACTAATCCAATAAACATCTATCGTTCCAGCTAGTCTCAGACAGGCAGACTGGCGCCAAATTTAGTGTCATTCTATATCAATAAGACCATGGAAATGCATTAAAATCCATCACTGAGAAAAAAATGGAAGAAACAGCCATATAGCAGAAGTCTAGTTATGTTAGATGGGAATGAAAAGTAGCGGGGGAAATAAGAGCGCCTCATGTTGTACAAAACAACTGCATATCATTTTATGCACATAGTGAAATATAATCAGGTATAACCACCAACAAAAGGCATGAGGGAACATGGTATATTTTGTTTGATTCTCTTGTGTGTCTCGATAAAAAAGAGCTAAATAGGAAGAAGGAAAGGAGGGGGTGAGCATTCCTGCTTGTTTGAGCATATTAAATCTTAGGGGAAAGGTGGCACATATCAGGTTCATAGAAGAATACCATGTGCTGTATTCCTGAGCACATTTATTGGGTAGCTTAAAAATCAATAGTGTGATTTAGAGACGTAAAGGCTGAACAGTCCAGCAAGGCACCCCTCCAAATAATTCACTTCAAAAACATTTATTCTGCAGCAAAATAGTCCACAACCCAGCATGTTCAAGCACTCGTGGCAGATGTACCAAACTGTGTTTGCACTGCAAACCAGCCATGTATAAATAATGTCAAGGAATGTCTGAAGAAGAATTGAGACATGTGTCTCCAATAGAGCGTGTCAAAAGATCATACAAACACAACAATGCAGCAGACAACATAGCATACAAATACAACACATTTGCAAAGACAAAAATGGTTTTGTTTATATATTTATTTCTTTTTCCAGTGGAGCTTCACAAACGGTGCATTAGAGTGCCACTATGATATTTTTAGAATGCCAGAAAAAAAATGGAGACAAATTGCCAATACTGGGGACCTTTTGTGAGCTGGGCTCAGCCATTCACCCTTGAGTAGAAATTTCTTGGTGTTCAGGCACACAGTGCTATCAAAAGACTGCCTGTGATCAATACATCAACCCCTCTACATGCAATCAACTCATGGAGCCACACACAATGAGCTATGCTCTAAAAGAAAGGAACGACTGCAGGAAAAAGAAAAAAAAAGAAAGCACACGAGGTAGGGAGAAAAATTGTTCACCCTCTTTTATATCACAGACGACACTGAAACCATGTTTTGTTTCGTGGCTATCAGCTATTATTTCTGTCATTCGCTTGCATGAGTCAAAGAGTGGGGGTGAGAGAGAAATAGGTGGGCAAGGACTTTTGAAATAAAAAAAAGAAAGAAAAGAAAGAAAAATCTTTCACACATGGAGTGGTGACATGGATCCAATGAGACAGAGGAGAGGGACACAGTGCTTTAAAGTAACCTAGCAGCATGGCACATGTTCCCACCCCCACCGACATGCTTTCGCAGCCCATCCCGGGGGATCCCTCTTGCTGGGGCGAAGCTGCCTTGCCTCTATCCTTCACTCTGTCTCTGAATCATCACTGCAAGCCATGCAGAAGCACCTCGCCTCACTGGGACTGGGGAGAAAGCTTTTTTCTGAAGTGGACTGTGTGTGTACACACTGAACTCTAAATGAACTGCTGGGGATAAAATATTAAAGGTGCAGATGGAGCTGTCCAGATGACAAGAACTGCTCGCGACGTGTCATGATCCAAGAGGCCTTGTGTTGAAGCTATCTCAAGCATACTAATGGCTCCCTCCACCACTCATTACTTCCATGTTCCCCTTTCATGGAGCTAATACCTCCTGTGCCCAGAGACAAGCGACCCATGCCTAAGAACACAGATCTAAATGCCTTCTCCGGGCTTTCGTTTTCAGTCAGTTTTCAGGACCTTTTTCAACAGGCTGAAGGAAAAACATGACCAACCTAAGTTAAATCCATTATTATCTGGCACTCACATAGTTTGTGTTACATGAGAGGATCCATATCTAAGCCTAAGCTGCACTATTTTTTTCTCCTTTTTCTTTGCTTGCGAGTCTTTTCTACCCCTCTCTCTTTCTCTCTCTCTCTCTCATAGACAAGGACAAAGCCAATTTGTAGAGAAACCAGGGTCATGGATGATGTAGACAAACCCTGCTCCTGCAAGCTCCCATGAGATGTCCCTATCAGAGTGCTTTGTCTTTGTGAGACAATTGTTGCATAGAACCAGAGGGGCAGCGTGCTAAGATCGAGCCAATGCAACCAAGCCTCATTGCTGTCACACATTAGCTCTGCAGCAATACATTAGCTCCTCAAAGGGTCATGATTCTATCTCTCCGGTCATCACCGCTGGGATTCTGATCATCATTTCCACTGCAGACATATTTTTCATGCAAATTATTATGAGAGCAACTCTCAATTGGAAAACAATGAGGGTCCAATTTAGGAAGAGGAAACATATTCCTGTGTGGCTGACAGAGCATTTGCTGAGGCAGTGAGAAATGCATGTTTGCTTTGATACAATGTTAGGTTTTCTTCAATTATAAGCTCACACGTTCAAAGCAGAAAAAAAAAAACAAAGACAAAAGAAATGAAAGCATAAAAAAGAGACATTTCAGCATTTACTCAAAGACATTTCAATTCAATGTAGATCTTCTTCAGGTCTTTTCTGTACTTCCTCATCCATGTTTAAATGCGTCATTGAGGCAACGTTACTTTTTGAGGAAACTGTGAAATGCAGTCCAGTGAGCAGACTCGTCTTTTATTTATTCTGCCACAGCACACAAAGAGCACCACTGTAGCTTTGCTGTGAAAGCTCCTAGCCGTCTGCCAATAATGTGCAGACACTCACTGGAATTTGACACGGTTGCCCCTTTCTCTCTAGTATATTTTCAGTGTCAGCTTGATGTTCAACAGAGGTCACTGTGTCTGTAGATACCATACTAGCCATTAGATTGTATAATGAACATGATGCTGAACAAATACTACCCAACCTTCCAGGACGGAAGCAAGACAAGTTTGCACAGCTTACTTGTCCTCTGCTTGCACGAGGGCAAAGTGACACATCATGCGGTAGGCTAAAAGAATATATGTGAAGGATAACGCATGCTATTTCCTTTTTTATTTTTTTTTAGCAGGGAGTCAGACTCCCTCAGGTCTCATTCTTCTGAGCCTCTCTGATGGAGCGGGGGATAATAATGTCATGACCAGTAAATAATTGCATGCCTCTATGGAACATATGTCAATATGATATGCTATATGTCCTTCACTTTTGACGATCCTTGACCAACAGAGAGATGGATTTGCTTTTCTTATTCTAGACATGATCATCTAGTATTTGCGAAAAGCAGACAAACACCCAAGGAAGCGGATGCAGAGGAGGATAAAATGAGTAATGAACACTAACATTTCCCATCTGCTACAAAATACCACACTGAGACAGTTTTTAATACACACATGCACACACGCGAGTGCACGCAAACACGCGCGCACGCGCGCGCGTGCGCACATACACACACACACACACACACACACACACACACACACACACACACACACACACACACACACACACACACAC
>JBAMHX010000016.1:13280643-13296697 GCA_037177515.1 Pseudomugil tenellus | reverse complement strand
ATAACTTGTGTCCTTGTTAAAAAAATCACTGTTTTTACCCTACATGCAGTGTAAAGTCATGTGATGCTCACTGATACAAAAGTTACATGTTACATGTTACAAGTTACAAGATACATGTTAGCATAGTTTTGAATTCATGTAGAACAAAAAATATCCACAAAAGCACTGAATATGTCATTTATAACAACACAGATGTGAGATCTTGGGTTGAGGTGATATGCATTCAGATTGGCTCTCTTAAGTAAACACAGTAAACATAAAACAAAGAATGTGGAATGAATGACCTTTAAATCATATCTGTTAATGTAAAGAAAGAACAACAACACAGAGACACAACCACTCAGAAGAAGCCAGCTCACTAGTCGGAGATGACTTCGCTTTGTCTTAGAGAGCACTCTAAATGAAACTCTGGCCATGTCAAGCAGATACTCAGAAAAAAAGCAAGAAGCACAAGGGGGAGGGAGTACATCACAGTGCATAAGGTACATGCTGCTGAACTTTGGCTGGGGCACATAGAGTAGTGCAGGGACAGAAGGGACAGCAGCAAGCAGAGTGGACAGAAGCATTGCTCCAGTACCTTCATGTATGCCCTGCATGTCCTTTCTCGCTTTTGAAGCTTTTTTTTATTTATTAGAAAAAAAAGAAGAAAAGATGAAAACTTGACACAGATATTTTTCATAAGCTCAAGAGTTTGTGTCTGAGTGCTGGGTGAACAAACTATCTAATATACAACTGAAGCAGCCAATCCTCAATGCCTTGTGCCACAGTATGCACAACGCTATAAAAATAAAAAGTGCTGTGGCTGATATTCATTATATGATGTATTTTGTTTTCACACTCACATGAAACATCCCAGTTAATTACCACTGGTAGTGTAGTAATAAAAAATGTATAAATTCAGCCATGAGCCATATCTGCTATGTGTTTATGTTAAATACATAACAAATGTTTCTCTTTTTGTCAACTCAGTAGCTTTCTCTTCAATTTTAAACCCTGAACTTAACTAACCTAACTAATAAATCTATTAAGTATTTAAGTCATCTTAAATATAATTTAAGATTAACTCAAATAGGGGTTCACTAAAATGATTGATCTAATATTTTTATGAATATGGCAATTGGTTTTGGTGGTTCAAGTTACCTTGTTGAAACTTCTTCCTGCAGAATCCTTCTCACTGGGTCTGAGCTCTTGGAGCTGAGCATCCAGGATGTCCACCAGCTGTTCCATCAGGCGCACTGAGGAGCTGACGTCCCCGGCAAATATGGGGCCTTTGGTGTGCTTGGCTAACTCGTTGGCCAAGTTAGCTGCATTTTCACCGCTGCGGATCTGCAGAAGTGAAGGGTGAGTAATGTTGACAAGAACAGAAGAAGACAGACTTGGATGGTTGTTTGGTGCCACCTTTCCAATACTTAAATAATGCTTGAGTGAGTGCTTGGAAAGTTACTTATTAAAACAGGTTGTAATACTGGTATTGCAGGCACAGATTTATTGCCATATGTGAGCAAATTTGGAGTTAAAATCCTTGCAATGTGTAAATTTCCTTTATTCCAACCACTCCTTCTTTGTTTTTCATCTGCACTTTCCACTTACAGGGAGGAAGATAATGCAGAGCTCATACAAACCTTCTGGGCCACTTGGTTGACCCAGTGGGAGGTACAGTTGCTGAGATCAGGGCCCTTTGGGTGCCAGTCCCCAGTGGAAAGAACACATAAATAAGAGGCTGTGCCTGGCAGGAAAAACAAGAAAAAAATAGTCAAGTTCAATTAAGGCAAATCGGGAAATATTTATTCATCATTTTTTTCTCCCATAAAACCATTTAAAGAAAAAAGCACATAACATAAATAAAAGTAAATAATTGTACAAAAGATATAATCTTATGTGAAATCATAATTCCTGCAATGTATAAAATGCAAAACACTGTGTTAAAAATTCACAGTAAAAAAAACCCCATTGTTAAATTGATTTATTTATTTTTTTGTCTCATGAAAGCTTGTGGACAATTTACACAGATTGAGAAAACCAGTTAACTCCGAACACCAATCACCAGTTTTATTTTGGTCAAATTGTTTTCTGGAAATATTTGCAACACCTTGCACCTGGTTTTGCTACAAAGTGGCAGCAATTTTCTTTTCTCTCCTAATCAGCTCCGTGTCTGATGAAGTCTGAGCACAATTTCACACACAATCAAAAACTGGAATGCATGCATCCATGCAAGCTCAAGGGAAAACAAGTGAGCCTTCTCACTCCCCAACATAGCCGTTACACATTGCCTAATCAAGTTTCGACGCAGAATGACACAGCTAAAACCTAACACCATAATAAATTGTTTCATTGATTCTCTGCCACTTGTGCTGTTTTTAGATAAAAATATCCTAGCATGTG
The DNA here is from genome assembly GCA_037177515.1 of Pseudomugil tenellus. Taxonomy (NCBI): domain Eukaryota; kingdom Metazoa; phylum Chordata; class Actinopteri; order Atheriniformes; family Pseudomugilidae; genus Pseudomugil; species Pseudomugil tenellus. The sequence continues at coordinate 13,294,315 of JBAMHX010000016.1, read as the reverse complement.
GAAATATCGGCCAGATCTAACAAATGTGTGGCTTTTCGATTGAGATGCTTTGGGTCAGACAGACTACAGAGAGCGTACGACCCTGAGGTGAAAAGGAGCCCTGTTTACCTCGTGTTCCCTTGGGACAAGGTCGCTCTACAAGCATCCCTCTCTGGGTCTGAGGCCACACTATTTCTCTTTTCTCAGTGGCCTTGCAGAAGCGCTCAGGTAAAGGGAAGGACTCCAGTGGAGGAGGAGAAGTAGTCTGTGGGATTACAGGAGGCGGCTTGGGTGCTCCCCTGCCCTCCTTCAGCCCTGTTGTAGTGGTAGTGTTGGCCACACCCCAGTGCACTGTGGTTGTGGTGGTTGTGGTTGTAGTTCTCTGAGGCTGACTAGATGTGGTGACTTCCGACAGAGGAGGTGCTGTGGAAAACAGAAAAGGTAAAAGAGGCATTACAGTTGGCTGGAGCGCTAACATTATGTGAGAAATAGTGGCATGAATAATGGAGCAGGCTTCTCGCCGGGTCACATTTATACATCTTACAAAAATATGATGCAGCACTGCTAATAAAACATAACAAGCATCTACTATTTTGACCTGTAGTTTCATGGTGAGGTCAGCTCTTTAGAGTAGAGATGAGAGTATTTCCTGACAATACTTTGACTATCAGTTAACTAGATGTCTTGTATGACTAGCCCTCCACAATTTTTCTAAGCACATTTCCAACATTGTAATGCTTACTTATCCAAGTGGCCTGTCATGTGAATTGCTGCCAAGTGATTTGTGCAACAAGCATATATCCTTTCCCTTTGACTATAGTTCATCCAATGCACTCAGTCTGAGGCGAACAAGACAATAATTACAGTAACATCCTTGTGCCTGGCAATCACTCTTGCCTGGGAGATTCTGTGGCATGGCTGATTAAATTCCACTGAAGCAACATAGACCAATATGTATAGCCATGGTGCCAGAACATTCATTTTACAGTTGTTTCTCCCAACAACTCATACTCTGATAAAGCAGGTGTGCAGTAACTCATGCAATGCCCTGGGCAAAAACAATATGTCTCAGTCTCGGGAAAAGGACAAAATAGTACTCTCCTTACATTTAACATGAGCCACTAAGGAAAAAACTATGAGGACATTTTTCATGAGATAGAGCAAAGGAGTGTAAGGCAACACTGTAATTACATTTCATAAAAAACATCAAACATGACAGCATTTTATAGATGAAATGTTGATAAACACCAACTTTTTGATACAAAAAAAATCAATTCACACCAACAAATCCTAAAAGAAACCATAACCTCTCTATTTTCTTTCTTACTATTTTTTTTCTTTGCTGGGTGAGTTTAAAAGGATAAGCTACATCAATCTAAGGAGCTCTGATTGGAATGCGATCTGCATACTAAATCTAATCGCATTTGAGTACTTTGATTTCCTCCATTAGGCTGCCTGTAGAGCATGCAGAGAATGTGAAGAGGTGCTGTTACAGTGCTTGAGTTGAGCGCAGCAGTTCTCAGTAGTACAACCAGTGGTGAAAACATAGAAGAGAGTGTGACAGAAAGAGGATGATGTGGGGGGGGGGGGGGGTGTCCAGAAGAAGACGGAGGAAAAAAGAAGCCGAGTGAGAAGGAGGTCGGAAATACAGGCACACACAGAGGATGATGACAGGAAAATTCAGAAACAATGGGGCCGAACGAAGGAGCAAGAGGACAGCTTCTGTCTTCTCCTGGATGGAAAGAGAAGCAGACAGACCCAAGGCGACAACACCTCCATATCTGTTGCTTCCATTGGATAATGGGTCTGGCTGATAGCGAGCTCAAACCCTCCCCCACACACATACACAGACACACAACTCTCCGACTATCACCGTGGGCCCCACGGTGAGGATGAAAGGCTTCAGCACAGTTGAGCTGAAGGGAAATCGCCTTTGAGGCTGGTCGCTACCTGTGGCGAATTAGGCTCTATTGACCAGAGGAGATGACTCTGTGTATTTCCTCCTGTTGGGGGCTGGAGAACTACACACACATGCACACACACAAACACAAGCAGGTGACATGATGGTGTACACAGCTGACTGGCTGTTTTGACACTGAGCTGAAGGCAGATTTGGCTGACTGGTTTCACCTCAGCCTCTTCCACTCTTGCCCCTCCTTCCCTACCTGCATCCTTTTACTCAACACAGTGAAATTCACAGCTGCATGGCCTGTCACAGCAGTTGAGAGACAACCTGTGCTTAGTGTCCTTTCATCACTAGCATTTAGCGGTCTGGGAGAAATGGCTGTCTCCATCCTGGACGAATACCCTTTTACTGCTATAACTGGCACTTAGAAGACTCACAGAGGAGATAGCAAAAGTTACCAAAAATTAATTACCATAACTTTGCAAACTTCTACTTGCATTGTTTTTCTCCATCTAACGGCAAAAGCTGTCTCGACATAGCTTGTATTATTGTTTCCTTTCAAATATCTGGGTCACAGTTGCTTGGCAAACACCCAGACGGATCCCAAGAAAATGTGAGGCCCTCTAAAGGTTTCTCATTTCCAAAGTATGAAAGATAAGATCTCAGTCTCCATGGGTGAGAGGTTTTGAATCCAGACAGAAATAAAATGAATCGCTGTTTGGCAGTGTGATTTAAGATAAAGGTCTTACAACTACAGCCAATAAATCAAAGCGCCATCTGCTGTAATCCAAGCACATGCCTTTAGCATGTCAGCTAACAACTGTATCAACTATATCTTGTCTACATGCTCATTCGACAGGGTTGCTTGCCATGACATGCTGAGAAGTGGAGTTTAATGCTTTATACCAGGTACAATGCCTTTAAACATATTTTTTTTTACCACGACAAATATAGTTGGAGAGATAATTAAGGCTAGGCTGGATTATTTTGAGGATAAAGCAAATTGGTTTTGCTTTTCTGAAGCGCCCTGTTGAAGAATAATCGTCCCATTGCAAAACTATGTATTTGTGTGACAAAAATAAAACTGTCCTGGCACTGCTTAAAATGGCTGGTCTGCGTCCACGCTACCATGGAATACAGCTACTTCAAAGAGCTTCATTAATGAGGGATATTATGAGAACGCATTATATAATGGGTCTAAAATAATCCTGTTGGGGGGGTTTCATGTCATGTTTACGATACAAAGTAATCCTCTTTTCTGTGTGAAAAAGGCTAATGTGAATGCGGGCTATACTTCCCAGTGAGATTTGTGCATAAACAATGCCGCCTCTCTGACCACTGCTGTTCTTGTGTACTCTGCGTGTCAGCCAGTAATCCTGCCAGCCATACAATAATCTTATTACCTTTATGCCAAAGCTTGGTTTTAATTTAATCCAATGAAAGTGGGAAGAATTAACCCATACGTATTCAAATGGACACTCCTCTCAGGTAGTCACCCCTACGCAGAGATGTCTAAGTGGATAAGTTTATAAATACAGGCTGTGAGGGATGGGAATTGATCTGCTGGTAGTGCTGTAGCAGCCTTCACCATACTTTTTTCTGATTCATAACATGGCCTAAACATCGCTGCTTTCATATGTGGCAACATAAGTCTGACAGTGCTGAATCCTTTCCCTGTATAATATTCCTTTGATTGTGATAAAAGAAGCAAGCTCTGCATTTGGGCTATGCAGCAAAAACCAGGACAGGATCCTTGATTATTACATCTCTACTGCACTCAGCCCAAGGGGAAGCTTCAATTAGCTGTCACAGAGTGTGAGAGCATGGACCGATAGTCTCAAAAGCGCTGCCAATCGACAGGACAGACTTATTCATAACCTTCTTGTGTGATTCACTGCTCACACATTGTTGTTAATATTGCTGGGGTTATAGGTCTGAGATTGGCGACAGGCGTTAGACGTGACCTGAGGAAACGAGCAGTTTGTCAAATGCTGTCAAACTATAATATATACATACATAGTAAGAACTCGTGAACACATACCCACACAGAAACTCATGCTCAAATAGAGCCTAGATGAGACTTTACTAGGATTGAGTATTCATGGCGGAGAGACAAATGGAAACCGACAGCGCGTGTGTCTGTTGTATTAAGTGTAATGGCATCACTTTCAGTGAACGCTGCATGGTTGTTCATCAGAGTAATGTTTCACACACATTATCAGGTACTGTTTATCTTTTGATGGAGGAGAAAATGGTAAGGGAACACACATTTATGGCCTGCCTTAGATAATTTGCCACATGAAAACTTAAAAGAATCTTTCCATCTACCTCATTCCCTCCTCCATCCCCTGCTTTGTATTGGAATAATCTTGTGATGATGTGAGGCAGACCTTCATAAGACGTTTACTTCTTTGTTCACATCTCTGTGGGAGAATTACTTTGTGCTTTGGTAAAAGACTTGTGTCTTTTGTACACTGAAATGTGGCCCCTTAGTGGTAATCACATCGTAATGGAGGAGGAATAGCAAAAGTTAACGAGCCAATGCAACCTTAAAGGATTCAAGGTCTGTTTCTACCTTTTAAATGGTGTTTGGCCTTTGCAAGGGGTTTGGAAGACAGTAGTGGGGAGAAAATAAATGAGTTAATATCAGAACCACTTTACCATATTCAACACAAAGCATAGTTAATTGAAATATAATGCCGAACTGACGAACAATTATTCATTTATTTTCTATGATGGTTTATTATAATCACGGCTGCAGGGACGCTGGAGTCTGTACGAGTAATTAGCAGGTGAGAGGCAGGGTACACTCTGGACAGGTTGTCAGTCCATCACAGAGCTGTCCAACACACAATATAAATAATTCTTGGATAATATATGTAACTAAAAATATGTAGCTTTTGTGCATATTAGTAATTTCTGGACACAGCACTGAACTACAGCTCTTCATAATTATGAAATAGTGGGATGACTTACAACATGTTTGTGATGCATTTCTAAATGTAACAATAATGACAATAATTTCCAAAGGAAATCGGATTACACATCTTTCAGTCTATGTTGCGTCTGTAGTTGTGGAAGCGAACGCAGCATGTTATTGCTTGTGAATCAGTGGTAAATATGAAGAAAGTTGAGTGAAAATTCATATAATTTCCCATGAGTAATGTCCTTGTGAAGTGTGTTTCGTACACATCCACGTCTCTGGGAACAAAAACTAATAGCTGGCTTATGTTATTTACTGCTGTCTCCAATATTTGCCTCTCTGCCACAATACAATGACATCGATTCACATGGACAGAGGCACCCGGTGCACACCCACTCACATGCATAAACACGTGTACACATTCATTCACAATTCTACTTAAAATGATACAAAAAAGCATAGGAAACACATACTAGACAACTGCTTTTAAAAGAAAAAAAAAGTCTGGCATCTTTCTGTGTTGCACGTGCTTCAAATTATAAGCATCAACACTAAGTGTCCCTAGAAGACTGAGGTGTAATACTGTGCACGCAAAAGGGTGGTTGCTCACAATTTGGCACGCACACACATCTGCAGGGCTGCAAATGCTAAGCACGCACGAACATGTGAATACAGCTGTGTCACACTGAAGCTCATGCATACCCACATATGCTCAGATTAGAGGAATGCAGATTCCCAGAGACACAATAATCAGGCTGTGTGAAATAAATCTCCTCAAAGGCGTGTGTCAGGCAGTGGTAGGGGACCATTGTGATGTCTGAGTAATAATTCTCTTAATACGCCTTGTTTCACAGTCTGACTGTAATCAAACAAGAGACTGTGGATCCCCCTGGCTATAGGACTCAGTGTAAGCATAATCGCCCCTTCCCCCACCTCCTTTTTTCTCTTTTTTATGTTAAACACCTCTTTGTGACGTTTAAATCATAACCCCAGGTTTACTGTTGCCCACATGCTTGCACATTGTCAGTGGTTGTTATTCGGCTATGCTTCATGTAGTTGAAAAATTCAAACTAGCAGTTTGGGATTATGAGAACTATTATGTTAAAGTGTGTTTGGGGACATGAGGTGAAATGGCCTCTTTTGTATTAACAGCAACTGGCTGTAATATTTTACACTGGATAAGCACCAAAGATCAAGATCAGAATTCAGAGAAAACAGGTGACTGCTTGACTTCATGCTGAAAAGTCTCAAGCAGTAAATTCACAGATGCATGCAGCCATGAATCAGACCAGAGGGGTTAGGATGGAAGAAAAAAATCAATGGCAGCAGAGGTTAAACAGCTACATGGGAGGAATAACACCAAGATGCAAGCAATTAGGGTAGTTTTACACCCTATTGTGCCCTTACTGAGTAAGATTTCCTCACAGCGTACACATAAAACTTCTGAGAATTGATGAAACAGGGAGAAATTCTGAGCACCTTTATGTAAAACAATACGCAGTAAACCTGAATGAAATCTCTCTATCCTTGTTACCGACATGAGATCGGACTAAACTGGCTTAGCTTTTCAGTCATTTGGTCTTCTGGGTCACATTCAAAATAAATACAATTACAAATAAGGGGAACATTTCCTTTGTAAAGACTCTATTTTCAGTACCTTACAGAAAAAAGAGGAAAATTCGTGTCATCTATAAAGCTGTTCCAGCACTTGAAACATTATTTCTGAATGTCATAAGTAAGCAGTGTGATCCTTGATTTTCATGTGCGTGATGATCTTTTTTTTTTATTGTGTTTGTAGTTTCCCAGGAGGCAAAGCTCAGGATTTACTTAAATCCAGTCATTTAGTGTGCACTGCTCCCACCAGGCATTATTTGAGCAGTCTGGCCTGAGCTTTAGCCTGTATTCAGGAGAAAAGTCAAACAGATGGTTATGTGAGGAGACAATCTTGAACTTAAATGCAAAAATATTTAAGATTGTGGGGAAATAGGGCACAGCTCAGCTGGGTGGAGAAGAAGAAAGAAAAATGGGAGGGTTTATCGGTAAAAAAAAAAAAAAAAGGTGGGAAACAGACAAAGAAACCATGGCATTGAAAATAAGACACGAGGACAAGCAAACAAAAACAAAACGGGTGATTTTCCACATCGATAACCTCTCCTTTCACACTGCTGTGTCCACTTGGGCAGCTGACAGGAGGCTGTGGAGAGGGAGGGTTGTTGTTTGGGAAAACAAACAGACTGGACATCCTTAACACATCCTGATCCCTGTCCCTGTACCACTGGCGAGGATGTTTGAGAAAGAAGTACTTGCCATTCTATCTGGACGTATTAGACAGCAGCAAATGCTTAATGTTGTCTTTGTATCATAGGATGAGATAAAACCAGGAGGTGAATCTATAGGCTTTATAAAAGGCACCCTGTATGATGGCACATTCTGGTTTGTCAACTTGACAGTTTCACTTTGCGGTTTTGGCTGATGTTGAGTCTTATTACAACCTTCTTTTAAACAGAATGTAATGTGTAAAGAGTGAACCTGATTGAGATTGTGAAACACTGCTGACACATAAGTCACTTGGGAATCAAAGATAACCACTGCAACAAAGCATACACTCATTATTATCTTCTGTTTACTATAGTGTAACCATAATTTACTAAATAAACATCATGACCACTGAGACTATGAGCCTATTAGGAACATGTTTGCCGTGTTAATAAATCAAATGAAGAGTAGGGCATTTTTTTCCATCCATTTCTGCACAAATGACTTTTTTTCCAAGATAAAAGAAATAGACCTTGCTGACCACTAGAGAAAGGTAGTTTCACAGTGATGTCATTTTCATCTCATGGGTGCTTCTTGCTTTGAAAACATCCATCTGTTTTCCATGTCCCATATTTCATCTCTAAATGTTGCCACGCACAAGTTGACCTGCTTGTAAGCACGGCAGAAGATGAGGATGAATCATCGTGGTGCTTATTAAAGAGCTGTGTATTCATCAGACTGTGAGAGGTAAGCTCTCTAGGGTGACTGCTAATGTATACAAGACACATGCATTTCTAACAGCGTAACAATTTTGCATTGTAAAACACTTCCTTAACACATGCTATGAAGCAACATTTTGACCACATGCAGAGTTTTGTACACTAATTGGAAAGTCATGTCAGCAAATTGCACCTTATAATTTCTAACAAATTGGGTAATTTTCTTTCCTACAGTCCCCACTTGCATTTAAAGTTTTGCAGGGTGCAGCAAAGTTTGCAAAACTGAATGCAAAAAAATGACATTTAAACAATTAAAGTAGTTTCTTTGCAAAGAAACTACTTTAACTAAACTAAACTAAACTAAACTAAAGTAGTTTTTTTGCACTTTTCTTGTTAAAATAGCTTTTGATAGTGATTTTAGGGTACATCAAAGAGCTTGTCTATATAAAATGAGTTTTCTCTGGGAATAACTTATTTAACAAAATTTAATCATCTCACATACAACAAAGCTGCAACAAAGGAATGTGTGTTTTTATGAGCTCCGACATGCTAGAAGGAAAACATGCACAGAACTGTGGTTAAATGAGTGGATTAGGGGGCTGCTGGTCAAAGCCAAGAGTGGGACTTACTGACCCATTTAATGTCCACTTCCAGAGGAGCTGATGTTGGACGTGACCCTATTCACTCTCTCATAATCCTACAAGAGATGAGCTTGTCTCTACATAACCAACGTTATTGGAGTTGGCAAGAGCCCAACTGTCTGTCGCACATGGTCTTAGCATCATTTTGATGTTTTGCATTCCATGACGAAGCGAATCAAGGGACCACAGACTGTGATGTTTGTGTGCTTGGGAAATATGGGGAGTAGGAGTTATAGCTCACATTTGCAAATGCACACAGCCTCGGCCTCTATTCCTAATAACTGGACCACTGACATCTTCTGTGCACGTACAGATATTTCTTAAAGGAAAATATGAAAAAATATGTAAAAATATTGCTTCACTGAATGAAAAGAGACAATTAATAACTCCTGCTTCGCCATAACATTTACCTCTGAAAGTGTGGCAGCATTTTTCTAATCAATATTTTGAGAATATATAAATAATATTTTATTTTTTTAGCTCTAACAGCAAAAAACATTTGCTGCTACAAACATTAACATATGTTTAAATTGCTTGCGCTTTCAGACTACACATAATTTGTCATATTTGAAAGCGTACTGAAGTTCCAGTTTATCCATATTCAAGTTGGTGATGTTTAAGGAGTTCACTATGCTCTTTTCAGCATAAGTTTTCTATTTGTTTGTATTTTGAAGCACACAAGACTGCAGTCAACTTTTACCACAAAAGCATTCTGATAGCTTGTTTTATTGCTTACTGAAGCAGGAAAAGACATAAGCTTCAAGATATCAACGAGAGGGCGTCCTGTGACAGGCAGAAAAAAGTGCCATCATTTATGTGTCAACATCAGCCATGTGGGAGGACAAGTTTATTGACATCTTGATGATCATCCTGGACCATTCTCTCTTGCTCTCATCGACTTCAATTCAACATACATTAGTCAGCAGCAGGGCCAGGCTCATGTCTCATTTGTCAAGAAAAGAGAACAGAGTTTTTGCTGACATTAAAATAAAAACGTGTACCCCGAGGAGCTAATACAGTATGTCAGGTAGTGTGTGTTTCCAAACATACTCAAGGAGAATTGAAGTGAGCTTATTTCAATTCTTGAGAGTTCTAACTGTGCAGAGTAGTTCTTGTGCATTGAGGCTCATTGAACTCAAATAACTTAACTGCAGAGCCATTTCAGGGAATATCTGTTTAAAATCTGATTTTGTTATCCGTGATCAGTGTCCATTCAACAAATGAACAAATCAATATAGCGCACAGCCCATTTGTAAACAGCTAAATCCATATCAACCAAAAGTGAGGACTTTTTTTTATCCTTTATAATCAGCTTATGGTTTACAGAATGTCATGTGAAAACATGCAATTAAAATGATTACATTATCACTACTGGAGCATCCTTCTGCAGAGGCACAAGTTAAAGTAGGCACATTTTTAAAACTTCATGTGAATGTGTGAAATGTAGTTTTGAATATAATCAAAATTTTGACTTTGTGCTGCTTTCTTAGTTTATTTAAATATATTTGTAAAATGCAAATGCTCAAATAATAAATGACCGCCATATCAGCCGTATTTGCAGTGGAAAGACTTCATTCAGATGTGGAATATTAATGTATGTGATTGTTTTTGTGAATTCTCTGCATATTACCTCTGCTTTGAAACCTGGACTGCATCCTTTGTCACAGTAAAGCTTGTGTTATGACCAGTCTGATGTTGTTCCACTGACTGAACCCAATTTAGCAGCTCTAGCCATGTGCTCTATCAATACCAAAGTGTGTGAGCTATCACATTAATAAATATTGAGCTCTCGGATAATCTGAGGAAAAGTTGCTTGACCTCTTTGGCTCATCACTGACTATGTTGAGTATTATGTGGAGTTAGGACTCAGGGTGTGGAGGGGATTAAGATAATTACTGTTATTATATTCTCAGTGCAAGGGCTATTGCAGACTTTGGCTAGTCTGCAACCAGCTTTTGACAGCTAAATTAAAAATATGTGCAGCTGAAGTGACCCCGCATGATTGATCCTTCTCCCTTGTGTCTACCATCTCCTTCTTAGGAAGAACCTTGAACCTTACAATTTATTTTCAGAATGTGAAATGTTTTTTTCCTTGTTTTAATGGCCAATGGAGATTTGGAATTTCAGCATCACTGGGGGGATCATCGAACCTTGCCCCAGGCCAGACTTTGCACCTGTCCAGGCATGCATGTTTCCAAGGGTGAACATATATCTTCCTTTCTTCCTGTCTTACTCACTTTAAAAAAAAAGAAAGGGACATGCTAGCAGTGGTCCCTGGAGCATTAGCAGTAGGGACTCAGGAAACGCTGGGATGGTAAACCTCCCCAAATCCCCATGATACTGATCCCTTATGATATGGTAACTGGCTTCGAGGTGTTGTTTACTACAGAGCCAGCTCACTTCACTCGCCACGATACTTTCCTACTTTTCCAAAGCTTCCTATAACATATCTCCCACATATTAGATTCTAAATTAAAAATCAGCTGGCTGTGACACCTGACACATAGATTTGGAATACCAATTGAATATCAAAGTGGACTTGACAGCAAATAAATCATCACCAATCTCACCAATGAAGTTTAACATTATTGTCCGCATGAGAATTGCACGGATGATGTGTTCTTACCATGCGCTGGATCAGGTGGGCCAAACTCCAGGTTGTATCGCAGGATGTAAAAGTTATTCCACACATAGAGCTGGTTATCTCGCGGATTATAATCCACAGCTGCAATGTACTGGTACTGGTTGGGAAAGTGGATATCAACGTATTCCCCATAGTTCTGTTTGGTATTATAAACATAATCAATCAAGCTCTTGCTGACCTCACTTTCATTATCTTCATAGGTGGAGCGGACCACATACAGTACTCCACAAACCATGAAGGCATTGGAGGCTGAGCGCTTATCATAGGTTGTTTCCCAGGTAGCCTCGAATCGTAGTGTATAGGGGTTCAACTGGCTGATTACCATCATGCCGTTGTTCTGCTCTGTGGCGTAGATCACCCACAGCCCATTCTCATCCACCGCCAGGTCAATGTCTGTTTTACCTCCCCACTTATAGGGCGACGTGTCGTGGTAGTTAGCATTGTTGATGATGGCCTCGCCACTTTTGATTCGAGTCCGCAGGTCAAACTTCACAATGTTGCGCGTACGTTCCTTGTTGAAAAATACGGCCCCATCGTAGACCACAAATCCAGTCCCATCCACCCGGTGAGGCAGCTTGTAGGTGATTGTTTGCCGAGCATTTTGGAAGTCATCCAGGGAGGAATACTCAATTAGAGTGTCTGTCCTGTAAGGAGTCCAAGGCATGAAGTAGATTTTGTCGCCGGCTTGTAGTGGGTCTTTGCACCAGGCGCCAGCTTGTTGCTCCGCTTCAAATAGAAAGGAAGGGTCACCAACAGCTTTCAGAGTCCCAGGACAAAGAAAAACTAGTAATGGGAGAAGAGTAGAATGAGAAACGGACAAAGGTTAAAATGTGAAACACAAAACTTAAAAAATCACAAGTCACTTCATTGTGTTTTACAGGTTGTCCAATAGGAATGACTACAATACCAACAATACATATTAAAGAGTGGCCAAAACACACCTAATTTCTATAGCCAATATTTACAAGCAGTATTAGGATTTTGGGTTTGTGCATAGGAAAAAAAAGGAAATAGAAAAAGTTATTAAACATATTTAAATATATAAAGAAGTCTGAAGCAAAAGAAGAAGATTGGCCTCATTGACATGTACTGTTGAACAAAACACAAAAAAGGGGAAACGGAACAGAAAAAAACCTAAATAAAAAGAAACAATTTGCCCTGTAAACAAAAAAAATGCAGCAAACTAAATTCACTTGGCAACAGACGGGAAAGGTTATGAGAGAGCAGGAGTCAGCAGAGTCTGTACAATGTGTGTACTTAGATGTGTCTTAGTTACACCAACTTTTCTAAGTTATAAACCTGAGAGATCAGTCATTACAAAGTGGTGCAAATGTCACAAACATTAAAATCTTAGCAAACTTTAATTTAAAGTCTTTTGAGGTGTTTTGGTTATTGTTCTGAGGTATAAGGCATAAGAATCAACATAGAAAAGAGAGGCAAGTGGTCAGATGATAATAATGGGTAGAATACTGAGAGTGTGGGGGTGGGGACTTGGAGAGAAAAGGAACAGTAAAAAGCAATAGCTTGAATAGAGGGCCAAGAAACACTGTTAACATGGCATGCCATGAGAAAGGGTTTGGAAGCCAGGCAATATGAGATTCTGCTGAGCAGCAAAAGCACCCAGGGAGAATAAGAAGAGGATGCCCCTATGGATTGCAGCCAATACACCCCCATTTACATATTTCAGCTGCTTGTGTGCTGTCTTTGTTATGGCCAGCCTCACTTCCCTAGTAGCACTACGCTGGCCCTTAACATTACAGTTGGGGTGTTTTGAAGGAAACGTCTGCAGTGTATTTGTAGAGGCCACCATGGGAAAATAGGTAATTTACAACCAGATGCCACAAAACAAGGAGCTAGGGTTTGGATCGTGTCTGTTATTTACCTTTTTGCTCCACTTCTATTTTAAGCGTTGGAAGAGAGAATGAAAGGGTGCAAGGGAAAAAAAGAGATTAATATGAATTAACTGTCATAGCTGTGAATACACATGCAGCAACATGTTATGAGACATGGAAAAAGACGGGTACACCTATTAAAGCAGGAAAGTTATGAGAAAGATAACTTGCAGCCATCGAGGTCCTGTGTTGGAAACAGGTTAAGATTAGCACACATAAAAATGATCATTTGTTGTTATTGCCATACATCATGGTGGTGGATGGATATAATTTGTTACAGTAACTTTAGGTTTCATCAGTAAATGGCAATTCCAGTTTGGTTCAATGTCTGGAATAGAATGGATAGGTAAATTGCATTTTTTGCTTGAAACAATTACAAAAGTACAATGTTGATTACCTCAACAGAAAACAATACATATTGTGTAAAAACTATTACAGCTTAAAATGCTATGTTATTGCCTTTGAGGTTGCTGTGGCTTCCTTCTATGAATGCAATAGCAGAAATGGGGGATTTAGATTAGAAAGTACCAGTAAACTATAACTCTTATAATCCACCCACCACCACAATCCAAAAAAAAAAAGTTTAACCTTTTTTATCCTTATTCCTGCTTTATATATATATCTATCTATCTATATATATATATATATATATATATATACATACAATCAGTGACATATTAAAAAAAAAGCCTGAATAAATGGCATATGGAAA
>JBAMHX010000016.1:13265136-13276264 GCA_037177515.1 Pseudomugil tenellus | reverse complement strand
CAAAAAAAAAAAGTTTAACCTTTTGTATCCTTATTCCTGCGTTATATATATATATATATATATATATATATATATATATATATATATATACATACAATCAGTGACATATTAAAGAAAAAGCCTGAATAAATGGCCTATGGAACAAAGCCAATACAGCTTCTATACTGGTCATCTTCATGCAGAAATAAGCAGTTTACGCCTTGTCATGTTTTTGGTGCATATACGTTTTGTATTAAAATAGCCAGAACTAAAAGTCAACATGAATTTTCAGGATGGCTTGTTGTTGAAGCAGAGTCTCAGTTTTGACAACTAACCTGGCTAGAATTTAGATCAGAATGGTACCTACTACAATTCCTACATTTAGATCCATAGTAACTTCATCGATAAAACAACTGACAGTGTGCATATGATGACAGTGCTGCTTGTACAATATAGGGATATGTAAGGACAAACAGAAGAGAAAATCTTCATCAAGTTGCTAAGAATGTCAGTGAAGGACTCAATCGTACTGCGTCAGCAAGAACAATTCATTGACCAAGCCATACATTACAGTAAGGTTGTGGGGTATAACCCCACTGCAAAGATGAAGGCCACAGGGTTGTCCACTAATACCAACTTGTCAAAATGTAACCTTGTTTGGTAGATGTCACCATAAATACTAGCTGCTTAAACCAGTCTCAGCAATGCACATCAGCAGGCACTTGTTCAAATAGCCTTGAACCAGCAGAGTCGCCAATCTCCTGATGCTTATTACAAGTATAAGTACAATTTATGGATTAGTTGCTGGATGTCTACATGAAAGACAAAGCTATGATTTTGACACTGCAGCTCCTTTTAGTAGTGTCAAATGTGTTCAAAACTAAGAAGAAAAGTCTCCGCTTGACTGTGACTTTTAGATCTGAGGCTTTATTTCTTAAAACGTTTATTATAAAATGTCTGTTGTGACTGTGTTACACATGTAATAATTGGGGAACAAAACAAACAATAATAAAATGGTCACATAAGTCACACATTGTTTCATTATGTTCATAAATAAATAGATACATAACATTGCTTCATTTACGTACACGGAATGAACTAATACAGACTGTAACTTGTGGGATTTTTCACTATTCTGATTATTTTCTATGTACTGGTAAGCTGGTTATCATGTTGTAAAAATGGAGGAAAGTAGTCTCAGGGCTCAAGAGTAATCTCATAAAAATGCTTCCTTTAATCATTTGACCAACCAAGTGCTCAAAGCTCTTCAGCTTTACCTGACAACCGTCTGTCAGTGGCTAAACAGATTTATCTTGTTATTGGTGAGTCCAGGGTGTATGTTTTTGTTGTTGTTGTTGTTGTTGTTGTTCTTCTTCTTCTTCTTCGTATTATTATTATTATTATTATTAGTAGTAGTAGTAGTAGTAGTAGTAGTAGTAGTAGTAGTAGTAGTAGTAGTAGTTGTAGCAGTAGTTTATTTTTATATCTAAAAAAATACAGGGATTAAACTAAGGGCCCTTGTCTTTGATACTATTAGCTTTAAAATAGTTGTGTTAGCTAAATTTAAAATTTATATGAAAATATGGATATCTTTGTATTCTTTGTTACACAATTAGCTTAGCTGTACTAAATTAACCAAACTTATTATAAAATCTGGATTTTCCTTCATTTAACAGCTTTACTTCCATTTGCATTCAACGTCATTTTTCTTAAAGAGCTCTAACATAGACTTTATCTAACTTTATCATTACTTATATTTTCTGCGTGACTTTGAGCACGACCGAGAGTGCCATCAAAGTTACTGTGATGGGCACTCTGCTCCGCCATGTCATTGTTGTGATGGGGAAATTTCATTGACTGAGAATTTGTTTGATCCATTTTTTTAAAATAGAAAATAAAACGCATGTTTGAATGTTTTCTCTTCTTTTTCCTGATTGATTAGTTTAGTTTGATAATGTATGTGCAAACTTTTTGCAATTATGCATTCACTCACTGCTGCAGTGAATTGATCATATGCCCCACTTTTGCAGCTACTTAAAGCAAGCTGGGTATTATTTCACATGTAGCAGAATAGTGTGGGCAGGATTTAAACAACACTTAAGGGCCAGTAGTCTGGCTGACTCAAAGATAACCCTGTCTCGGCCCCATAGCGTAATAATTAGTTAGGTTGAAGCTGTTTTTGTAGCACTTTGTGGTCCAAAAGCTAATTCATGCTTTGCTCCTCTACTAGTGAACAAGGCTTTTCTGACATAAATTTTGCCATCAGCAGCCCCTCCCCTGCTATCTCTATGCAAAATAAGGTAGGTAAGTGAGTGTGTTTCTGGTTAAAACAATCTCCAATAAACAAAAAAAGACAAGAAAAGCAACATAGAATGGTTGTTTGTAGGAACGATTGTAAAGAAATTGTCTTTTTACATAACTGTAATGCTTCAGAGACAGAAAATAAGGTCCTACAAGTTAATAAACATGCATAACAAAATTTAGCACAACCGAACCGAACTGTAATATGAATGAAACCATGTATAGCTCAGCAGAATTTGTTGGTGAGTAGTAGCACGATTGTGATGAATTTAGTTTAACACCTTACACAGACACTATATGCTGCTTTTCCTTTAATATGCCACCCATGCTTAGGTACCAGTTTCTATTTGACAAACATTTCAATACAAAAGAGATGCCACTAAGTCTACAAATTACACAAAAAGGAAGTGTTCATATATCCAAACTAAAAACATATTTGTTCTCAAATGTTTGACCAAAGTAAATTAATATAGCTTTTGTACATAAAAATATAAATATAAAATTTTGATTATATTCTATATAATTCAAAGCACTAGGAGCAATGTGCTGAGTTATTTAATGATTTTCAAAAATACATCTCCAAAAGGCTAAATAAAATCAGAGTTGATAAGCAAAATTACCCTAGTCATTAGTCTGAGATATACAACTTCAAAATGTATGAAGGGCGTCAATAAAAAGAGCATAAAAAACAGTTTTTACTTAAGAAAAGAAAGACTGATGCAAAAAACACAGATCAGCCACAACCTAAAAACCATCATCAGGTCAAAAAGACAACCTAATCTTCTCACACAAATGAAAGTTTGGGTTCTGACATGTACTTTCCAGTAAAACAAAGAGCCAGTTCAGTTAACCATCAAATTCTGATGACTTGGACTTATTAGAAAATTGTGATAATTTACTTTTATGCATTTATTTTTAAAACATCCCTGGTTAACACTTCCTGTTCATTATCAGACTTACTTCTAAGTTTGTACTGCTAGTCTGTAGTGATGCAAATGTACATTTTTTTAAAAAAACATCTGGTCTTTTTTTCATCACAAATATGCCTGTGGTGTTAGCATTAGCTGTTAATGTGAGAGATAATATGCCTGCAAAAGTCTACAGGTCAAAGGTATATTTTGACTTCTAGCTGCTGCTTTTTATTTTGTGTTGCTCTCATGATCGTGTCTCTTTCCTCTTATTAAATGAGGTCATTCAAAAGATGGAACCAATTACGTTTTTGCACAAGTGCAGATGTAAAAAGACTAAATTAATCAGATAGTTAGGTCTACATGCACAAAGACATGGGAGTATTGATGGGAAATGTAGGTGTGTTAATTCAATTTCTAATAATCAGATAATGGAAGTTATCTCATAAAGGATATTAGATTTAAGCAATTTTAACAACTTCTTGAAATATCTGAAAACTCCAGAAATCTGCTAATTATCTACTTTTGGTGTGCATGTAAATAGGCTCTTTGTTTCAGACCAAACAAACTCTCAATGCCTGATAGCAGTACTCTCCCACAGTAAAATAATGGACTGCAACTCCAATTAGAGAAACATTTCAAGCAGTGAAAAGTGTTGATCTGACATCTAACCTTCCAAAATTAATAGCATTTGTGACCCCTAACTCACAACTCACAGAATTCAAAGAATGCCCTAAATAAGGTCATTTTAAGTTATGGCTATTCAATGTGCACATGTTTTTTCTAGATTGTTCTAAAGCCCAGGTTAGACCAAATTTTTTCAAGGTGGTTTAGTTAGAAATGTGTCTAATTGCTACTGGAATATCATATTGTTCAACAATATCGAATTGTTATAAAGCATATCTGATGTAGAAACATGGAGTTATGGGATAATTTGGGTTATTTCATATCACTTAAATGGAGACTTGTCATTACAGCAGCATCTTACATGAGTACCAGTACTTATGGCGATCCGTAAGTACAGCCAACATGATTTCTTTTACTCGAGATCTCCACTCCTATTGGTTCATGTGTCTTTCTCTGATGCCTGTTTTACAATCAACAGGCTCAAAAACAGAGAACAGAAAGGATCAACATGCATATTCCAGGCTAGTATGCATCATGGAATAAAGTGATTTTTGTCCTACTTAGATTAGTTCACGTTATCATCAGAATTTCATTTTGTCCAAGAACAGTTGAGTCTGATCCAGGCTTCAGTGACAGAAAAGCATTTGAATTTGACTTTGCAAGGCTCCATAAATGAATGCACTCCATTCTGCAGGGGAAATTCAAGTGTGTTGCACCCAACTATGAGATCAAACATGGGTAGGAAGCAAATAAATGAACAGTTCTCAGATGCTGCCTCAGCTACATAGAACAGAGGCGAACACAGAGACATGGCGTGAAGGAAATTCTGGAAAGAAAATGAGAAGACATGAAGGAAGACTGGATGACGTTAGTAGAAATGTAAAAATAGAAGGAGCAATCAGCGTGATCAGAAATCAGTCAATACATGAGAAGAGTGAGTCAGATACCCAAGGAGGTTTCCTGCAGATTGCACAGGGGAAGGGAAGACAATCAGTCAGTTTTCATACAGAAACATAAAAACAAACAAGAGACACACCCCAACCCACAAATACCCAAACATACAAAACCTTCTCTAAATGACACTACAGGACTTTTACTGGGTATTTCCTACAAAATTGTGATGGGCATTTGTAATCACTTCTAAAAACAAAACAAAAAAAAAATCTGGTGTTCCACCTTGAAATGGATGAAATGTCCTCAGTCCACTGTCAATCGAATCAAGTGCGAGAATGTTTTATGAAATTAGAACATTATATGAATTACATTTAACGAATAGGGTGGAAGAAGAAGATTGAAAACAAACACCAAATGGGGACCAAACACACATGCTATGCCTAACTTTCAAGACCTAGCCACTGCTATCATATATATTACTGGCATTAGCATGAGACAAAAAATGAAAATAATAGCACTCAAAATTATTAATGCTCACTGGCATGACAACAGTTTTACAAAATAAGGTAAAGGAGCTAACTTTGTTCTTTTTTCTTGTTATTATTTCAAACTAGCTTGCAGAGAGCTGGATTAATAAAGTATGTCTTAGATTTTATGTTGTCTGATTAAAGCAATTACTGAAGCCAATTCCAATGGGGACTCAGTGCCAAGTGAAGGTAAAAATTTACATCCTTGGCTGGAGTATGAAAATTATGTTGCTAATGAGGGCATCTAATGACAACAACCAACATTTAAAGTCAAAGAGACATGAAAAAGAAAAGAAAAAGGAAAATATGGTCAATGTGTTTAAAAGGCCACTGACAGAAAAAAATCTTTTTTTGTGTGATATATACAAAGTTAGGTCAATGAAATAAAAGAAATGTCTTCAGTTGGAAGCATAAAAAAATAAATAAATACATTTTGGGGACAGACTGCATGGACACAAATCAAAATGAGGACACTGTCTGTTGCCCCTTGTTGATCAGCTTAATGAGGTTTTAATACGTTCTCTTGCAAAACATCCTCTCAAGTCTTGCATCCCAGCAAATCCAGGCGATCTTAAGCCCCTGAACCACTGTAATGTTTTTAATCACAAATCGTGGTATTTGGCATATGATCTATTCTATCTGCATACCAGAAATCTGTTGTAAAAGCTTTGCTATTTCATCTGAAAGCTGTAGTAAGAGTTTTCTCTGGTGTTGAAGTTAATCTTCCCTTGTGATTGCTTCTCTGCATTTGATGATGATAGCCACATTGCCACACTGATTTTATTTTGAAGAGGAGACAAAGGATTGGTTAGAGGAAGGCAACAAAATAGGGAGCTTGCCTATAAATAAAAAAACTACCGGGAGTTTACAGGAGGGTTGAGTAGGAAAGGCTTAACTGGGCTTGTGTGGACTGAATCAGACTGGGACAATACTAAACACTTACCAGGGCAGTTGCGATACGATACTTTCTGTGTTCTTGGTCCAGTTCTGGTTGGACATGGACCTTGAGAAGTAAAAAAATGGGGCTACAGATATGTATTTTTGCAACACCATGGAATAAAGTCAGGGCCTATTTGATGTTTTTTCTTTCTTTTTTTTTTTTAATAAGCTTTGCGAGGACGACGAGTCCTTGAGTGGAAGCTAAATTCTAATCACACAACATGGTCTCCACTGTTTCCTTGATATAAGACGAAAGCATAACACAATCCTAACAGTGGGTGGACGTCACTGCACCTTGAGGCTAATCCTTCTATTTAAGGTTGGGGGTAACACAGCAAGACATCAGATCAATACTTAACGATAAGGCAAAGAAAAAAAAAGAGAAAACAGAACAGAAAGACACAAGCAGCTGAGTTTAAGAAATTAACTTCAGACCTTGTCTTTGCTCAATAGTTTGGACTCAAATGGCTGTTATTGCTTATTCCATCTTTAATTATGGGTCCTGAAAGCCTCAGAGAGGTTAACCTTTAAGTTGTAATGAGTTTCACCATCTAATAATGTTCATTCGAGCAATCGGAATCAACACTAAGGGTACCAGTTTGAAAGGGTGTAGTGGTGATGAACAATGTAAAAACAAATGTATTGAATACCAAAGTAAAGCAGAAAAATGTGCACTGTTTAAAGTTAGGTTTAATTTTCTTGTTTCATCTTCCTCGAACTGAAAAACCTCTAAAGACATGAAAGCTCAAAACACTCATTTGAATCTAAGAGAGCTGCAACATACTATCATCCTATCTCCCCAACTCTAATTATTTCAGTTCCACCTGATTAGTGATTCTGGCAATTCATCTAAATCGTTGTCATTAATCAGTATGTAAAGGTTACAAGGGGGAATTTTCTTCGCAAATTGCAAATGAACATGGCAGCCGAAAGGACAAAGGGGAATTTTAATACAAAGGCCAATCTAAGGATTGTTTGGGAACTGAATGGCAATGAATATTTTAGCATCAGAGGAACAGACAAAATGTTAACACTGTCTCTTTAAATGAAATATTACCTTGTTGACTTATGAGGGGAACCACTCTGTTACATATTGAAACATCTGTTAACATATTTCTACACCTCTAGTTTTGTTGTATATTAAGACATCAAGCTCAGCTGTGTTCTTGTCTGATAGACTTCTCAACACAAGACTTGAGAAATGAAACTCCTGCTTGCCATCACAGAAAATCAGCATGACTTCCTCTGCCTTCCTTCTATTTTGCTACCTCATAACCAGGCTCGTCGATCCACTAGAAACATGGTGAGCACATCAATAATGAGGGGAGTGCAGAGGATGACTGAGGGGTTTCACAGGTCATATTTCATGGATAGTTCACTGCGTGACACAGATTGAAGAAGAGACAGAGGAAAAGGGTGCTGGAAGGTGTTGCAGACAAAGAAAGTGCACAGACTGGACGAGGCAGGGGAGAAATGGGACTGGATATGGTAAACCACAGAGAAGAGACAGAGGGCAGAGAGAAACAGAAAAACTAAGGATGAAAGAATGGAGAAAAGGTGGAGGAAGGGCTTTCAATTCATGACAGAAGGGTCATACTTACTGTAGGGTACGCACTCATACTGGACCTCCAGGTACTTGTAGGTCCCTGGGCAGGGGTCAGGGAAGACATCTAAACCAGTGATCACAATGCACTGGGTCCGATTGTTACATCTGGCAAGAGAAAAGAAACAAAAGAATACAGGTAAAGGGAAGAATAAGTCTACATTTATTTTGGCCTTCACAATAGTGAACTACATGTATGAAGGGATTAATTGTATAATAGTCCAAACAAAATGTAAAATTTGAATAACAACTGAAAGGGGAAACATTTCCACTCCTCAACAAATCATTAAAACATTCTGGAAATGGTGTTGGTGTTAACATGTAGGGAAAGTGTTTTAGATTACTAGCAGTAGTATAAAGGAAAACCTCTCTGTTATATTGCGTGTTACATTGTTAGAGAAGTTCACTATGCGATACAACACAAGTGTGGCTGTTTAACCAATGAGAGAACTTGTTACATACAAGGAGAAGCTGTGATTGGTTTAACTTGTTTTTTACTGCCTCATTTATGCAAAAGGTAAAGTAAGAGGGTAAACCATTATGAAAATTCAAATGTTAAAAAAGGGGTTTGAAAATGCAGAGAAAAAAGAAAATGCAATAACATTTTTAAATATTAAAAATAAGAAGGTATTTCTAACCAAATTTAGGAAATCTGTTATTTAATTTTTCTTTTAGAAAAATTGAAAAATCCCAGTATTTTATCATATTAATCAATTATTATATCCTCTGAATGTGGAGAGATTTCGCCGCTACCGCCAGATATTCTTCATGTGAGCGCGATAACTTGAGCAATTTTTACAATTGAATTTAATACTCGGTGTACCTGCTTAGGTCCCCAAGGGGACAATCTGGCTCAAATTTCACGATTTTGAGAATCATGGTTTCTTTGCCATCAGCACAAAAAAATAATATTTTTGACTATATCTCTAGAACTATTAACAATTTCATCTCGATACTCAGTATACCTGTTTATGTTCCCAAGGAGACGACCTGTATCAATTTTCACAATATCTAGATTTATGGTTTCTCCAACAAGTGGCGCTTTATGCACAAAATTTCAGATTTTTGGGTACATCTCTAGAACTATTTCTCTCAAATCAAGTGCAAATGAAATGTCATGACCTCAAGATGCATCCAGTATGTTTCTGTTAAGTGTCCTGACAAAAATGTTTTGCTTAAGATGTGTGAGGTTAATATTCAGAGTAAAAAAAATCCATAGTAATCTGTTTTGGGTGTCATCTTTGTGAAGACCCAGTAATGGGCTGGTATCTGGGTAAAATGTAGAAATTTAGAAAAAAAAACAGCCTATTTACTATAAGCACACGGGCAATTGGGTTTTATTTCCCCATCAGTTTGCAGCTGTGTCAACTTAATTCCAGCAAACACATGTAACATCTGAAGAGCAGACATTTTAAATTGGCTCTCAGTGTTCTTTGAGATCCAGGTACTTGCAGGTGACCAACCTCTTGCTGCACTGAAATCAAGATAATGACATCAATACCCTGAGAAAGTCGTCTTTGTAACCAAAGGGATTTAAAATTCTATTGGGAGTGTGGGGAGCCAGATCAATAACTGTGTTCCGCTGATTTAGCTGGGACCAGAGAAAATATTTGTTTCTTCTTATCACAGACTAGTGCCTCCATTTACAGCAGATCATTGGAGAATGTGTCACTAGTTGTGCTGTTTTGTGCTTTGCCTTTGCCTTTATTTTGAGCTGAAGAAATAGTCTTTTTTGTGAGTCCAAATATTGTTAATATGCTATTAGGTAAGTTGCAGGAATGGTTAATGCTGAGAAGGACACACTAACATTTACAAATAGCGTCAGATGATGGTGCAATTTTGGTTTCGTGTTATGAACAACCTTGATTTTACTGCAATCGATGCAGGACTTAGTGGTTTGCAGTACAAAACTATAATATATAACAGGGAAATACTCAGTACTTTTTTTAATCACTAAAGATATTCAATTTTACTCTTCACGATGCTCCTTTTTAATCAAAAGACCTGCATGTTAAAATAAAGTAGTTCATAATATCTGATAAATAGTACTTTAACTAGCACATCGGTAAACCATATTAGGATCCACATCCATGTCTGCACCTGTGTTCAGAGAGGATCTCAAGGGGCATTAGCTTTATTAGTGGTTCTACGTGAAACAGCAGATGGAAATATCAGCATATTAAGTTTTCTCTTATATGAATGAAATGGTGTTTAGAAATTAAAACACATACCTCATGGTGGGACGATAATATCGAGCTTGTTTTTGGGAGTAATATATCGTGTCTGCTGGCCTTTCTACATATTAAATGGTCACTTTGATGAGTCTCCCTGCATTTAATATACATTCCAGTGCTTTATCTACCAGATTCCATTGTAACAGAGAAATGAATGCCTAGTTTACGGCAGTCATATGAAACAGAATAATATAAAAAGAAAACAAAATTAGTGACACTAATGAGACATAGACCTGTTGTCATTGCGCTGAGGAACAGAAGGAAACCCTTAAGAGCTCGTATTTCTTCTAAAACAGTGTTGACATAATGCTGATAGCTCTCCCTGATATATTGTCCTAATTTAGGAGCAGTAGAACAGGGGCATCCTGTTCTATGGGATTGTGTGACTCTTGATTCCCAGCTCATCTGTGAAACCTCAGGCATCTCCTGAGACCAATTGAAAAAGCTCTAATGACTTCTTCTGTGCATAGTCCTAGCCCTCATTTTGAGAGAAAGCATGTAATTGAAATTCCACCCATAAAAAGTTCAGCATTTGGTTTGGCAGGCCACAGGTCTCCAAATGCACACTAATTAAATACATTCAAAATATGATATCGCTGACTATCTTTTGATAGTGTGAGGCTATGTAGTAATTAATCATCTACATAATGAATATTAAGTGGAAGGAAGCTTTTTCTTGACTTTCCTCCAGAGTAAAACACTCCTCTATAAATACAACAATAGCTCCACTGGATAAAACAAAAATGGAAAGAGATATTTAGTTTGTCTTTGAACCCAAGAGAGACATGATAATTACCACGAGGAAAATAAGCTTTGTATGAGGTATATTTAAGGAAAGAACCTGGAATTTTTGCTGCAGGGGTTTTATTTGAGTGATTTTTCTGTATAATTTTCTTTTTAAAAAATTAAACAGAAAAAGCACCAGAGTTTATCATACAGCAACTCACAAAATAACTAACAATTTTTATGATGTATTTTTAGTCGGAGATAAAAAAAAAAAAAAAAAAAAAAAAAAAAAAAAAAAAAAAAAAAAAAAAAAAAAAACACAAACAACCCAAACAACCCCACCCAACCCCCCCCCCCCCCCCCCCCCCCAACCAAAAAAAAAAAAAAAAA
>JBAMHX010000016.1:13245020-13257837 GCA_037177515.1 Pseudomugil tenellus | reverse complement strand
CTATGAACAGGGCTAAGGGGGGTGGAATACTAGGTGCATATATATATATATATATATATATATATATATATATATATATATATATATATATATATATATACTCATATGTCATTCAGTCTCGTACGCTTTGGCTTCGATGGCATCCCTGTGTGAAAATGTATCATGTCCCACATGATACATTTTCAGTGTTTCTGCTCTCCTTTAGTGGGGACACCAGCAGCATATCACTGGCCTTAGTATGTAATTGTTTTCATAGCAAGCTTAATTTTGCCTTTTATACACTTGAAATCATTCACAGTTAACATCAGTATTAAGAGCCTCACAATATCAATTCAACATTCCCTGATTAGAATATCAATAATAACATAAGCATTACTTTAAAATTTGTCATAATCATTTTACTGAAATTATTGACATGGCTAAAGCTAATGTAATATGATATGTGCTAATTAAAACACAATACATAACATATTACCTTATTATTAATGTAATATGTCCCTTCCACTGTCCCAGAATGAGCTACTATCACAATACTGAGTAAGTAATTGCAGACCCTGACATACATCATTGAGAATGTCAACCGATGTTTTTATATAAATCCTGCTTTAGATGCAAATAGTGGTGCTTTCTGTGTGGTTTAAAATAAATAAATCATATTACACAAGTACACAAAATGAGACTCCAATAGATTTTGCTGCCTTTTGGAGTCTCTGGTCATAAGTTTGCTCTTTTACTCAACTGGATCCATTACTTTCTTCTGCTCTAAGCAAACGGCTGTGATCCTCTTTGAATTATGAATAATTTCTATCTTATCTTTTTAGGTGACTGGTCAAGTTAACTGCTCTGCCATCTCTGTTTTAGAGCTTAGCTCTGCCAAAGAAAACAACCTGGGTGCTACTTTTGGCCCTGAGGTTCTGCACACACCTCTGACCACATTGCACAGAAATCCATCTACACAGAAGCTTACAAAAAAGAAAAAAAAAAGTCAGCTGGGTAGCTATTATCCTAACAGGATTACAAACAAAATCCCTAAATTATACTTGTGTGAAAAGGAACAGCCAGACTATTACTATTATTTATTATTAGTTCTTATTCTGTACAACAAACACAAGTTTTTTTTCTTGCTTCTTTTTTTCTTTCCACCACTCTGCAACACACACACACACAATGGATTAAACAGATGTCACTGCAAACTAAGAAGTTCATCCTCACTAATAAGCCATAATAAAAGCAAACGCTGATTGACTGATGTAAAGTCTAGACCTCACAGCGGAAGTTCCTGGTGAAACAAGCAGAAATGACAACAGACAGGAATTACCTACTGCAAAGCCAGATTTGCTGGTTTTCTTACATGATGTTCAATCTTTGTTTGTAGGAATGAAAAGTTAATTTACTATGTTCATACTATTTGAAGTGTGAGAGGTGACAGGCTTCTGCTACCTTTTTTAATTCTCATCCCACGCTCAGTGTGGATTTAGTTTTGTTTCTTTCGATGGTGTAAATCAACCTGACAGAAGCACTCCTAGTCTCCATGGTGGAAGATATTCTTCTACCCCCCTGGGTAGGAAAATGTGTGTCGACATGGGGGGAAACCAGACAAATTAAAACGGTCGGCAGCAGTCCAGTACCAGTCAACCATTACCATGCCCTGTCAATTTCTTTCTAAGGGGTCCTGAAACTTTGCCAGACACCTCATTTTGGAGTGATTGTTTTGACATTGTACAGACATGCCTGAGGTTTTACCTTTGTGACATGATCTTGTATGCATCTGGAAGATAGCAGTTGATGTTCTCCATCTGGAAAGGGTCGGCGTCGCAGATCTTGTCGTCTGTTCTGCCATAGTTGGCGCTTTCAATCATTATGACATCACTTCCTGGACACCGCAGATCAATGGGGTAACCCTCACAAGACAGCTCTCTCCTTACTAAGCCAAACGGCAGGGCAGCTCGACTAAACCCTGAGGGAGAAGACAGAGAGAGAGAGAGAGAGAGAGAGAGAGAGAGAGAGAGAGAGGGAGGGTGCTCTATCAGTGTAAATCAAGGAGAGACACACAGAAAGATATGATAAAAGGCAGAGGATATAGGACATCAGAGTTGAATATACACCAAGGATAAATCTCTGTGCATGTGGTTTCTTGTTTTATGCAAAAGGCTAGAACTTCACTGAAAATAAAACCATGA
Organism: Pseudomugil tenellus; assembly: GCA_037177515.1. Classification (NCBI taxonomy): domain Eukaryota; kingdom Metazoa; phylum Chordata; class Actinopteri; order Atheriniformes; family Pseudomugilidae; genus Pseudomugil; species Pseudomugil tenellus. Next base: position 13,255,657 of record JBAMHX010000016.1, on the reverse strand, counting down.
ATCAATATACAACGTAAAACATCTGCTAAGATTACTAGCTGGGCATATGTCACTATAGTGTGAGAGTATTTTGGAGCTCAATCGTAGTCCAAAGCTAAAGTGTTATTATATCATCTTTGTGCCTTAACTGGTCCAGTGATTTGAAAAATATCAATAATTGTCATTAAAGTCTAGTTAATATGTGTAAATGGCTTGGTTCTTGTATCAATATGTGACCATAATCATAAACGTTTGGACACAACAAAACAGCTAACAAAAATCCAAATCTGGGAAGCAAATTCAAAAGATAAAGAAAACAAACAAGCAAAAAAAATAGCTATTGGGCCCCGATGTCTTTGTCTTGCTGCAGCTTTTTTTAAATTTAATCTCTGTATATTCACATACTATCTTTGGAAATGTAGAGTTGAGGTTTTCTCTTGTAATGCTCATTTTTTCTGTACAAATGAAAAAGAACAACACGCATGACAACATGAGTGTAATTTAATCCACTTTGCAGAGCTGACAATCGAAAGGAGGACTATTGGGAGGCTGGAAAAAAAAACAAGAACACTTTGTGAGTGTGTGGGTTACTGTAATGGGAGGGTGAGGAGTAGGAAAAGTAGAAAAGAAATCAATATTGTGGCTCTGCAAATATGAACAATCTAAAAAGCCATTTTTAAAACTTAAAGTCAACTACACAGATGAAGTATACAAATGCAAACATGTTTTAAAAATGAGCAGTGTTTTGCAGCTACAAGATGACACGTAGCACAGAAGCACTGCAGGAAGCTTAAAGGAGATTGCCAGCTGCTCCTGTGTTGACTTCGTTGTCTAATAGCAGCGGTTTCCTTGCATCCAGTGGTGACTTTAGTCACCTCTTTGCTACGTATAACTTTGTTGATAGCCGTGCTGTTTCCAAAGTCTCTGTCTCCCTAATGAGGCTTAGTTCAGAGTCACAGGAAGAAAACTAAAGAATACCCTTAACTACTTCTCATGCACTAATTTGTTTGGCTCCTGGACGAGTTAGAGTGATCCATGTATGCTGTTGTTTACAATCAAAAAATGACTTTTTTTCCTCCTATTTATTGGTTATTCTTTGAGATGTTCTTTGTGTGGTATCAGTTCACTTACAGCCACTGACAATAGAGGCCAAGAAAGGCTGGGTTCATTTTATCCCACTGAATGCTTCATCAATTAACTACCAATACAATTATCTTTGTCTAACTAAACTAAGACCTATGCTTCACATGTTAAGTAAATATAAAATTTGCAGATAGGTTTAAATAATTTTACTCTCCGATGTGAATGACTAAATTGTTTCTGTTAACCTGTTGAGAATAGGTTTCTTCAACTTGTGTCTCCTACTATGAAAGTGATAAAGACTACAAACGGATCAATTGGGCAGCCGTTATATTTTACTGGGTGGGATGCATTAACTTTCAAAAGGTCAAATTTGTGGCTGGAAGTGATCTGTTTTTTGGGCCATGTGTTAGACCTCTGAGTTTCATCTCCAAATCCGCAGCCAAACCCACTGATGCTCTGCATCGCAGTTACACTGTTAAAACACTTAAATCACTCAACGGGGCCTTCACAATCTCTGCTTTTGGTTTTATGATTTAGTGCTAATGCAGTCTCTCCTCCTTAAAGAGGAAAGCAGAGGCTGAGAAATGAGGAGATAAATGTATGGTTAGGAAAACTGCTGGACTCCTGCTGAAACACACCAAGCATTTTCCACCCGTGCCGATGAAAGGCTCTGCTGCGGTACATTTTCATGTTTAACTTTCTGGATCTCAGACATCATTGGTATCATCTAAGTGCTTTTTATTAGTCTGCAGGGTTTATGCAACATGGACTGTCAGCATGGTTGTAAACAACCTGCAAAAAAAAGCCTCTCCATTGATTAGACCCAAGGCTGAAGTACTTTCTCACCCTGGTGTCAGACGGAGTTTTTTTAGTTGGTGGGGAAATTACTAACACAGATTAATCAATGTAGAAAATAAGAGTATAAAATCAATATTCAGGTATACAAATTAAACTGTAAAATCTTAATATTCTTTTTTTTTCCTTTTCTACCTACTGTTACATAACACAGTTCTAATGCATGACTAATAGTGTGCCAAAAATCTTAAGACTATGCTTGCTTAAATCTTATCTTGTATATTCTTTTGCTTGAGTTCTTTTATATTGCATAATACACAAAGTGTGTTACTACATCAAATAAATAGTCTTGGTGTGTTTTCATTCAGTTATTATAAGGAAACCAAAACAACAATCCCCATGCATTGCTATTACAACAAAGTCATGTGATCACTCTCAGTCTAACTTAAACAAATACAGTGCTTACTGTCTGACTTAAATGAATAGTTTTATTATTCAAATGAGCCAGAAAAGTAATCATTATTTTTCTGCTATGGTCATTAGCATAATTATTCAGAAGAATGTGTGACATAAAAATTGTTTACTTTCTATATGGTAGCAGTAAACCATGTCGGAAATTAATGGTACATTATTGATTATGTAAAAACATAAGGATGTAAAAAAGTTGATTGTCGCTGATTGGTGCAACAGAAAGCTTGTGGTGTGGTTGTCATGGTTTTAGGTAGTACATATAGCAAGGAGTCAAAGACTAGAAACATTTCAGTGAGGAACAATCTGTGATCCATCATTTCTTCAGTACGGAAAAGCTCCTTGATACAACCAGACACTAAATGCAAATTATAGAACAGTGTAATGAAAATATTAAAAAGAATTATGATGACTTTTTACATGTTTTTACCACACACACCTAAACAATGTAATGGCACCACACTGAATATGTCATTGGTCCATATGCAAAGACAGAAGAGCAAACACCATCATCTATACAGACAACACTCATTTAAATCATCTCAACATTACTGGTTGTATCTCGTTATTGTGTGACGTCGCATCTAAAACTATTTGAAAAGCTAGGAAAAAACTGTTTTAGCACTCAGATATTTAAATTAAGTTATTCAAACATTCAAACAGGAGGAAGCAAAAAAGGAAGACATGCTAATAAAACATTGTAAGGAATAACTCAAATGTGTGACGGTAGCAACATGGGCTGAAACCTTTCCTCCCAGAATCATATCATGCTCTTGCTGACATTCTTTCTAATTAGGCCCTGTAGTCCCCCACCAACCCAACCAGCCACCTCCACCAAAAAGTACTTCAGTTTATCATCATCAACCACATATTATATTACAACCACAATTATCAAACTGAGCAATAATTATGGCCACTTAAAACTTCAAAAGTGCAAGCCCTGAAAAGACTGTATACTTTATAATCAGCATATGAAACCTAATTTCGTTATTTTGTTTTAAATAAAGCTTTCTGCATGTGCTTACAATGACCAACTGACTTTGATTGGTGTACAGGTCCTTTGTTTTATGGGTTACAATGCTTTATTATGTCAGTGACAAACCTCTAGTTAAAGCTTCCCAAGTTGGTATTTACTACCCCAAGTAACCTTTGCAATGACATTCGCTCCATACACAATTTGCAGCTGAAAAACGGTGAGAAAGCTGCCATATGTAAGGTGGACCCATTATGCACTGTCTCCTTGGTCATTTAATGATTTAATTCTTTTTTTTTCCTCACCAATGAGCCAAATCAATTGGAAAGTGACCATCTGGTAGGATATGAGTGTTACTGAAGCAGAAGTAATGAACAAAATGTCTTCGTATTTCACAGAAATGGGGAGTCATTAGGATCGTCTTCGTTCTACCATAAAGCCAGACATTACTTGGTCGAACCCAAAGGGACATACATGTAGATATCAAAAGAATTAAGAGCATCTACAAACAGTATGTAGACTTTCTAAAGTAAATGCATGCTTAAATCAAGGCCACAAATTTGAATCTTTCAGTGAAGTGAAATTACCTCATCACACAGCATAATGCTTAACCCTCATCATACAGAATTTTGACAGAGGAACCATTCTGCTTTTTACCAGGGCTATCTTGCATCCAGTTAATGGTTTTCATTTTAAAATGACTCTTTGTAACCTGAGTTACAAATGCTTCCATAGTTAGTTCAGGGGCAAAGCTGTGGCCCATCAAAAGGCCTATTCAGGCTCGAACGCTACCATCATTGTGCTGAGATCACAAAAGAGGTCTCCAGATTATTTTGATGTGAAACCAGATAATTTCTGGCGAGAGCCAATGAGAAGTGTGACAGGGACTCTCTGATGCTTGTCGTCTACCGTTAAGACAGCTCTTTGATTTTCCTCGCTGTTGAGACGAGAGCTAAACAGCTGCTTGTAAATGAGCTAGCATGTTTGCTTTGCTTGTCATTCTGCACTCTTGAGCCGACAAGCTAGCTTGCTGAGGGGATATATAGAGAAAGAATAGTGTGGCCTATAGCATTACCGTGGAGACACGGGGAACACAGCTTGAGGCCTCTAGGTTTTGCATCCAACCTCAACTACCTCCCTAAATCTGTCACAAGCAAACTAAGTCTGAAAAGGAAACGAAACCTTTAATTCAAGACCCTTCCCACAGTGTTGATTCTATAATCCAGAGATATCCTTTACAACACCGTGTATTCTTAGGAAGTCAGATCTACACAGGGGAGGTGACAAAAAGAAAATATTGCATATATCCAGCAAACAGCGGGGTATGAGGTATACTGCTGACTCTGTGTGGTCATTGTAAAGAAGAATTACACCACTGGTTTGACAGATATTAACATTTTTCTACTTAAAGCTGTTGTTCTAACCTGCCCAGTCATAACGGAAAAAAGTCACCACCTGGATTTCACAAAGCAAACACGGACGGACCTTGTGTTTGATAAGTTCTGCATGAGTAATTATCTTTCAGCAGGCAACAAGTTATTTAACCCGAATGCAATGATGCATTGGTTCTCATATTTTAAACAACCATGTGGAAAGATACATCCTGTGGTCATGGAAACGATGTTAGTCTGTTTAAGAGGGTCAAATCAGTACCATGCATCAAGCTGAGAAAACATCAAAGGAAAGTGCAGAAACTGCCAAAATCTAAATTGGGTTAAGAACTGCCCAACTTATTATTAAAATATGAAATGAAAACAGGGAACCTCAAGAAGGGATCTTGCAGACTTGAGACTTTAACCCACTCCATGTATTTTAACACCCCCACTTCCACAATTATCTCTGTAACACTGGACTGTGATTTGAAAATGTACAAACAAGTTGATTCTGTTGTTAAAGCAATCTTTGTTTGGTGTCACCTGTTGTACAAAGCAAAGCCATTCCTCAGCCACAGACTATCCATGCCTTGTTAGCTCTAGACTCATTACTAGAATGCTTTATGTCAGTATCAAACTTACAAATCCTGTTCACAGCTTGTATGGATCAAAATATGTCGGAGGTCTGTCGGTTAGGGGGATTGTTCAAACCCAAACTCAAGACCGGATTGTTTAAAAAAGGCCTCTTTGGCTTTGAGTAATGACACAACCCCTTAATACTTCTTAGTTTTAAACTACTTTATTATGTGAACAATGCTCCAGAAGATATGTGCTGCAATTAAAATCTAAGCTGCTCTAACAACATATTAGTCTTTTTTCTTATTTTTTGGGTGGCAAGTTTCTGTTTCGTTTATGCTTTAGCACAGTGTTTCCTCTTTGTGTGTAATCTACTGCCTTTTTTTTAGGACACCTAACAGCAAGCGTCAGAAATATGTGTAAAGGTCCCCACTGCAGCACAGCTTGTAACATCTGTAGATTATTAAACTCTTTGACAGCAATGCCAAAATTATGATGCGTGTGGCACAAGATGCACTGATATCTCAGCTCACATTATACTCTATAGGGAGAAAACATTGATGTTCTATTCTTATGTCATGAATCCATTAGCACTGATACAGTGTCCAAGTGTAAGAAAGAGGAATGTGCACAAAATTATTGCTTTATTTGCTTTATTTAGCAGATCAGAAGTCAATTTGATCAGAAATTGTAAAAAGTAAATCCCAAATCACTTGATGCAGTGCTGAAAGATGTAGATTACTTGCAATGTTACTTCCTTCCTCGTCTTTGAAACCAAAGAGGGAATAGAGAAAGATACCGGGAGAAGATGAGGAGGAAAAGAGCAGCAAGAGAATGAGCATTCCAACCTCATTTGTATTCTCCCCCATCCAGTTCACTCCAGTTCATTTACATCTCCTCTACTTCCATAGCAACAGCAGGGGGGCTATCAGGAGCATCTTTGATATAGGTACATGACTCTGAAAAGGATCTTGTCATTTCTCCCTGAATAGATGGCATGAATAAGGAAACTGTTATTTCTTCCTTTTCAGTTTATGTGGGCGTCTTTAAACAGAAATTTACCCTGTCAGAGTTTCCTTTTTAAGTATTTTGCTCCTCATGCCTACGAGGCAACATTTGAGGAGAAAAAAAGCATGCACAGGAAATTTTCTGATTACTTTATCTAACCATTTTTAGAAAACAACAACAAAAACAAAAATACATTACACTACAAAAACTAAGAAAGTCTACCAGCCAACAAAATGCTTGCTTTTTTTGGATGCTTTTTTCTTTCCATGATTCAAGAATTAGAGCCAGAGTGAGGCATCAAGTGTTGCTGCCAGACAAAATGAAAATGTACTGCACCAGCAGGAAAACACGGCCTCATCAAATTTCATGTACACTTGTATGTAAATCAACCTTTAGGCCTAATTAAGCTCTATGGGGCTCATCAAGGTCATAAAATCTCCTTTTTTCATAATGCATTATTGACATCACATCATCTGCACATGTTGGCTGACTACACAAGTGCACAGTGTCATCTCACCGTCTAATATCGGATAGCCCTGGGGCCAGGCAGTGTGTGTAGGGGGAGAGAGAAAGAGGGAGTGCTTTTTAGGTCACCAAAAAAAAAGCAAGGACATCTTGTGGTAATGAAATGGCTGCAGTGACCGTCAAGCAGTAAATTTTGTCTCATGGTCCCTAACAAATGGTCACAGGTACATCTCAATGTTAAATTACCAGACATTTTGACATTATCAAGGTAAGGTTAAAGCTTTGGGACTCATTTTTTATTATCCCAGTGCTGAGGTTAAATCACTGCAATTCAAAAATTGCAGGGCGTAAACATTCCTCATTTCACTACTAAATCATGAAATAATATATTTGAGTATGATGTAGGCAGTGATTTTAACATACATTTCAGGAAGCACACTTTGAAAGTGGGCTGACAGCACTATAAACCCATGGACTGATCCTATGATTCATTCCCAAGGAGAATTGATATAGAGCAGTCTCTGTTAAAACATTATATGCATTTTAGCAACAGAAGCCTCTTTGAACCTCGCTATCCCTTATCAGTGACCGTTTTTGAAGAGATATTAGCCGATCCCGAATTTAAAATGTAGAGAATTGCAGAGAATTTTCAGACTACCTCTGCTTTGTAGCTGTCAGCTCTGCTTTCCATCATTTTCACAGTTTACGTAAAAATAATGAAAACAACGGACTGAGATACATAGGGTAGTAGAAAGTTCCGTCTCTGCTCCAATGAAGCAATTGATGCTCCTCAATTCAATAAAGAAGTGTTCCCCGAATGGGTCACCAATGGCAATACACACAAATGAGAAGGGTCCATCTGCTTGGTTTGCATTCCCAGAGTGCATTTCCTCAAGCAGCCCACAGCAGTGGTTCCTCTTCCCAAGACTCTGCTCTCATGTGTATGCATTTGTGCCACATTATTCAGCTAGTGCTTCAACTGACCCCCACCTGGCATTTAAATTCCCTGACCAACAGGGTAGTCATGCCCTGATGACACGACTGCTGCTCCAGCTGAATTCTTTATGCAGCCCTTATACCGACTAAACCACAGACTTGCTGCCTTCCAGGTTTGGCAGATTGTTATTTGACACAATACTATTTGACTTAGATACACTGAATAAGGCATTAAAGAATATTCACAACTGTATAGTGCTTATCTGACAAATGCTTTACCAAATGCATATATGTAAATATGTTTTTAATTAAGGATTTCTTTTAAATATCTATTTAAATCTTAATAAAAAGGGTTAAAATTGAATCTTCTTTTGTTACATTTTATCAAGGATTTATTAGATGCAATTCATTATATTTGAGAGGCTAAATATTATCTTGACGACCCTCCATCTTGTATGTATTTTCCCTTTGGTGAGCTGATCGTTTTAGCATGAAAAGAGGTCTTCCCATCAGATTTTTTTTAAAGAAACTTTCAGATTTCGGATTAACCTCCTCTGAGCTGAGTCCACAGTGTTAGCCTCCTTCCCAACATTCTCACTCCACCATCTGTTTCCTGTCCTCACACATGCCACAGCAGGAGCACTTTGAAGTTCTCATTTAGGGATTTGTCAGATGTCTCACATGCTTATCAGGATTAATTATTGCTTGTCGGCTATTTCGAAATAATTTGGAGGTTTGAAGTGAAGGGCCACGTGTCTGATGGAAATTAATGGACGACAACAACAATGATGAAGAAACAACAGTTACGTTGTGTCAGTGTGAAACATAACACACTGATACACTAAAAGAACCTCGCTCAAAATTACTTATTTAATTTGTTATTGATCGCTAACTCTTCAAGCCATCGTTTACTCAATGGGGGCTTAAAAAGAGAGGCTCGACGCCTGGACATACAAAAGCACTCAGGGGTCATTATGACTCACAAGGTCAAAAGCTGAGTAACTTGGGGTCAAGTCATAGTGGCAGAGCACAAATGGCTTGAACTGGCATATGTTTAATTTGACGGCAAGTAAACCAACATGCCAGGACATTTCTCATTCTAAAAAAAGAAAACCACACACAAATTAGTATAGGTGGTAGAATTTCTTTACTGACCACAGCATATTTTTGCAGCCTCTGTTAAAGTCAGTTTTAGACAAGCAGCTTTGCTATAAAAAGGTCCATAAGACCCCTGAACAAACAAGGAAAACACTAAATGTACCACTTAAACTCTGTGAGTTAACAAGCTTCATGAAAGGGAATTTGGATTTGCCTGAAAAGGTCCTGGTTTTAAATCCTTTATATTTACGGGCTGAGTTTCACCACCCCAACATTTACAGGAGCCTCCTTTGGATTTATGGCTGCACTCAATCAGGACTGAAAGCAAGAAGACAAAAGGAATTCCTCTAAGGGCAAGAAAGAACATCTTACATCGGACTTTTGATAACGAACTGTAAAATCTTTTAAATCATAACATGCTCAGTACATTATGCTTCCTTAACAGACTCTGACAGAATATATATGTCCTTAAATTGTGTTTTTTGCACGACAAACGCAGACAACTGTGAGTGTGCCTTTCTACAGTGGGCTCACAATAGAAACACAATTATGTGTCATTTTAACACCTCCAGATTTTTGTTTACATAAGGTATTGCAGATGTTGTTGTGAAAAACACTTTCCATTACAGCAATTACAACATAATTTCTAGACATCCAGCCTTCTTTTGATCCAACTAATGTCAGAATATGATCTTGCACTAACACTGACATACAATTCAACTTACAAGATATTTTTGCATAGCAAAGTCCATTTACCTAAGCTGATATAAGTTAAACTCAACAAAAAAAAGTCTACATCTGTAGAAATCTCGAGTGAAAAGGGGAATATTGGCCATGTGATTCATGTGACCTAAACACACTAGTCTAATCACCTTAAAATTCCACAGTATTACAGTAGCATACAGGAAGCAAAGCTGCATTGGCCCTTTGACCAGCTGAGCTGCTTCATTTGTTAACCGCGAGTTGTACATGCTGCTTCCTGTTTGAAATATCATCTACGCCGGATAATCAAAAACATTCTCTTCATTCGCCCCTTCCAGACAGCACTTCATCAGAAGTCTATGCATGATGTTTTACTGCAGTTCTTGAAGTCCACTACACAGGCTTTTGTGACACAAAAATATTAAAGAACTAAAGAGCCTGTGCAACTTTAGATTGCAATATCATAGAGTCAGCTTTAAGTAATTTTACAATGCACTTTTTTTTGCTACATGTAAATCTTTAAAATCTTGCAATCAAAAAAAGTTTAAGACATAAGCAACAAATATAGAGCCCAACAACAAACAAAAATATAACTTTTCCAAATGGAGGCATATCTCTGACAAATTAAATCCTGCTTATATAGTGATGCCCACATACCGCTTGTCACATCTGCCACGGTCAGATCAGAGTCAACCAACAAAAGCACAAAACAACAAATGCTCCATGAATAATAGGTTTCTGGTCACAGATCACTGCACTGGAGATAACTGATAACTCGTATTTCTTTTCCCATTTTTTGGAATTCAGAGACGAGACACTATGGTTTATCTAAACATGTTTGTAGATTGTTTGGGATATGTTTGTTAGGGACCCGCACGATGCTACCAGCACAAGAACTAGTGAGACAAAGCATGGTGATAAAATACAAGGCGGACAGGTGGGAAGAGAAATGATCTAGGTTGCTTGAGACTCCATCCAACAAATGGCTCATGGGATCTGTTTAGACACCCTGTATCCACAAAGATCAGCAGAGACTCATGGGAATAGATAGGTTATAGGTATGCCAGTTCATGCAACAGAAACAAGAAAATAGCCCCATGGAAACAATCCCAAATAAAGCCCAACTTTTTCCTTATGGCACACACACACACACACACACACACACGCTCTCAATGCTAGTC
>JBAMHX010000016.1:13210628-13240586 GCA_037177515.1 Pseudomugil tenellus | reverse complement strand
CAGATAGGGGTTTATATGTTGTTTTGTTTTGTAAAAGATACATGTCTCTAAAAAACAATACAGATGAACAGCATACTACAGAATAAATGGTTAAAACTAAGAAAGAAAAAAGTGACATGAGACTTCTAATAGTTGGTTTTATATGTACCACGATTACAATAGCACTATTATAATAAGGCTTTCTAGGCTTCATTATATTATAGTCATCCAGAGGACTCGTGGGTAAGAAAAAAAAGAGGTATGCTTTTCAAATAATCATGTTGTACAAAATGACCAGTGTTATGACAGCATAATTAATATGCCTGCTATAGTGACCATGACTGTAAACAATAACAATACTATGAATAAGAAAATGGCATCAGCAAATTCAGCAAATATAATTTCAAATGATTTTCAGAAACAAATGTCAATAGCAGCAAGTTTTGCTGATGATTAAAATGTCGTTAAAGACAGACAAACTGAATAGAAAAAAAACAGAAAAAGAGAATATGAAGGCCTTGAAATGTAGTGGGTGAGTTGAGCAAAAAGACCAAACTCATGGATATAAGTTATAATGAAGTATAATGTGAAGGATGTATTGAGGTCAGAAAGGGACACAACACCCCAGACCCGCAGTCTCCCACCGGGAGGTATGCGTATAAACTATATGAATGGCTAAAGCCTGACCTCAGAACAACTAAGCACAAAAGTCCATTTTTTAACAGATGAAGTCTTTTTTTGGCCCAGTAACAAAATCTGACATTTTTATTTTTACTTGATACGATGTGATAGGTCAACATTATTGTTGTAAAATTTGCTTTCTGGTAATCCCAAATGTGGTAGGAAACCACAGAGTGTGGTAATGGGGACCATTAAGGTGGTCCTTTTTGCTGCACTCGGAACCTGATTGCCTCTCAGTTTTAATCGTACTCATATATAAACACAACTACTACAGATCTCAAACATACAGCTCTTTGGGGGCGGGGCCATGGAATGTATGGTGGGCAGGGCTACTTAGGTTGCCCTGTCCCCAGCATGATGTGGTCCGTGCCCCTGAATTTTAGCTACACACAGCAAACCTCCCAATCATTAATGGGTGGTGGGAGTGGGGAGTGACAGGGTCATTTACGCCCCCATTCCCTGGGCTGCTCTTGCTTGGGCCTCGATCAGGGCTGGTGGAGGCCGATGTGGACCCTGCAGGGTACTGGACTTACTGTGCGTGTGAGTGTGTGCGTTTGGGGGGGTTGTCTTTTGGCCTTCTTGTCCCCTTGCCCGCGTGGGGGTGGGGGTGCATGCGGGGAGGGATGTGTGGGTGAATGGGAATGTGTGTCTTTTGGAGGGGGTGACCGGGAGGGTTGAGAGAGTGAGGTGAGTGGATAAGTGGGGTAGGGGATGCTGGGTGGAGAAGGGACGAGGGGTTGGTGTGGATGGGTCTCTGTACGTGTGTGGAGCGACAGAAAGGTGCACTGGGTGTGAGTATAGATGTGTGTGTGCCTGTGGGTTAGGAGAGGCGGGGGCTAGAGCTGTGTGGATGGGATTATGTGTTTGAATGGGGGGCTGGTTCCCGGGGGGACATCTGGTGTGCCGGGGGACGGGCTGGCTCCTGTCTGGTGGTGTGCTCCGGGCCTTGGACGTCCGCTGGTGTTGGTTGGGTCCCCGGCCTTTGGGGGTGGGGGGTGTTGCCTCCGGGTTCTTGGGGCCCTGGGTTCTTTGCCCTGCCTGCTCTGGGCGCCCAGCGGGGTCCTCGATTACCGGCCCGGGCCTGCCGGGGTTCATTTCCCTGGGCTGCGGGGGCTCTGGCCGGGACCTCCCTGTCCCGCCTTCTGGGTGGACGGTGGGCTGGTTCTGGGGTGGGGTGGCCAGGGTCCTTGTTTGGGACTGCCTGCCGTTTGTCCTGGTCTTGTGGTCCTGGCCTGCCTCGGACCTTCTGAGTGGAGGAGGATACCTGAGCATGTTCACTTTCCTGTGAGGACTTTTTCACTTTGTATGTTCTGCATCATGGCACTGCTAGCAATAATATTTTGTACGTATGTATGGGCCTCAAATTTTTATTCTGTGTATATGTATGTATGTGTATGTATGGTTGAATTGCAGTTCTCTTTTGTGGTGTGTATATCTGTCTCTTCTTTCTGTATTGCTTGTTTTCTTTATCCCTTTCTCCTGTTTTCTTGTTCTTATTCTGTCCCCTCCGGTTGTGTCCAGCAGCGCATTGAAATCTTGAAAAACGATGATGTAACTAAAATAAAGAATTCAGATCATCAAGATGAACTTTGTATATACATATATACATATAGTTCCTCTTGACAGAGCAAAGTTGTTCAGCAAGACACAACAGACAGATCCACATTATTTGCCTGTTTTAATGCTGAAGTTGGGAAAAAAAGGAAACCATAGGATGTACACCAAGGCTTTGAATTAAGCTTCTATTATAAGGTGATGCAAAATGTCTGAGAAGCTGCACATATCAAATATGAAATGTTTGGCTTTATAGGGTTAAGATGGAAAAAAGAGAAGAGAGAGAGAAAGAGAGAGATGGAGAGAACTTACATTGAACTATTTACAGCATTTCACAAACCCATTTAATTCAATTATAAAAATGCATTAAAAAGATATTAGGGTTTGAGGCAGTTTAATGAAGCATGTTTACTTGAGGATATTGTTTGTAATGAACTATTTCTGTGCTGATCTCTGTGACTTGGGGGTGGGAGGTGAGGGAGGAGAAGGATACTAACAAACAGGGGAAGAAGAATAATGACAATTGTCAATAATAAATTGACTTGAAACTGGGTTGTTGTGTTTACGCGGCCTTTTCTCTTATTAGGACATGTCATTTCCATGTTAGCCTATCACCTCTGAACCACATGGACATGGACACATAAAGCCACTTCTATTACATTCCTTTGGGTACATGTATCTTGAATTGCCATTAATGTATCATTGTTGACTTCCAATCCACCTGGCACACGAAGCCAAGTGAATTCTGAAGAGCACTTAGTGAACACCAGAGATGTGAAAACGGAGCTCTGTGAGGTGGTGGCTATTTTTTACACATCATAAATGGATGCATTTAGGAAACACATGTCTCAAAGTCTCACATTTAGATCTAGTCTGAGTTTTAAGCTTAGTTATAAATGTGTCAATACTAATAGAAACACACCCTTCTAAAGGATTTTTTCTTTATGTAGTTTTACAGACTTCAAATCTTTAGTCTTCAAATTTCCCATGTTTAGATCCCAGATGATCCCTTTGGGGACTTGTAACAGCATGTTGCTAAATCATCACTTTCAGTATTAAGTAAAGGTGAAGTGAGGAATTGGCCAGAGCTTCTTCATGTGGCACAGATGAACTAAACTTGAATGGCTTTCTCTAGTGCTGAAAAGAGATACCAACTTGGGTTTATACTAAATCCAGCCATCCAGCCTCCAATATAATACACCTCTATTCTCGTAGTTAAACACTAATATGTGCTGGATTTAATTTAGAAGGTGTGACTTGAACAGGTAACTCCTGTGGTTACAATATAGCAGAGAAATATTTAATCAAAAGTATGGCTATAATACATTTGAACATTATGTTTTCCAAAGTGTGAAATCAGTGTGTGCCTGCCATGTCATGGAAAATTTAAAGTGACACATTTACAAATAGATCCAGCTCTGATGCCACTGGGAACAGCTGACGCTTTCAAGCTGAAAATCTCAGACAAATCACAATTTAAACTATAAAATAATATAAAATAATGAAACCACTCAACATTATCCCCAATTTATCTGTGCTCATTGTCCTCTAATAAAACCACTCAACATTATCCCCAATTTCTCTGTGCTCATTGTCCTCAAAACAGCATTAGTGGCACAAGTGCACTACGTGTTTGACTGGGGTCACAATTTTACAGAAGAAAGTGGAAAAATATGGGGCTTCTGGGAAGCCTGAAATAATGCTTCTTCAACAGATACTAAGAAAAGATCATGGCGTTACTATTCAGTATGTTTTAGGAGAAACAAGCAAAGACAGCATTTCCATATAAACTTACCCTCTGTAGAGTGTACTTGGGCCAGAGTGATGAGAAACCAGCATAGGGTGTGTAGTTTCCGCAGGGAGCATGCCATGGTGCCGGGTATTGATGGTTTGTGGCAGGTATGTGTTCTAACTAACAGGTTCTGATTAAAAAAGTCCAGGCCAACTGATCTCAGGGACGCTCATCATTGATCCTTTTACCTGTGAAGCAGACCAAAAGAAACATTCAGTTCAGCTATGAAATTTATTCCACGTGTGAGCTCTGGCCCTGTGCTATGTGATAGAGGAAGTCACCCGGTAACACTCGCATCAAAAGGCACATGATGTTGCATATATACATTCCACTACAGAACTGTAACAAACCTTAAGCTGTGAAATGCTACAAACCCACCCAAACCACTGAAATGAGCCCAGAGGGTCAATAATCCTGAAGAGGGAAAATCCCTTAATGGTGGCTGCATGCTAACCATTTCAGTAGCAGGGAGGGTGAACACACAGGGGCCATGGCTGCATTTGAACAGATGTGACCCATCCTGTCCATACCCATGAGATTAGACTTTGTGTGAAAAAAAACTACTGAATTGCTAACGGCATGCCTTATTTTTTAAATATAAATAGCCACATTAAGACTTAATTGTTAAAAAAAAAAAACCTTTGGTGGTCCAGCCTAAAATATAGCAACACTTTACAAGTGTAAAATACAGCATATATAAAATTTCCCCACGTTAAATGATTTGCATCTAGTAGAAGATACTTAAAAATAACAATGCCCTCAGTCTGACTGATATCTTGTATTTCCTTTTACCCTCTTGCCCAAGCGAAACAAATAAACACTGCCAAACAAATGGTCACTTCCCTGAGTTGTGACTGACCACAAACCACCTTATCTCTCCTGCCCTTTCTCTAACATCTCTCCAAACCAGGCCTCATCTTTCCCCACCTCATCCATACCTGTCTCTGTAGTACCAGTCTGAAAGTTTGTTTGGCTCTCTTCCGCTATAAAAGCAAATAGCCTCCTCCCTGTCATGGATACAGTGCTGGAGCTGTGCAGGGTGAAACCTAATGCCTACCTGCGCGCCCAGGCATGCGTTTCACACCACTAACGGCTCCCTTTTGTCTGTGTGTTTATACTGCTGGGTTAAGCTTAGCTCTCTCACTCCCATGAACCATTAGCACATTCACCATGGGATATGGCATCACTCTGGCAACAAGGCACATAGGACCCCATTAGAAACTGTTTTCTTTCTTCTTTTTTAGCACATTCAAAAACAACGTCCCATTTTTTTTCTGTCTGCAGCCAGTGATTGTTAGTTAAGATTCAAGGGACTGAATGTTATCCGTCATACTAGTAACTAACAAGACGCACAACTGTAAAAACAGTTAGGAATTCTGCTTGTCATACACAGCCAGAACTGCACAAATCAGCTTCAGTCTCCTCCATACTGGACAATAACCACTGTCTGAAGGGTCTTTGATCTATCTCATCAGACGATGTAATTTTTCATCACTGAGAAAACATGCAGTGCGTTCACATTAGCCAACAAAATTATAATTAAAGCTGCCATAATCAGCTCATCTCGTATGACATTGCACCTCACCTGAGACCTCTAATTTTAGTAATTTAAAAGAGGTTAACAGGAGCAGAACACACACAACCACAATTCATTTAGTTTCTATGGAATAGCATGCTGTCATGAAGCTTGACGAATGAAAGTTGATCACAGCGACCAAACATATTGGATTCCCACAAAACCCTACCCCTTGTTTTTTATCAGTGCATGCGGCACCAATTAAGTTTATCGGGCAAGCGGCTTCCGCCTACACTCTGGGCCATACAGTATAATGAGACCTTAAGCTGATTGTCTCCATGATAAAGCTTTATTCTGAGCATATAGGTTTAAGAATCTTCAGCTGTGCGCACAAAGTCTTAGTGCTTGCTGTTTTGTCCACCTAGAAAGAAAGACATTACTTTGATCACACATACATTTACATGAATCGAGATGTGAATAATGATAATCCCACTTGATCATTATACTGTCATGCATAAAGGGGATAGACTGAAAATTTAGTTTAACTAAGGTGTTTACTTGGTTCACAGGTTCCCCACTAATATACACATAATTCACTTTGGTGATTAATGACTAAATTAATGTCAAGACGAAGGTAGTCTATATGCAAATTGAAATGAAAAATATAATGGGAAAATGGGAAGACATCTTTGGTGTTAATGGTTTCTAAAATCATCATTCTACAAAGCATATTCACAAACGCTTGACGTGTTACATGACACATTCAGTTTATTTAATTGAATTAGTTTTATAACTGACATAGGAATGCTGGTAGTTTTCTATTTTTTCCCTCTGTCATTCCCAGCATAGTCACTCTTTCTACCACACTCCGTACCACTTTGCATTCCATTCATCCCACAACTGCTGCTGTATATGGACACGTTTCTGTCAAACTGTCATTTAAAAGAAGGAGTGCAGCTCTGTTTACTTTGTATACTTTTATTCTATACTCTGTTTGCAACTTGATCAAAAATAAGTTAACCTAGTTACAGTTTCATAACGTGAGAAGTGGTTTTATGGTCTGCTCTGGTAATAAGTGAGTTACTGAAGTGTTTGTAAACACAGCTGAGATTAACTCAGGCGCACTCAAACCTCTTGGAAGCTCCTCGGTTAAATCTGTAGCCGCTTTCTTATCAACTTGATTATTATCTCAAGGTTATATGAGTGGTGTAACTATTTCCATAAAGGGTTAAAAAACATGAGCTTCTGTATTTTTTGTGATGGGTTTGGTGGCTGAAGGCATGTCTGCGTATATGTAAACAACTGTAGATGAAAATGGAGCCTTAAACTAATATAATATTGTCTTCCTTCTGTGTCATCACCTGCATTGCATAAAATACAGGCAGCATGATCAACAGGCCTTATGTGTCAGAATATAAAGACAAAAGACAAGGTGCCTTTAGCGATTTTGCTTTCAAAGCAGTAGAGACCCCCTACCACGAAAAACATGCAGGATGTAGATTCCTAGTACATGGGGATGGGTGTTCTGCAAATCAATGATAACAGTCCTATACTTTAATATATTTTGTATCATGCTGTGAGAGTTTAACATGCTGAGACACCAAAGGCGCAGACTAGAGGGAGACTGCCTGACTGCCGTTCTCCTCATTAAACAAGCTGAGGTCTCCCCTCTCAGCTGGGGGTCTCTTTTTGTCTCCCCACCTTCTAACAGAAACTGCCGGTAATGCCACCTTGGCTTTTCTCTGGCACAGCCTTCTACATGGGTGCGACCATAGAGCAACTTTTAATGTCTGTATCAATGTATTGCTGCGGGCTTTGCAATGCAGTGACGCAACAAAACTGAAAAGCTTCATCGTCGATACTGGTTTATCCATTGACATAACATTCTGTGAATTTTAAGTGTTAATGGAAAAATGTCAGATGGAATCAAATGGCTTAGGACTAAATATGAAGTCACCACAGACAGATGCTTAAGTACCCTGAGAAATGGAGAAGCTGCAGGGGCGTGGGCCCACAAGCTCTAAACATATGTGCGCTCCATATACCCGCAATACAACAGATTTTTTTTTTAATCGACAAGTGAGTGTCAAAATTGTAAAAAGAGAGAGGAGTTGGTCTTCTTGAGGAAAATAAAATAAAAGGCTTAGTAACCAGGGGGAAGGGGGTTATTAGAGGGGAGGAGTGGAGGGTTGATTCAGGACAGTTTGAAATTTAAATGCAATGGAGGTCTGAAAACAAGAGGCAGATGTGAAAAGAATGTTGGGCTTCTTAGACAAAGCTCCTGGTTGTCCCTTTCTTGCTGTAAGAGGGCCATGGGAGAGTAGAGGAAGAGTTGGTCTATTCTATAAAACAAGGTCTGAGAGAATGGAAGAGAATCTAGAATAAAGAATTCGAGTGGGGGGAAGGGGGACTCAAGTTACAATAAAAGACTGACAGCTTGCAAGTCTTGCTTGACCCTTGAATTAGCCCCCGAGCTTCCCACAATCTTCAAGAAAGAGTTGGGATGTTAATTGTCACTGAACATCACAGGGATGCAAAGGAAAGGGAAATGTGGGGCCAGAGATTCACTGAAATGTAAATCCAAACCAACATACCACATGTTGAAACAGGGATACACATTTGGTTTCCATTGCGGTTCCCTAACAGCATCCTCATGTACATTATAAGACCCCTGTTATCTCTTTTTCTGTTGCCCTTTTTTTTAGAAGGAGGGAATCTGGGGATGGAGGACTTTCTCAGGCTAAACTGTGGATGAAATATATCCCCAAAAGCAACTGGGTTTCTGCT
Organism: Pseudomugil tenellus; assembly: GCA_037177515.1. Taxonomy (NCBI): domain Eukaryota; kingdom Metazoa; phylum Chordata; class Actinopteri; order Atheriniformes; family Pseudomugilidae; genus Pseudomugil; species Pseudomugil tenellus. Next base: position 13,232,277 of record JBAMHX010000016.1, on the reverse strand, counting down.
TTGACACTGGTGAAGGTATACAATTTGCAAGGGCAAATCAAAGAATTCACACTCCAGTGTGGAGAGATTGGACTGGTGATCAGATGAGTCAGGAGCCCCACTGAGTCAGATATGGGGCAGGGAGGAATCAGAGGCTGACCCCTCTGCTGAGGGAATGATTGAGAGCAGCATAGGCCAACGGGAGCTGAGTGACATCCAACCAAACTCGGTGTGACTGCTGATGTCCCAAACACAGGCCCTGACCCTGACAGGAGCTAAGCCAGTGATATATCAGGTCAAACATGCATGCTGTGCAACAGGACTGCTTATCAGGGAGGGGGGCTTAATAGGGGACAGTGGGTAAATGATGTCTGAAGGAGTGCAGGAATAAAAGAAAAAAAAAAGATTTTTTTTTCCTTTTTTAATGAAAGAAGAAACTAAATCTGCATAATCCATCATTTTAGATAGTAAATCTATTATATTTAGACATGTCTGAGTTGCTCCACCGGGACATTTTAACATCCATTTTACTTACACTAGCTCACAGTTGCTTCATATTTTCAGGTACTAACAAACCCACTTGATCATCTGAGGCCACATAAAAACAATTGTTTCTGACATTACGGTATGTCTTAGCGGGATTTAATGAATCATTACTTGCCTCTGATGCGAGAAACGTTTTCACAGAAGACGCAGCAGCAAGCTACAGTTAGAGCGTGTGACATAAGCGTGGTGCTTGTCATGTTCACTGCTCTTAGTGTTTCCACAATTCATCATTTTTATGAGCCACTCAATTAATCGATCTGAGCACTCCCCACTGGTCAGGACCAACAGCTACTAAACAAAACAATCACAGGCCCAAATCCTAAAACACTCGAGTGCAGAGATGTGTCCACAGACAAATAAGAAAATAAACTGTTGTATAAAAAACTTGTTTATCAATGACTCCTTTATTCAGGCATGTAAACCATGTAAACCAGTGTTGTGTTATTTTCCAACTGCATTTCCACACACTCAGTGCTATCTTCCCTTTCTTGAATATATATATTTAATCCGTAGCCTCATAATCACTTTAGCAAAGCAAGGGAAATCCTATTAGAGCTTAAAGATACCTACACCTGTCTGTCCACATGGATTATAGCCTGATGATTTGCCACAGTAACAAAGTTTTAATACAGGTCCCATACATTTTTTGTTCTAATTTTGATGTTTTACGGGGAAGTGAAGTGGATTATCTCGAAAGAATTTTCAAAATGTCATTTCCACTTGCTGATAGCACAAAACTATTCCTTTCAGGTCTGTTGAGATAAGAATGATTCAGCTAGGACTGTTAAATGGTGTCTTTGCCAAATGTCCCTTCGCTTAGGAATTAATAGGCTGACATTAATACAGCAAGATAAATGGGCAGGTCAGGAATGGGAGCCCTGCCATTATATGGGCATCTCATGGAGATAGTACCTGCCAATCAAGTCCAATAAGTCCTTGACACGCCGTGTTTTACCTTGAAACACCCAAAGCAAATGCAGTGTAGTGTATAACCCTCTGTCCAGAAACCCAATCCCATTAGTATGTCCACACAAATACTTTCCAGGACCGGTGTCCAGAGAACACATCAGGACACCATAAAAGACACATTTGTTGAGTGATCCAATGCAAGGTGGCAAAATTAGTCAAAACAAATAGTGGATTAAACGAAATGAGCTCAGCATTTGGCCCAGGCAGACTTTCCCAAATTCGTCTACTCAATTTCAGCTTGAGTTCATCATTGTTTCATTTCTGCAAAATGTTAAATAAAAAAAATATATAAGCCATGTCCCAAAGCAAAATTTTAAAATGGTTGGATTGAAGACAAAGAAAAAATTACTAAAGATAAAAAAAATTGCTCTTTGCCGTCACAATCCCTAAAATTGCTTTCATTCTGCTGCTTGTGTGTTTGTTGCCGCTCACCTAACACAACTTCAGTTTTACAGAAAAAGAACCAAGACTATTTGGGAAGCCAAGAGCCTGATTATGTTTGATTTAAGTAATGTGAAGTATTTAACCAGATAAGCACCAATAAGCAGCTTTTGAGCACTATCCTTCCTTTAAACTGAGCAGCTGAATAGTTAAAAACTCAGCTCTATCCTTTCTATTAAGGACATCACCATCAATAATGCACTGTGATCATGAGGCGTTATTAAACAGGATTATTAATTTTTTAGGTAGTGGGCAGCAACACAAAACATGACAACGGTAATGGAGAAAATGACTCATAAGTGGCATATTTTAAAACTGAGCCAAGCACCTGCTTGTTTTTACACTTCCATTGTCCAAAATCTTAAATTGTCCAGATGGCAGACTGGTGTATTTAATCTTAATATTTTTTTTTATCTTAATAAGTCTGTAAAAACACAGCAGCAACAACAACAAAAAATATTCTTTCAAATTGTATTTTAAAAAAGAAATAAAACTTCAAACACTTGCAGATTAGTATTGGTTTTCTCTGGGAAGGGTAAGTATTTAGATTGTTAAAGGAAGCTTTTTTTCTAGATTAAAGGTATCACACATGATGTGGCCAAAATTGGCTCACTGTCTAATTGAGGCTTTTAACCTTTCTATGCCTCAGAGGAAGGACAAACAGAGCCCAAAATAAAGGACGCTGCATAATCTGAGTTGTCACTAAAACAGGAAGCTGCACAAGGACCTTACCCTTACAGCAACAGCAGTATTGTACAAATTATGTCCGTGGTGGAGTTGATGCTCTGTAGCCTACTTGCGCATTTCTATCCCAGCACGGCTGCATCTATTTCCAGTCTTAAAAGATGGCATGAATGCCTTTGTCAGACAAGGGAAGCGGCGTATGTCAAGCTAAAACAAGGTATAGTGCTGTGTCTTGTCAGGAAGCTCAGACAAAAGGAGGTGGGTGCAGTCTTTCCTGGATGCAATCACTTGTCAGCCCTAAATCTTTACTCATTGCTGCCCTGGCAAGTAATGGTGCATGTTTAATCTAATAAAGGGATATTTTGCCTTTTTTGCCCCTCAAAAACACAGAAAATGTCTAAAACATAATTTGCAAGTTAAAAATGAATGATTCACTTGCTCCGTGGCACAATAACATGAAATATATTTGTTCAATAAAAGTGACAAGAGGTTAAAACTGGGTGGGAAGACTGGAAAGCATCTGATATTGCATGTATACACAGCAAAGAGGCAAGAAGGAGTCATTTTATATGCTTTGAATTTTCAGGCCGCTTCATTACTCTATGCCCTCTCCCCACCTTCAGCTGTGAAAGAGAGAGGACAGTTTTGGGGCTGAGCCTTCTCCACAGTGCTAATTTGCATAACATCAGCACTGTGAGGGGGATTGTGATGCAAACAAGCTCAGATTGGCTCATTCCATCCCCCAATTTTAATAACTAAGGTGCAATAGGTTCACTCCTGCCGGCTTACTGTTCAAAGGAGCCATCCTCGTTGGTACTAAGAGGCAGAGTAGATTTTTTCAAATATGAAGGGGGGAAAGAAGAAGTTTGAGCTGCAGTTTGGTTGAGAGGCACCATCAAGGAACACTTGCTGTAGCTTACATTCAGCAGATGAGAGTAATACTGCTGGGCTTTCCCTTTGCCCAAATCTAAACATATGGCGTGCCACAGGAGACAGATGATAAAACAGTAGACATTCGTTATGGGCAAAAATATCTCTTTTCAAGAATGTTGCACCACTCCCAACTGACCACGATGCAGGCTTGACATGATTAAAAAAGAAAAAAAATTATGTAAATGGATCTCTGGCTTATGTTATCGTCCCCTGCCACCCCTGGTAGGACAGCAGATACAGCAATCACTGCTTCCACACCTTGTGTATGTTGAATGTGTATTTGCTCTTTTGTGATAACGGAACGGAGGGAAGGAAACAAACAGGGCTTTCTTTTGTTGTACTTTTTTTTCCTACTATGAATACCTGGACCAAAGTCAAGGAATCTAAAGACAGAAGGAGGGAGAGCAGAGAGATACAGGCGACTGTCAAGCAGACTGCGATAAAACATTCACCGAGAAATTATCTCCCTGTCATAAGACCTTGCTGTTTTGAATACCAAAGGGATACATATTCCCAAACAAATTGTGAGAGACTCACCAATTTTGTGCTCTGCCTAACGATAGCGGATTGCAGCGCGAGTCGCACCTTTGAACCACCGCGCTGGAAGTAGCAAGAAGCAGAGATTTTCATCTGCATATGTCTGCATAGGTAATCCACAGAAGTGTAATTACTCCAGTTTAAGTTACACACAATAATAACAGGGGTATAAGACTCGCTATGAATATGAAGTGAGTGTGATAAGAAAGCCCTACAGTGAAAAAGAAGGTAGTCTTTTGACAAGGGTCCTTCCTGGAGAGGATTATTTATTTTTTTCAGAACAACACAAAGTATCAACAGAGCTTGTTTTTTTTTTAACACTATTCACCATTCAGAGCATAATTAATAAAGCTGTGGAAATTGAAGATAAGGATTCATTTCACTAAGAGATGGTGAATCTTGATACTATAATGGTATTTTTTTCTAAATCAATGACATCATACATATTATACATATTTTTGTGCATAATGTTTAAATTTGCTGATCTGAAAACAGGTCTGGATTTACACACTTACAGTACAAACGTAACATAAGTGTCTTTGCATAAAAAAAATCGCAATGCTGCTCTATTTTTAGGTAGGAAACAGAAAAAGGCTGTGACTGAAAATATGAAAAAGTAGCAGCTAGTTAACTGTGTTATGAGTGAGCAGGTGCAACTTAACACTTCACACTGTGGACAGCAGCACGGCGCTTTCCAGCACTGTGCAAATGAAAGGTATTAGTGAGGATAAATTGATTTAAAGGATGAAAAATAAAAATCAGATCATTTAAAAAGCCTTGGATCATTGTTGATCAATTGTCAATTGTTTTAGAGCCAAAATTGAGAAAACATAAAGTGTTAATTACAACTGGTGACAAGCTCAAACTTCAAACGAAAGCTGTTTGTCTATAGCCAATAAATATTCAGTTTTGTCCTGTGAATATATTTCCTCTCTCCTCCTTCTATGTTTTATACAATAAAATATTTGCAACAATCCCACTTTCTCTGTTTGAGGCGGTTTCTGCTCCAGTTGTCAGAATGTTGTTATTGAAACATCATTGCACATATCTGTCTTGGCACAAAATCTTTTTATTTTTTTTTTCCATCTTATATACCAAATATGCACCAGACAAAGTCTTGTGGCAGAGACTTCAGAAAAAAAATCCTCACTCTCCCCGAGTCACAACAGCCCCTTCACTCTTTACACTGCTTCCATTATGTGCACGAGCCTTTCAGGTAAGAGAATAATAGATTCTGTTTTTAGGATCTTTCTGTAAAGAGTATTAGGTGAGTTGGCATTGCAGAGTCTGCAGCTTTCCCTGTTGCTGGATTGGTGGATTTGGCTGTTTTACCAACACTGTTTCTAGAGCAACATGTGCATTTTTTCTTAAAACCATACTAAACATTGAAATGAAATATGTATATTCAGGGATGTGTTCTAAGGCACTATAGAGAAAACTTTTCCATCTGTTAGGCAGGTCTCAGCCTCTTGAAGCTGCAGCTCCTCGCCTGCCCTCGGGCCGGGCTGATGGTAATGGCTGCAGGAGCCGCATCCTGTCAGCTCACTCCGGAGCCACTAGTAATCAGCTCAGGCTGATGAATGACGGAAACTATACTGGCTCCACTTTTTCTTCTTTTTTTTTTCTTTTTCAATAACAAAAATGCAACCATTTCTGCCTGCTCTCCCTAAGCATTTGACTGTCCTCTTTACTCTCCTTTTTTTTTCTTTTCTACATTTCCATCAACTACTAGAGAATAGCTCTCATCACCCTGGTTCAGCAGCTGCTGATGCTGAAGCTAAAAGGGCTAAGTGTTGCCAAGCACAGATGCTGCAGTTTTGGTAGCTTTCTCTGAGCTTTGTGTCACGTCAACATTTAACCTTGCGCTCACGGCCTTCATATCATAATTGCTGATTTTTAAGAACATGTACATGTTTTTGAGGCAACGTGTCTGCTGCTGATTGGTTCTGGAGCAGAAAATGTTACATTAGCAACCTGATGTTGGCTTTTTGAGAATTTAACAGAGTTGTTGGGTTTTTTTTTCTTTTTCTTTGAAATATTTCTTTACACCAGACTAAATTTTCACCTAAATAAAAAAGATATTAAATATTAAATAATTTAAACTTATCATTTGGCATTTAAAAAAAACAAAAAAACAATTAACTACAACTACATCCAAGACTTGTATTGGCAGAGTGAAGCTTATTGAGACGTAGCGTATCACTACATTTATATTATTATTTTTCCTCTACATTTACAGATGGATTATCAAAGTATTTAATTATCTTTAATCGAGTAAAAATGTTGTCCTTTCTCAAGATTTCTCAAGATATACATAAATAATTATACAACACAACAGATTTGCTGAAAAACAAAAGGTAAAGGGTGCAAAGTTAAATTAGACATGTTCACTTCTAAACTTTGATTCTAAACTACAATTTCCACCGTACTTGCACTTTTGATGAACAATAACCCAAAAATAAATATTATATTTGATATCAGCCCTGAACATTATAGCCATACCAACAATGCGTCAATTATAACTTTCGGCCATTAGCTTCTCCGCATTTCCCTCACAGCAATAACATGTCAAATGTGAAGTAGACCCCACAGTTCTCACACTCATCTTAATTAGTAAAACTAGTGTGCTCAGGACTGACTAGTTGATTTAGACAAACAGGTTGGCCTAATGGATAAAGCAGTCAGAGTATGTGTGATTTATAGCAGAATTCACACCAGCAGAGCTGCCTCACACCTCATTTAGAAGGAGGCACGATGAATTATTAGGACAGTCTGTATATGTATTTTTCCTGTTCCTGCCAAATAGATCAGATCAGTAGAGAGGGATGCAGTGAGGTGTCAATATTAAGCTTTCCAAATTTCATTAAAAATACATAAATAATTTGACATCTCCATCCACACATACTCTCACACACACATATTGAAAGGCAACTTAAACTGCAGTACTTAAGATGTTCATCACCTCTTCCCTACGGCAGAGGAGGAGTTGGATCCAACAGGCTGGAGCGAATGCCAGGCCTGGCACAGCTGTACAAGCAAAGCTGTAAAAAGAAGTCACCGGCCACTGTCGCTCAATCTGTGTTAATCCCACACTATCTGCATGCACGTCAGCCCCACTCCTCATGTCTCTGCATTGCTTTTCACACTCCTAAGTTCAATTTGGCAGGAAAGTGGACATGTTGCATCACTTCTCCTGGCTGAAAATCCTTTTGGTATGCCCACCCCTTCTAATAATCCCTTTTTTCCTCTCTCTCTCTGAGACAGAATGATGGCTGTGTTATCATGCACAATTTGGCAGCTCCTTTTTGCAGCATGTTTGTGACTCTTTTATTTTCCCTTTGAGGTATTGAGTCGGTGCAAAAATCAAGGTTTACTTGCGTTTTTTTTTTTTTTTTTTTTTAATGCTGCGTTCCTGCAATTTGATTTTTAACAGCAAACAAGAACATGTGAGATTTAAAAGCCTTTAATGCCCCTGAATCTCTTCTTAGCCGATCAGATCATCTTCTGAATGACGTCCACATACAAGCAGCAATGTGTGTATGTGTGTGTTTTCATTTAGGTTATTCTAGAATAAGAACTTGCGCTTAAATTGCACACATCAGTGGGAGAATGTGCTAGAAAATTTTACAGTACTGGACAAGTTTTAGCAAAATGGCGCTGGAAAACCCGACAATGTTCCACACACAGAATCTCACATCCAAACTCCGACAGAACCAAATCTTGGTCTACAGGGCAATGATTTTTACTGCAACATCTTTTTGCCGGGACTGACATTTTGTCCTATGTTTTTAAAACCTTTCCCAAGAAGCTCCTCTATCCTGTTGACCCAAGCAGAGATCGTTCCCTCTGGCTTGTCACAGAGAGAGAAGCAATGCAGCTCTGTGGGCAACAGAGAGACAGAGAGAGAAGCTCTGTACTGAGACAGCAGCAGGTGCAGCTGTGACAGTTGCCGTGTTGTCGCTAGCCCCACACTGTAGTCAAGATGAGGTTCACAGATGTAGCCACTCGGTGCAGAGGTTTATTGGCTGCCTGAAACAATACATCTCTGTCAAGAACAACTCCTCCTAAGGCAAACGTGGTCAGTTCTGATGCACAACAACACAATCAAAGCTCCCCTTGCTTGTGCCAAGATTCCAACATAAAATAAATAAAATAATGATATTATACACATAAATTAAGGCGTCCTTAATTGCATATAATTAAATAATTAGCACAGATTTTGTACTAATTATTGTGGTATTGTGTTGTCAATGTGTGAAAGCCCATTTATGATTTAAATTTTACCAGGATTCTCTGCAATGACAACAAAGCGCCATCGAAGGCGGCACTTTACCCCGTGTGATTCTCACAGGACATACATTCCAATCACACAACACAAGAAGTAAACCTGACTCTCTTCTTCGACTGTGACGTTAGACTACAAGTCCAGTCCAAGGTTTTGTTGAATCTCCCAGAAGTGAAGATCTGAGATAATAAAACTATTGTTTTCCAGTAAAAGCGCCCAGTTCTCTGCTTGCTCAATTACTGGAAGGAGCTGCAATGAGGGCGGTTAAATCATTTGCAGAGACATTATCTACGCAGAAAAAGACTGCAAAGAAGAGGGAAGGAGGGGGGGGGGGGAAGACAGCTAACACAAGGGCCAACTTTAGTTTAGAAAGGAAATAGAAACATTTCTGTGGACCACACATGGAGGGAACTGAGTGGATGAGAGCAGCAGGATTCATAATTCACTGCAAGAAATGAATAGACTAATGCAGTTTTCTCTGTTCCAATGCCAAAAACCACACAGCTGGAGACATTAATTTTTATTACAGGTGAAGATGAATATCTATTAAAACGTAGACGGAATTAGTGAGTGAGCCACCACCTAACGTCACAGTCCCTCACATATGTCACGCACAAACAACCAACTCTCAAACACTCATCTATCAGCGTGAGCAATCATTAAGCGATAATTTGATTGTTTTTTCAACCTCAACTGTGTTTGATGTCTCTGGCGTGGTGGCAATTGAGCTGGCAATTATTTTGTTGATTAGCTTACTTTTTAGCAACTTACCATGCCTGTGATATTCCTCTGAAACTCCCAGACCAGACGCTCATCTCCATCTGACTTGGCAGCTACGTTACGGGAACAAAGCTTTCACACTTCCCGACTAAATACTGTACAATAAACTATCATTTATCAGAGCCGAAGACTTCCAACGCAAAAGAAACATCACACTAAGTGATGTGAAGTGATGCACTCATGTGAAAACCAGTCAAGTACAATGTGTTTGAGAGTTTATTTCCAGGACCACATATGCAGCTTGACTTCATATTCTGGTAGATTTGATCACTTCGGTTAATGTTACTTTTGGAAAAAATTCATCCCAATCCCAAGCCATCAAACTAACAGATATTGATTGAATTTTTCTGAAATCTCTCTCTGTATATTAATGCATACAAAGAAGTGTGAGCAACATACGGATGTCTTAAAGCTGTTTTCTTCAACCAGACTTTATCTTCTGGACACAGTTTGTCGTTTAGAATAGCACACTGTACTTAAGCGCCAGTTGTAAGAAACTCCAAATAAAGATTAAAGCAAAGAAAAGAAAATAGAAACCCGCTTGATTTAAAATGCAGCCATATAAAAAAACACATACGGAATAAAAAGAAGGAAAGAATGCTTCTTACCAGGTTTGTACTTTAGTTTGTAAGCCTGAAGACTGAAGCGACACAGCAATGCCCACATCACCACATCAAATTGTTTTGAAAGAAAAGAAAAATTTAACAGCCATAAAGAGAAAAACTTTTCTCACTTCCCATAAATCACAATTGTCAGAGACAACAGCAGCCTATAAGGGAAGAATATATTGCTCTGGCATGTTTACTTGCATTAGCCTGAAATAACAGCCCTGTCTTGTTGGAAAAGGGGGCTTTTAAGTGTGGATGTGCCTCGCTCTCCTATAATCCAGCAGAGACATTACTCCTTCCCCTGGCAGACGTCCGCAGATCCCCCCTGTCTCCCAGCCAGGCCTTGCTCTCCGCTGCTATGGCAGAGCTGCAATAACTGCTATTTGCTCACAGCCTAGCCTCCCAGGTTCTCCTCTGTCACACAGAAATTGAATATTTTCCCAAATACTGTTGCAGCTGTGCACAGATATGGACAAGTCCTGTTCACATGGCACAAAGAATGAGACAAGGTCTAAAGTGTGTGAGTGTGTTTCAGATGATGCGTGTGTGTTTTCTATTTTCTTAACCTATTTTAATTCACAATTTGAGTAAATGTCATAGATTAAAAAGAGGTATGAAAAAATTCTCCTTTTTCCCTAAACGAAATGAAATTTTTAACTTCATGAATTAAAATTTTCTTCAGTATTATCACAAAATTTTCTAAGCGGGAAATTCCAACTCTTAAATAATATAAATAAATGTTCATAATGACAGTAATACAACATTCCACTGTGCTAAAAGCTTTCGTTTTTGCCCCAAAATATTGCTCCATTATTTCTTTGAAATGACCCAAATACACTTTGCTATAAACACACACACACACCCATGAATAGTATTTTCTAGATTATGTAAAATACGTGAGCAACAATAATAAACCAAGTCAATGATTTACACCAGACATTTTTAGAAGCAGTTCACAGGGGTTTTTACAACCCATTTTGCACTATTTACTTCTTTTTTCCCTCCAAGTGCATTCCAAAAGAAGCAAAAGATGAGTGAAGCATTGCAAAAGGCGTGCCAGATCAGCTTTGAAAGACTGCCATTTAACTGGTGCTCAGAAACCCAACATGCGAGTCATCGGCTAATAGCCATGTTGTTTCTTGTCACCAGACTTTGAATCGAGACCTTACTTTCCACCGCTATGTCCTTGCAGAGTAGTGCTCTGCTAGGAAATTATTTAGGCAGGCAGCAAGTTTCACCTGCCATTTCGGGGGGCACCGATCTCCCGCTGCACCAGAGGCCTTTGGCAAGTGGAAACAAATGTTTCACAAAATGGCAGGGAGGGGAACACACGGGCACACGGCGTTTTACTGATTGCCAATCGTAAAATAAAATCAGTCATGAAAAGGGAGGTTTTCTGGCCCAGCAAAGGCCTGCACGTTACATCAAATTTGCTATAGCTTTTCTTTTACAGCCTTGTTTATTCCCTTTAATGGTAAGCAGTTATCCGCACAGTATGACTCCATGTAGGTGGTTTAGTAACAGAAAAGATTGCATCTGAAAACACAAACCCACAATTTACACACCAAATAAGCAATGGGATGTAAATCTAAATGCTTTAACTCCCTGCAATCCTCTTCTGCTGACACGCTCACAATATCTGCCACTTTCAAGGTTTTGCAAGGTTTTTGGTTTTTTTTTTTATAAACATCATTTGGACAAATGGCAACTTGAAAGTAGTTTCTTGCACACAGTCTGTTGACAAGGAGTGAGATGATCATGAAGGACAAAAATAAGACAGACTTGAATTTGGTGTATGCTCACTGTGGATAAAAGCAGACTATCGCTACAGTGTTTCACTGCCACAAAAAAAAAATCCATTCAGCCACAACACAATCTTTAAAGCAGTCATATTGACTCGTCAACTGCTGCTCTCGAAAGACAACAGACTCGTATCCTCACTTGGTGAGAGACTGCAACACAAAAACAAAGTGAGCAAATCTACCGGTCATTGTGTTTGGGCTCATATTGAATTGAATCAATAACAAATTACCTTAATAAAGCCAGAGTGAAGCTGCCTGGCTTGTTGTTATAATTAATCTGGAAAGGCTGTGAATGCTGTGTTACACATCAGTTTCGTGCACAGGTCAAAACATCCACAGATTTAGCAAAAAACCTCAGCGAAGTGGGAGGAAACATCCCTGCAGTGAATGAATAAAACAGTCGCAATGTCAAAAATTGTTGTTGCACTCACACCCACTCATCCATTCATGCTCTCTGGCTTCATGGTCTCATGTTCTGTGACAGTGGTAATATATAAAGTTGAGAACAGAGAGGTATGGAGCACTGTCTCGCTCAAACCTATATAGAACTGCTCTGAGCTGTATTGATCCGCAAGTAGAGCTGAACGCACAAGCACAGCGAGGCTATCTGGTGCTCTGGCAGATCAAGAGCAGCTGCAGTTCTTTGAAACCAGACGCACTTCCACTGAAATAAGGCTGCGGACTGAAAAAGGTATTTTCATGCCAGCCTCAGTGGTAAAATGCTCATAATGGCACGCTCGAGTTTAAGATATCAAGCAGCAAGACATCCGAGAAGACCTTTCCGTTCCTTCAAATGCAACCAGATTGCATTATTTCCTTCGGGTGATGATAATGCAGATTCTCAGATGCTAACAATGAAACAAAACTAAAGTTCTTTTATTGTTGTCATTAAAATTGTTAAAAGGGACATTTCAATTTTAAGTTGTTTTTCTGGCTATAAACTTCTTTTTTAAACTCTCTCTCTCTCATACACACACACACACACACACACCCTCAGGACAATATTTATACTATGAAAGCGAAGCATTTATGTTTTTTTTTTGTGAAAGCTTTAACATATTCTCACACAACAATGAACAAAGATACATAACTGAGTCATACATAAGATCTCTCAGTTGTGTTTGAAATAGGAAGGGGGGGGGGAGCGAGAGAAACAAGTTTTATAGTTTCACTAACACTCTTTCTAAAGCCTCTCGGGCTAAGCCAAAACCAGTGGCAGAAAATACAACTCCTTCCATTGTGCAAGGACTCCCACCACTTTGATATGGTAATAGGTTCCTTCCTAACAGCTGGAATTTGCACTTGCATTAATTCTTTTTTTTCTAAAGGCAAACACGTGTAAATCAGTCCCTCAATATTAATAATCATAATAATTAAAATGAATGGGCAGTGAAGCTTCTGGAGTCGGATAAAAGAACCATTCCCAACACATTCTTTGCAACCCAACATAAATAGTTTGTCTTTGTGTGTGACTGAACAATCACATTGTTATGTATGATGAGGGAGATAAAAACAACTTTATCCTCTAAACACATGTTTTATCTTAGTTTTTCTTTTCATCTCAGGGATACAGTTTCAGAGAAGAAGTTTCTGCCTTATAATTCAGGATCGTTTGTGTTTTATATATACATAAAACACAGCCCAACAAATGTCTTACAGTTACATTATTTCCTGACTGCAAATAAATTGTGATTCAGAGCAAATAAAGAATCACACGAGACACGTTCATGGACCTTAAGCCAGGCAGGATTTCGTAGCTCTGGCTTCCGCTCTTCAGATCTGATCTTTAATCAGACATATGACAGGAAAAAAGGGAGAACTTGGGGCATGGGAAGACCGGGCTAAATTTATCCCAATTCACAGATCGATCAGTAAAGATTGTTGCATTGCTCCAGGCTGCCATGCATCATCGGCTGGCCGAGCACAGAGCGGACACACCGCGTGCGCGCGTCTGCTTGCCTGCTCTTAACACATGGTTGACAAGACACGTTCGGAATCGGTAGGCCTAAATAATACATGTGCCGTAAAATGATCTAATTTTACTGCTATTCTGTGACGACTATATGTTTCAAGTATTTATAGTTTTTCTTTTTTTTTAAATTTGTGTTTTAGTTTTTATTTGTTCCATTTGAGATTTCCACACCACTTTCCACGCTTGTGGACCAACTGCACGAGAAGCCAAATGTGTCCAAAATATTTAAGCTCCTACATTTGTAACCAAGACTTTTTTTTTTCCTCTCAGTTTTTTTTTTCTTTTTTTTCTTTTGCACAAACAGCCTAACCCCAATTATAATGGATTAGCTCGTGAATGCTCTCAAGAATCACGTAGTCATTGCGTCTCAGGTCACAGCCTCCCCCAGCATTGCTAAATCCCTATTCAGACCAACAAGACCATCAGTGGATTTCAAATCCTCTTTCACCAATACCACCACCAAACTCCACCTCAGACTTTTGGAGGCATAAATTCCAATTAAATGGTGCTTTACATGTTCTGGTTCACCTAAATGCGCTGCGCCCCCACTTTGGAATACTTTCCATTTAAACTCGGCAGCCAAACAAATCAATCCACATCTGGTTACGTTTTGATGAACTTCTTTTCAATTAAGCACGCTCCCCGTCGTACGATTTCAATCGCAAACAGGAAGATTCTGGTTTTAAGGCTCATTCTCATTCAAACTTAATTATGTTTGTTCTCATACAGTTTGGATTAGTCAACTTCATGGAGGAAATTTGTTATGAAGTGTACTAACCTGTAAAAAAAAGAAATGCAATGAATGTTTTGGTTTTATCTAAAATCTGTCTCAAATGCTGCTTTAACTGAGAAGGCCATGAAGTTAAACTCCACATAAACATGCCATTAAAGTACTGCTAGTGGTGATAGTACTAATGTGCGGAAGAATTAAACTTACCTTTCTTGGAAATCAGTGGAGCCCAGAAAAAATGGCAAAATGAAGTCAGTAGGAAGAAAGTTGAATTGTAAAAAAAAAAAAAAAAAAAAAAAAGGGAAATGAAATAAATAAAAATGTCAGATTGTGGAAATACAGTCTGATTGGAACTCCTCTGCAGGGAAGAGAGTGAGTCTGCAGGTCTGAGGCATGCTCCCCTTATTTGGGACACAGAAGCTGGCTATCAGGCGACATGTCCCCGCCCGCACGCTCTCCTGTACCGGACGGACACTTCCATCGCATGCAAGGTGTTGCTCTGCGCCCAGTCCTAACTCAGCAACACCTCACCTCAGAAGCGGCTCATCTGTTCACGGCGCTCCAGTGCGCATGCAGTCCCGAGGCAGCAACAAGATGCAAGAAGAGCGATTCAAAACAAATCATAAAAAGCAAAGAAAAAAGACTGAGAGGGACAACACGGAGTTGAGTATTATTATTATAATTTTGTCAGAGTCTGGTGATGGGGAGATGATGAAAACGCTACTTATTGCCGCCGACGCTGCTCTTCTGGCTCCTCTGAATCAGACTGTGGAGACTGGACAAGTTTCAGCGGCTCGCCTCTGGAAGAGATCCCGCTCACAGTGTTGAGACACTTGGTGGAAGCAGCGTGGAGCGGGCTTCCAGCAAACAGAGCCAGTGCAGTGCGGAGCAGGCTGCCGTCTGCAGGAGCTGTCTGAGCAGAGGACACCACTAAAACCTGACATGGATTCCCAATTCCACGATGACTCGGAGTCCAGACCTGTGCAGGGGAATAATCATAACAACTTATTAACATGCCCAGCAGGACTTAGCTAAGCATTTTTTTCTTTTTTTTTCTATCTGCCCACAAAGAGAAGATTTAGCTACATCATACAGATAAGCAGGAGGTTATCAATATGCCTCCCCTTCATTTTTGGCCCCTATCTCTGCTCTGAGATGCAACACTGCCTTCCTTTTGGGTATGAGAGGCCCATGCTCTGTCACAGTAGGCAGCACAGGCTATTCAACCAATGACAGCGGACTCATTCTACTGTAATACTACCAAGCTTCAAAAGGAACATGGAAGTACAGACCATGCAGACTCTCCCCCCTCCCGCGCTCAGACTGGCCCTTCAGGGGAACAAACTGGCCGAAGAGGCAGTAGTCAAACTACTCCTGATTTGTGAAGCCAAGAATTTTTTACTTTCATTTGTTTATTTCTTTTTAAAAACCTACAATGTCTTGAGCTAAGTAATATTTTTTTATTCCTTTTTATTGTCACTTTCTTTCATTTTGCAAGACATATGATGCCATTTAGCTGTGACAGGAATTTTATCAGCCTGCTGTACCGTGTGCAGAATGTTCTGGGAACGCAGGAATAACACAGGTGATTACATTTTATTTAGAACAGGATTTGTGGGGGTTGTTCGTTTTGAAGAGTCTGAGCTTCAATGAATGATCTGAATTTTTATAAACCTCTCAAAAAAGTTTTTTT
Source organism: Pseudomugil tenellus (assembly GCA_037177515.1). Lineage (NCBI taxonomy): Eukaryota > Metazoa > Chordata > Actinopteri > Atheriniformes > Pseudomugilidae > Pseudomugil > Pseudomugil tenellus. Next base: position 13,216,318 of record JBAMHX010000016.1, on the reverse strand, counting down.
TTTTTTTTTTACTTCATTTTATGGCTTCTGTCCTAAAATAATTAATTATTGGTATAATAAATGTACAGATCAGTGTTTCATGTTCATCTCTGCATTTTGTGAATACTCATAGCGTGTTGCGATCTGGTCAAAGAATTCTCGACCAGAGACATCAGGCAGGATGTAGCTACACCTGGTTTCAATAAAAACTGTCTTTCAAAGACTATAGGGAAAATGTAAGGTTGAGTCATGCTTGCCAGGTGAAGGTGAACACAGGAGAGAGGCAGACTTATGTTTTCATAAGCATAATTTTACATAATAATATAGCCATTTTTGCAAAGCACAAAAAAAAGAAAAAGAGAAAACAGATGTAACAAAAGGTCACCCGGTGACAGCCATCTATATCTGGAGAAATGTTTATTTATAAGTTAAGACTCAAAACACATGTGTCTGATCTGGCTGCACCAGCTTTAACTACCATTTAGCATGGATTAATTTGAATATGTTTCCTCAGATTGTCAACAGAGGGCATTAGATTTATATAGCAATTTCCATGGATGTACATCAGCAGATGAGGACTAATATGTCAATTTGAATTACACTGACAATAATCTATTTTTATATAGACCATTTTTAGAAGACATGACTCAAGCTTGTGTATTTTTTCTCCTATTTTGAGTCACAGCAGCATATATTGCAAAGGTGCCAGAGAAATCTACAGAATCACTTGCCAAATGATGCATGATAACATCATACTCCTTTACACAGCCCCAAAACACTCAAATGGAAAACAGTCATCACAATCAAAGCATTTCGTGATGTAAACACTCCACAAATGTGAGGAAATTTTAGTGTTTTTATTCAGTTTTTATATGTTTTAATGGACAGCAAATGCTTCAGACCAGCCAAAGTCATCCATGGCGGGAGTAAACATACAGCCCCGTTCCCCGCGAGGCTCCACGTTTGCTTTTTAACCTTCAGTTGTTCTCTTAACAATGCCTATTGGGTCTTCCCCAAAATATTTGAAAATGATTGACATCTCAGGCACACATGACCAGTCACAAGACTGTTGGTGACCTAGACAAATCTCTGTGCTTTCATTATGTGGGTCAAAGATTTAGACAGGTTTTGCTTCAGAGCACACATTATAAACATCTTCTAACCTCAATCACTTATTTGTGTTCCGATGTGTTGATTGGTTTAATCTTATTTTGTTACAGGTTATAGACAAAGAACACTACACAACTTTTGGTTAATGCAGATTTCATTATTCTTGTTCAGTCACGTGATCTCATCAGGGAGGCATCTGGCCAGCCTAAAATGTATTCATAAGTCACAATGAAGAAATAGAAAGAATGCAACGTCATAGAGCAATGTTTGTTTCGGGGTTTTTTGTTTGTTTTTTTTGTTTTTTTTAAAAAAAGGTTAATGATAAATAAAACTAATGATGTTGGTGTCATATAAGAGCTTGTGATCAGAACTTGTTGCTGGCACAACCAAAATGGTCATTTTGACCTGTAAACTCACTGACTTTTTATTTAAAGTAATTTGGAACTCAAATAAAAGAATCAGCTTGAGGAAGACAAGGTGGACCGCGGTTCCTATTTACTTCTGGTCTCATCCCCTTTAACCACTATTGATGAAAAATTCAAAGCAAAACTTTAGCATGAGAACTGTGAACCAGCAATGTGGCTTTCCCTGCTTCATTTGCATGAATCTGTTTAAAATCAAGCGAAACTCTTCCACACTCTCCAAATTTTCCCATCAATTTAGTTGAGCTAGCCACAGTGGTTTCCTTGGATATCCGACTTTTGGAGTAGACTTGCAATCAAAGCAAGTCTCCTTACACACTGGAGTCTCGGTTAATATTTATATAGCCATGGGCAACCATACAGCATGTAGTTTTGGCTTCACATACTGCTGCACTTTATAGAGTTACCCAGTTTTTGCAGTGGTTAAACCAGGCACACAACATAAAAAAGAGACATAGAGACATGGAATATTGAAAGTTTTTTTTTTCTCTCTCCTTTTAAAATTTTTTACTGAGCATTGTCTTTAATGATTAGTGCTTATAAAAGATCTCAGATGAGTGAATAGCACTTTTGCTTTCCAGTCTATTGTTAATTCCCTGATGTGATGTTATTGTCTTGCTGGAATACATTTAGAAACTTTTAGATTCATTTCAAACCCTTTTTTATACAAATAATTTTACAATGTGGATATTATGGCATTAATATGTTTGTAGCTATGTCATACGTTGCATCTTAAAGTAGCACTACTGGACTTTGACAGATTTTCGCACTTTGCCGCCCCCTAATGCAGGGTAATATCAGTAATACTCATCTTTTACAGTACTTCACGATTGCTGCTTTAGTGGATTAGTAATGGCCGGATTATCAAGTTAAGGCTAAATTGTTTTCATACTACTTTAATTTCATTATTAGCAGCTGATTAATCCTGTCAGAATTCTCTCTTTTTTTAAGGGATCAAAGTTGTGTTAAACATAATATCAGAGGGAAACCAGCATGCACCTGACCACGAAATCAATAAGAAATGAATGAGTATGACTGTCTCATGCCATTTTAAATCAATACACATTTTTCACAAGCTCAGGTAATCAACCTCTGTCTAAATGAAAGTCAACATGCTTGTGCTGAGAGCTGGCATGCCAAGTAAAAATATTATCAAGTTCCAGTGAAATATCTCATCATTCTACTCAAATTTCAGGTATTTAATCACTCCGTCTGTTCAGAAAATGCTGCTATAGTCAGCCCCCCTTAACAAGCCAAGGACTTATAATTGACCAAGCAGACAGGAAGCAATTAAAAAGAAGTCAAACACATGAGGGGCTTTGAGATCAAATTTGAGAAAAAAAAAAAAACATGATCCAGTGTGGGCTTGTTGGGCTCTGGATTGCACAACTGTCAAATAAGTTGACTTTTAAAAGACTGCACTACATAAACAAATCATTTTAAAAAAAACTGTGTCATGGTGTAAACATTAAAGAATCTTAGCGCCCCCTAAACTTTGTTCCATAATCAAACCTTTTTTTTTTTAAAAAAAAAAAAATGCACTTTCATGTACCAAACAGCCCTTTTGCTCTTTCTAACGTTTGATGTATGGGCCACATGTTGGTTTAAATAAGCACAGGGGAGCAACAGATATAGGTGAACAATCTCTATTCAAATGTTTTATATGGAAACTTAGCCAAGTGGAAACAGATGTGTGTCACTTGTGACCTATAAAAAATGATATATGGTCACCAGTAATATGGTTCAGCAGAGGCCAGCACTTCCAATTTGCTTCACTTCGGCGTGTGGTACTCTGTGTTGTGTAAATGTGGACGTATTTTTCAAACAAAAGATGTAGCATTTTGCACTGTGAACCCTGCGTGTGTTCAGTAAACTTTGCAACGATTCAGTTGAAAAACACATTGCATCATGATTGCAGCACATTTCAAAGTAAAGGATTTCTGTCCATCCCAATTTTTATCACAATTTTAATTCACATGGTTGATTTTATATATTTTGACAGCATATGATATGTACATGTCCACTTTTAAATTGTTAAATGAAGTCTGAATTGTCTGATTAATCTGAGATATTACCCCGCTTCGCCTCACATTTGAAGCTATTTCGTAGTATTGTGCTAATGAGAGAAATAGCAAAATTCCTTAATAAGAAAAATAAAATATGTATGATTTTTATTAAAATGATTCATGATATTATAAACTCTCACATTATAACATTAAGTCATTGTGAACTTTTAGCCTTTGCTAAAACTGTTAAATTTGGTCTGAAATGAGGACCTCCGACTTTAGATCAGAGGAACATTTTAATCCCAGCTCTTCCTGTGTCTACTGAAAGAACAAGAGAGCACTGATGAAGACAAAGAGTAGGTCAGTGTGAGTGCAGACAGCAAAGAAAACTGTGTTTTACCTGGATGGACCAATAATAAAAAATCAACTTTATTAGTGAACTGTGCAGAGGATAATCTGTTGGCGTTAATACCCTCCAGTATGAGCAGAAAATGCCTGCAATTGTTCTCGCTAATGAAGATGAATACTATACTGCGAAGACAGAGGAAAACATGTGACCTCACCAGTCCCTTCAGAGGTCAATAATCTTTTATAGTAATTGCTTGAAATTTTAATTGAAGCAAAATCTTACTTAGGCATTCATCATTGTGGACAACCATTCCTCCTTTCAATTTCGCATTCCGATTAATTTTGCTAATTTAAAAGTAAATGCTTTGTGCTGGTATAAAGGAACACAATTATAAGTTTTAAATACATATAGCTTATTTCCATAAAACATTACTGTTCTAAATATTGAGTCTGCTCAGTAAAGCATTAAAAAGGCAAAATTTATGCCAACTCTTTCTGTAGATGCTTAAAGTTATTACCAAGTCAACAACAATCGCCAAGGGTTTTTTTTCAGTCCAGGAAAACTTTCACATATGACTAAACAAATTACTTTTGAAGGCTGACTATTTTTTCTTCAAGGTGCATTTCTAGCTGCACTCTTCAGGAAATGCAGTATGTGAAAACTTGTGAGGCTGTATGTAAATGCTGCCAGTAACAAAAGCATTTCTTTTAACGGCCATTCCTTAGGAGGTTTGGAACGACACCCATCACAATCATTAGACTAGACTGTCTATTAAGTCAAATTAGTCCAAATGAAATTGCCCAAGCCAGTCAAATAGTTTACTTAATTAGTGGTGTGTTCTTCCTGGCACACTGAAGAAAAGATGAACCCAATGGGTGAAAAAGACAAGGGAAGTAAGGGCAACTCTAATTTCTGAGGACAATGAGCTAAATTGTGCTGTCCCAGTTTCTCAAGAGATACTTTGTAATCATGGTTAATTATTGTTGCATGTTAAAGAGGGAATGAACCATAGTTGTATGAGACTTTCTTGGAGTTTGTAAAAATGAAAAGATACTGCAAAAAATTACAGGAAGTTCCGTTATGAGGCTGCTGTATGCAGTTACTAAATCACTGTGGCAGTAATTTACACTGTTGTATGTTGAAATGTTGAGAAAATAACTGTTTATTAATAGATGCACAACAAATATATAAATGTGTTGTACAAGGAAATAATAAAATTCAATGAAAAGCTATGTAAAACAACGTGTTGGAATACTTTTATTTGCAAAGACTTTGCTTGCACTTAAAGCAAAGTCAATTCAAATTTTAAGTGTGTTTCCATTACCCCCCCCCGGATTTGCACAAAAACTTAATATTGCAATAGAAATCCGCTAATAGAAACACCTACATTTAAAAAGAACTCACAGTTATCACTAAAAAGTTTTTGCGCTCTCGAGAGGTGTTTTGTTTTTAGACACTTAGATAGAGCAGTTTATTGCAACGCTGTAAAGGAAGCACATTTCCATGTCCCTCATGTGATGTAGTAGGTCATGTGACCAGTTAAGATGGCACAGTACAGAGTAAAGAACCAAGAAATGCAGAGCTTTAATGGATTTTGGAAAGGGAAATGAGGGAGGATGGCTTGGAAAATGTTATATATACAAAATGTTCATGTGTGAACAGCTTTTGTTGGCATGGGGTAATATGAGAGAATCCAGAGCTGAATTAACAATGTGGGTGGTTTTCATTATGAGTTTCTGGTTACCTGAAATAAATAAATAAATAAATAAATAAATAAATAAATAAATAAATAAATAGCTCTGTTCCAGTATTTATTCACTCACA
>JBAMHX010000016.1:13197408-13210528 GCA_037177515.1 Pseudomugil tenellus | reverse complement strand
AATAAATAAATAAATAAATAAATAAATAAATAAATAAATAAATAAATAAATAAATAAATAAATAAATAAATAAATAGCTCTGTTCCAGTATTTATTCACTCACATTCTTTGACCAGCTTGCTTTGACTTTTTGCTTAAGTCTTTGTTATAAACTATGTGTGGGAGTTTCTTTTTCTCTAATTTTCTCCATGACAAACCTTTCGAGAAAAATCAACTAACCTTAAAAAAAACAAACAAACAAAAAAACACTAGGATTAGACTACATTTGGCTGTTCCTTGAGATCTAACTCCAATTTTTCTGCATTAGGACTCACCCAAAGAAGAGAAACAAGGCAGTGATGTCAGGACTACCATAAATACCTTTATGAAGGAAGGAGAACAAATAGGGGTCAGCATAATAAATGCAATAAATGCTCCACAGCCAAAAGGAAATGGAAAAATGGAAATTTGCAATGGATCCCATCCATATTTCAGATGATGGGATAGGCTTGCCATGTTTAACCTAACGCTGGGATGTTTGATTAACTGTGTTAATCATTTCCCATCTGCACTGGGCCCCTGTCTCTCCCTTTTGATTAAATTCTGACTAGTCTTGCATTGTTCATTATGTGTACTTGTCAAATAATTGACTGCTTGCAGGCAAAAAAAAGAAAAAAAAGACAAAAAGAGAAGAATGTATGCCTTTCAGTCTTGATGAAGAAGTGCTTTAATATCATGTCATTCACTTTGCATGGCATGTCCAGGAGATGAGTGGAAGACAAGGGGAGTAGTACCTCACTCGTAGGACCTCAGGGGGAAAGGTTATCATCAATTTGACTCATCTGGTTTTTAACAAGACTATTTTCCCGGTGGTTCATGTTCAGGGTCAAATGCAATGACTCTTGCTACAAGTAAATTAAAGTTTGCATGGATGACACATGACTAGAATTAGTTCACAATGTGAGTTCTGATCATGGTGGTGGGATAGAAAAAGAGTAATATTAATTAAAAGGACTTTAAAGTGGTAATTACTTTTACATCTTTTAAGCATGTTAGTGGTCTCAATTTCCATGTAATTCATTAACCCACAACAACTTTTTGCATGCTTCTTTTATTGCATGTACATTAGGAACTTATAACACATAGATGAGTATATAAGAGTGATTAAAAAAAAACACTGGCTTACAAAATCAATGCAATTTCAGGTGTGTACTTTTTATATTCAAAACTTAGCCTCCTTTCTTAATTACTTAACAAGACAAGTGAATCAAATCATAAAGCTGCCAGCCTTCACTAAGAACCCAGACCTGCCGTGATAATGATCCCTGAGTGAAATGACAGCTTCATGCTGTGTAATTCCCGGGGTTAAGGGTATGTAACTCCAGGCTCTTCAGCATCATCTCTGTACCTGACTCTTAATAAAGTCTTGTTTGTGTAGTCCTAATGCAAAAAGCAAGGCACTTTGTACGCATATGCATTAGTCTGACATACATTCTTTCACTCCTATAAAGAATAAACTGCTTCCAAATAGTCTTTATGATTGGCCTTGTAATACAAGTAACTACACTGAAGTGCATATGGAATAAAACAGTAAGAATGATTTATAGTCATGTAAGGCAATTTTGCAATCCTGTTGTAAGCCAAGATCACCATATCGGTGTGAATAATTAATTCTCAAGAAGGCTGTTTGAATCCATTTCAGTCAAATCTCCTCACTGTAGAAGGAAAATGAATTTACATGCACATTTTCACAAGAACGGTCTGATCTTGGACCTTTAATATTGTGGCCATCTATTGTTGCCACCCTACTTTGTTAATTCTACAAAAGAAACTGGATATAATTAAACAACTACTTGGGGATTTCATCTCAATAGCTATGGCAACAACCTAACATCCCTTGCCAGGCTGTGGTGTGTTCATTACAGCTCATTGCTTCTCAGTTTTTATAGAAAGTGCAGCCACAGAGCAGGGAATTCATCTTCAACTAGAAAACAGTGCATTCTAAGGATAATACTATATTGTTCATAGAAAATCAATAATTCCATCCTTGTTATTATCAGACACTGATCTAAAAATGAAAGTAACATCAGCAATTTTAAATCAGTCAGACTTTTTGGAAATGTTCTTAAAGAAGAAAAAAAAACTTAAATGGGTAAGATGGCTGAAATGTTTCTGCTGATGTGTCTGTGTAGGAAGTTTTCTCCAAATCACTAGAGTGAACTTATAGGTCACTGGTTTTTCATGGTAAACATAAGCTGTTGGAATTGGTTCTAGGAGCTTTCCCACCATCTCTCAGAGGTGGCAAGAGCTCAGCCACTGCTGCATTCTTGTGTGTCTTACCATTAAGACCCAGTGAATACCTTGGCGACAATGGTCATGTGGTCAATAAGGAGGAGGCAGTGGAAACAGCTCAGACTTTGGGCAAAGGGTGAGCAATGGAATGGACTCATTAAGTCACAGCTGTTGTGTTTGGAACAATGAGGCCAAGACTCGTCTCAAACCCTCCCAGCACCCCAACATTAAAACATTCATCTGAAGATGGGCTGTTGAGGGGTGGGAGAGAGACATAAAATAGGTAAATCTTGCCAGAAGGCAATCTTAGCATATGCCCCAAAAACGTAGCAAATATTTATTTATTTATTTATACATATTCATATTTGTCTCCACACTTGAGGTAAATGGGATAAAAAGGTAAAATCACCATTTAAAAGGCCTCAACTGGTTGTGTCTAGAGTTTTACATCATTACAATCTACTACAGTATTTTTCAATATTTTCTCTTATTTCTTTATGCTATTTTTTATCTCGAACTAATAATATAAAATGATTAAAGTCTGCTTATACATTCACTGTGCCACCCTTCATGTTGCCACAGTAAGAAGAAGCCAGGGAAGCAAAACAGTGACAACTCTCTGGTTTGGGGGGTCTCAAAATGATAATATCCCTCCACTCCTCATAAAAAGATCCCCTACTGCTGCAGCCTTGCTACTGCAATGCCAACACCATTGCAGTCGATTGGATTATAGAGGCAGCTCACTGTGAGATGGAGCCCAGGCTCAACACCAGTTCCATTTCTCATGTAAATGTCACAACAGGTCATGGTTCCCGACATAATAGACTGGATAGCACTCAGTTTAAGGTTCCTTTGTCTGCAAAATAGCAAACTGTGACATCAGTTAGTGAGAATCTTTTTTTTCAGATTTGTAAAACTCTGTGAGTGCCTGTGAAATAACCAAAGTGAATCCCTGACTCCTGCTCTATACCTGGAGCAGTGAACTCTGGATTTGCTCTTTGTTTCCTTTTTCTTCTCTATCCTGGGGTTGGCAGTGTTTGCTTTGGAACTGACAGTTGACGTTTTAGGAGTCCGGAAGCTGGCCCACCACCAGTCATGAAATCTTAACCTGGAACAACAAAGTCCTTGCTTCATTTCATTTACACTCCTGGTGTACAACGGCAGTTAAAAACATCCTGGTTTGTTAAAATATAAACTTGTATTTCATTATCATCAGTGTTTGCCTTGAAAAGATGAGACATGGAATGTAAATACTGCAGAAGTGGTTGCATAAACAGAGAAAATGTGCATGAGAAGAACAGGAAGGGCTCAAGTACAGGTCATCACATCCAAGACTTAACACATCGTCACTTCAGGAGTTGTGAGTAACCAAAGCTGGTCTCTGGACAATTGAGTAACTGACTTTTACTTAAATATTTATTTGTGTTTACTGTAGATGTCATAAGATATTTCTAGCTTCTTTTCAGACATGCTTCATGTGCGATCATGACTGCACATCTTCACATGACTCTTAATCACTCAAGACTTCTTTCATTAGATGGCCCACCTGGATTTTATCACTAGAAGTCACCAGAGCAGTTGTTTCTGTAAACAATGCAGTTAAACTCAGTGGTTTCAGATGGAATTATCACAACAATGCCTAGGCCTTGTGAGTGTGTCTACTTTGTTAAAGAAAATAAACCACAGTTTGTGTTTATCTTTTTGAATTAGCTGGAACTTACTTTTAAAATTAAGTTGGATCTCTGTGGGTCCTTTTTTTGTTAATCATTACAAATCCTCTCTAACACATGCCTTCATGCTTCGTCACATGCCTGTGCTGAAGCCTTTCTAAATCCTCACAAACTTATAGTTTGTTTAAAGTTTTTGTGTGTGTGCGTGTGTGTGTGTGTGTGTGGGGGGGGGGGGGATGATAAGACATCTCCTGAGAGGTGAGATTCAGCTGCCATTTCAGTAAAGTGCAGTGGTGTGTGTTGGTTAAGCTGATATTGGACCATCTCAAATTTGCCTCTTGGTGTCAGATAAGCATGCACCCCCCCCCTTTCTACCAACTCTCTAAACAACACCCCCACCCACAGCTGTTTCCTTCCCCTGGGAGACTGTAGAGGCCAACTGTGCAGCCACTGAAATGAGCTGCTAATCCCCATACAGGCTCCCAAGCATATTACAATGCTTCAAGCCTCTGGTTCATCCACCACTGTGTGAGCTTGTATGCTATTAGTTTGAATGCATGCATGTGTAAATTTAGCCATGTGTCAGTCTATTTGAATACCAGTTCCATACAACTTTGTGTGTGCGTACATGAGAAGGTGAAATGATTGTTATACTTGTCCTGCAAGACCTCTATAATAGCTATGTATTTCCTTTTAGCATAGTCTAAGAGCAGAACCAATTGCCACTGCAGGAAGAAGATTCTACTTATTTCCAACAAGTGTTTGCACCTCCCCTCACTCCCTTTCACTGGAGCGAACTCATTACCGGTGCTTATGAAAGTAAAATGAATGAGAGTGTAAAGGGATGGACGTAAGGTCATGGCTTCGGGTTCTCTGGGGAGTGAGGATGCATAAAGTCATCACCTAGTACTGATGGAGGGTTGTTCACCTCAACCATCATTTCTGTTCTTCACCTCTTCACCAGATTTTTCCGTCATCACACAGACAAACATGTATGAGGTAGGAAGCAGTTTTCTGCTCAATTTATCTCCACACATAGCCACAAATAACATATTTGAAAGAAACACATCACTGTGAAAGTGCCAAGTGTTTAAGCAGCTGCTGGTGTGATTTCACAGGAAAAGTTGTGCTTCATCCAGCCAGCCAGACAGGGTTAATGAAGATTTGATGGACTGCCCACGAACAGGAATGCCACATGTACAATTGGAAAATAAGGATTTGTTGAGGGTGCATCAGCAAATGCAAATGTTTCCAAGTCTGACATATTGGTAGCCCTAGACAGCAAGTACAAAATGTAGGTTGTCCTCAGGATGAGAAACAAGTCAGCTCATTCTGGTGAATCAGTCTTCTTTGATTAAGCATAGAAATCTGTGGATCCTTAACAAAAAAAGGAAACAACAAAAACAACAACAACAAAAGAAAAACACACACAAAAACCCCCCTGTAAGCTTAGCGTAATTATTAGCGCTCATTGCGAATTTTTGGATGCATAACAGTTGGCATCAGTTGTAGTCTGCAAAATTTTTCTTGTACTTCTCACGCTTTTCTGCTGGCTCTTTCTACCACTTTTCAACAGAAGTATTTTTTACAGCATCTAAAATAAACGGTCTAAAAATGTTTTAGTGTTGTTATTGCAGATTGAGTCATTTTGTGCGTCATTTTCTGTAGTTTTATGCAGTATTTTACGTTATGCTTTGTGAAAGGATAATACACTGACTGTTTCTTATGTTATTTCGAACACTTATCACACTGGATACTATATAAATATTTTAATATTCTATTAAAATATTTATATTAGTATTATAATGTTAGTATTTATTTTAAATAAGTCCACACTGATGGAAAATCTTGACTATGTTTTGATGTAATTTGGGTCTTCCTTTCCTTATTGGTTTTATCATATTGTCTACAAACAAGTATATGGACTGCTTTACCAAAGAGTTCTTCCTTTGTTTCCTTTGTTGATAGAAGACTATCCCAGAGAGACTCTATCTTATTGATTAAAGTTTTTCCTTTCAGTGCCTTTCTTCCAATAGTCCTCTTTCACTTCACCAGTATTCAGCATTTAGTCCTGGCTTTAACCAGTATCATTACTAAACAAAAATCTTTTACATCATTGCACAGAAAGAGAAAAAAATGTTACTTTGTGATACAAAACTGGTTTTTTCTTGCACTCTGTTCAGAAAATATTTCATGTTCTGTATTCACAACTCAGTAATGCAGATAATTCTGGTAAGATCTGTACAGTATGTTCTTCTTCAATGTAACCTTGACTGCATGACTCATTCTGAAATTATTGTAAAAGTAATATAATTTGGAACAGGGGCTGAAAGTGTACTGACCAAGAGTTCTTAGGTAATAACTTATCTAAAGAACATCTCACCAAGTTTGGATTAATAACATTATAGATCACTTTGAGAACAGATACTCTGTAAATAAAGAGATAAATCTTATTTTTGTACATAGTGTGAAAAAGTAAAATATTTCTTTCATGACAGCTCAAATGCTCAGGCCGTTGACTTGAAAATCCCAATAAATCTATATTTTTATTGCCTCACCAAGGTGGACAAACTGTCAAAGAAAAACCTGCAAGGACTCTCTCTATTTTGAATTCCTTAGATGCCAGACTGTCTACAAGCATAACAAGGGCAATTTTTCACAGGTACCTGTCCGTGGCACATTGTCCACTTATCTATCAGCAGGCCTTAAAACGAAAGCATTCTCTGTGATTTTTCGTCTTGTGCTTGTATGTCTGGCCAGGCGGCGCACACACAAGTTTTTAGTGTTTAAGAGAATGAATGGTGTAAATAGTATGCATTTTACTGGTCAAAGTATGAGAAATTCTTTCCTTCAGAAAGAAAAAGCCAATCATTCCCCAACAAAGGACACAATTTGCTAGAGAAATTAGAAGTCAAGATGCTGAATGATTGTCATTCAAAGTAATCCACACACAAACGTAAGAAAACCTTTTCGTGGATTGACACACGTCTAGCAGACCCTAGTGAGACATTTGTGTGTGTAATCAGCAATTACCCTAATGACTGTGCTGACATACACTGCAGTGTAGGGTTTGACAATGTGTGTCGAGTGGGGGTGTCTTATTTAGGGAGAAGGGTCAGAGAAGACGGGGGTCTGCTGAAAGCCCTGTCGGTGTCTCTGAGTGATAGCCTGTCAACGAAGGACTACTGTTTCGGACACAGTCAAGGCTCAGGTGGCTCCAATGGGCCCTTCTACTTCCAAAACGGTGAGTCTCGGGTCAGAGTGCTAACACTTTCCTTTTCACCCTCTTCCATCTGCAGCCTGCTCCTCATTTTACTGTTTTTTGTAAAGCTTCTTTTTCTTTGAAACATGCTTTATTAAACTTCAACTCTGAATTTCCAAGACTTTCATTTAGCCTGTCAGTCATGGTAAATATACCTTATTCAACTAGGGTTGCACTATAGTCTGTTGAAATGCACACAGGTAGAAAACATACATTATTTCCAAGTTGTGCTGCATTGTTAGAAAGCGTGATTATTTGCCTTTACAACAATGTATTTCTTGTAAGGATGCTGCTTTTTGTGTTGAACACAACCACTCCAAAAATACCCCAAGATCTGATTAAATATTTTCATGTTGATATCCCTCATGATTTTGAAATTTAAGTGTTGCTCTACGCGAGCAATTTACAGATGTATGACTGGCACCTAATTTGTACCTAATTGATAAATAGGCATATCAGAATAGGATTCTGAAGCTTGTAGTGATCTGAGATTTTGGGAATCGGGAGGAAAAATTTTGTCATTGTCTATGATGACAAGATTCTTCCCCAGAGAGTGAGGGGTTGGCCAGATGTGAGTTCAGACCAGAAGGCCATCCCATCACACAATACTTCCATCATTTGGAAGTAAAAATAATGTAATGTCCTGATAGGTATCCGATATCTGGCAGCAAGAAGGCAGTGTAGCACAGCAACAGATTTTAACCAGCTAACACTGTACTATAGCCTGTCTACCTCTGGGAGATAACCATCCTGGTTAGCTCCCGGTTGATTAGCTCTTAGCTACAGCTTAAATACAGATATAACAAAGAAACCAGCGGGTGACATCAAGGAAGCTCTGCCCATCTTTTTAGATGCAGTCCTTGGTTGACATTCTACGACTTCTTATTGAAAAATGGGACGTCATTCCAAAGTAAAATGTGAACAAGTTGGTAACCAACATGAGGGGGGAGGTGCCAGGGTGTTGTGACTGCAAATGGATCTTTTCTAAAGTATAAAAACAGATTTTTTTTTTCACTTATTGTGGGAGAATCATCCAGTCTATAAAACAAGAGTGAACAGGAGAATATTACATATTTTTTAGGGGCACTACCCACACATTTAGCTGTGTTGTTCCTTCCACAGACACACAGTTCTTGTGAATTATACCATGTTGTACAGGGAATACAGTATGATATGATCAAACATGATGCCCATAGAACTGCTCATATATGATCATACTGTATCAGAGAAATCAAGAAGTTTGTGCTGCTTTATGTCTTTGTTTATGCTATGTGAGACTCCAAACATAGAAATCAATCTTCCTCCTATCATTAAGCTACTAATAGACCTAATAGGCATGAAGACAATGTGGTTTAAAAAATCTAGCTTGATCATCAGGCTTTTTTTCCAACTCCTTATTTCTCTATTTACTTAAGTTCAAACGAATTTTCCGTGTGTTTGTGTGTGACTGTAGATGGCATCTGTTTGTCAAGAAATTCTGTTCAGTAGCTACTGATAGAGTACATTTATTCACCATTATCTATTAGCTAAAGAAATTGTGAGAGAGAGAGAAAGTGAGAGGTGTAAATTTAGCTGTATCTAATAATTATTAAATGGTAGGATGCTCTTGTGAAGCCACAATAAATCAATAGTAATTTATTACAATTTAATCTTTACTGGGATATTGATTTGCACAATTTTTATTGTTAGAACAGTTGAAACAAAGCTTTACCAGTTTTCACTACTAATACAATATGTCAGTTTAATCCATTACTTCTGAACCTTGAGATCAGCATCACTTGATAGTATCTTTGAAAAAATCTCTAGTATAAAATTGGCTCACAATGTTAGAGGAAAGGAACTCAAAGTTCAAAGACATTTGTAGTGATTTTTGAGTTTTAAATAATTCTTCATTTTGATAAATATTGGATGATGTGTTCACTTTTGCTCTTTATTTTTTTTCATTAACTGCCTGAGAGAGGGGAGCAAACAGTCCAGTGTTTACCCCTAAAAAAGTTATAGGACTGAACATAAAGTAGGGATGTTATAGTTAAGGCATTAAAATGTCAGAGCAGGACTAGGACAATGTTGTAACTCTGTTTGAGCTTTATTTACACTTCTGACCATATCAAACAATGCTTCAGTGTTCAGCACCAATCTCATCAGGTGCGTGAATAATCTCACTTTATGCATTCCTCCACTGTGTTCTTCCACTGCTTTCTTTCTCAGTCATTAATGAACCTATTGATGGAGATATCTCCTGTTCTGTTGCACTGCAGCCAACTTCCCTAAAGGAAAAAAAAGCTGTTCTGGTACTGTTACATTAAAGCCTTTTTGAAAAAAAATCTTCAGTATAAAAAAATGAAAGGTCACAAAAATAATGCCAGTACATTTAATAAATATATAATCCTACTTAAAAAAAAAACATGTATAAAATTACAAAAGCAGATGTAATCACTTTATGAGGGTTATGATGGCTGGTCATACAGCCACACATGTGTGGTAAAACCCGTTGTTTCACACACATTATTTTGTTATTTATATTACTTTACAGATTATAAGTTTCATGTTTTGTTAAGTCACATATTGATTTGATTTCTTTGAGTTTTGCAGCTGCTCCGGTCCCGTGGCTGAAACGACCTGCAGCTGAGCAGGAGGCGGAGCCAGCTAATTGGACTGGACTACCACACGTCCTGGGGGGAGAAAAGGGATTTTCCTTTTGTTAATTCATTAGTTTGTTTCATTCAGTAGGTCCGTTTGTCATTTGTTAAGTCTGAGTTTAGTTGTTAATTCATTTGATTAACGTTCGGTTACTTTGACCTCTTTTATGCCTTTATTTTGACATTTTTTGTAGATCATTTTTTTGTAGATCTTTTTTGTGGGTTACAATAAAAACCCCCTTTTTTTCAAGAAAAGCCGTGTCTACCTGGTTTTGCTCACGCTCGGTCCATCACAAGGGTCCTGATTGGATTTGAGACACCTTGATTCCTGAAGCATTTACAATATCATGACATACTCTGTCTTACCAGTACACAAAGAAAGTTGTCCAGTGTGTCATTTATGATACATTTAGTTTCTCAGACATTTTGCATAATTTTATGGTAAAATCTTTGCTCAAAATTCAGTAGAACACAATCAGATTTTTGTCGTCTGCTTCTTAATTGACACCAGAAAGCAGAAGATTATACAATAAGAATTATGGCATAGCAAATTGGTTATAAATGATAAATATCTAAAAAATGTATCTTTCTTTTATAAAGTATATATATATATATATATTTAAAGAGACAAATAAAGACCTCATATTTAAAAAAATGACTTTTCTAAGCACTTTTTCATCTTTAAGGGTTACGTTTCTCAGCTTTTGCAGAAAATTTCAATGAAGGATTTCTGACATCATTCTATAACAGCTTCATTGACATGACCCCATCGCATACCTTAATCACTTATCAGGACTTTTCACTGAAAAATTCTGCATACTATCAGCTTTTATAACACTGTTTAATACTTCAACATGAAGAAAACCTATGCACGTTTTTTTTTTTTTTTGTAATTAAGCTCAGTACCTCGTTTTCCTTATTTTCCTAGAAGTTATACACCCTATTAAAATATGCTAAATGAGATATCATCCTAATTGTCATTATTTTTAACATTTGTAGATAAAACTTTAAGCTGGAATTTATTGGTGGTCATGTAAGAGCAGCTGCATACTGGTGTGATTTACTACAATGTACATGTAATGTGATTAGTCAACTAATCACCCAAATAAATTTTGACTTGTTGATTAGTGAGTTAATCCTGTGGCAGCCCTAACTTTAGCAGACAAGAGCACTTTTCTTATAAAAAGTCTCTTTTTTCTTCTGAATATGATTAAAGGAGCTCATTGTCTTTGATTCTTCAAGATGCAGTTTGATGCCAACCATATAACAATGAGTTACTGTATACTTTATCAAAACTACTCATCCCAAAAAAGACGATAAACAAAACAAAAATAAATAATATTGAACTATCCCTTCAGTGGCTGTATAATGTAAACATGTCTGCTGCTTTATAGATGTAAACATGTTAATAGCAGTAAATTAACATTATATCAGTGTGATTTCAAGAAAGGGGTGCAACTTCATTTTGGTAAAAAATCCACTTCAATGTGCATCAAGTGATTCTGTTTCTTTTGCTAATTACTCAGCTTTTAAAATTTAAAGCTAGCAATTTAGTGAGAACAAGTATAATAATAAGTTTAACTTTACACAACCTAGATTTAATTGGTTGAAGATGTTCTAAGAGTGATAATCTAAGAAATGCAAATGCTTGTATTCGTAAGGTCTGTATTAACTCTTTTTGTGCTACTTGCAAACAAAACATGCATTATATTGACTCATAATGTTAGAATAAAATTTTTAAGTGCAA
Organism: Pseudomugil tenellus; assembly: GCA_037177515.1. Lineage (NCBI taxonomy): Eukaryota > Metazoa > Chordata > Actinopteri > Atheriniformes > Pseudomugilidae > Pseudomugil > Pseudomugil tenellus. Next base: position 13,198,939 of record JBAMHX010000016.1, on the reverse strand, counting down.
AAATGTAAAAGAAAAAAATGACAACTCGATTGGCCATTATATGCACTCGACAGCTTAGGCATAACTATCATCACAGAGTTGTGTATGCATCAGTCATTCCAATTAGTACATGTAAATGAAAGGGCCTAATAACCACCAATGAATAATTCATAGGTAATACTGGTGTCACATTGATTTGTTCATACCAAGAGTTGTGATAAAAACAGCCTCTTGATTATAAATGACCAGTGAATCACTCATTTATGTCATGGCCTGAAGAGTGATGTGAGTTTCAGCATAGTAAGTGTTCATCAATTTATATGTGGCAGGGCATAGTCTTCAAATTATATTCAACAGGGCAAGGGCTGAAGTTTATTTACTGACTCGGAACAAAATAATTTGAATATCAAATAAAGAAATCCCTGACACTAATGTTTCCAGGTAGCTGAAATGAGTTTGGTTAAAAATACAAGCAGTCTTTCAAGTTCTGTGTACTCATGAGCTCATCCTACCGTGCATGTATTCATGTTATCTTTAGAAAAGTAAGAATATTTTGAGGCTGTTTAACTTGCTTTATGCTCATTGAATTTTCTTATTGAATTTAGCCTGCTGAGTTGGACTTCATTCAAAGATGCAGTGTGCTGTGCTGCAATTGGAAAGAGGCGATATTGAACCAAGCTAATGTACATTTCTGTTGGCAAACTAGCCACTGGAAAAGTATTTGACACGATAACATCATTCTTCTTTCAATGTTTTACAAAAGAGGCTTCCACGCTCGAAGGTACCCAATTCACAAAGATAATTCTTTAGAGGCGGTCTATGCCAGAAAGAAGCCAACTTCAGGAAAAGACAGAGAAAAATAAAAATAGCTGTGCCATTTTAAACCAAAATTGTTTGTTAGCAAAATTTTCTCTGTCTCCATAAAAAAGAAACTAAATCTGATTTTGCCTTTGAACAAGTCAGTGTGTGCACCTAAGTGGGAAGGCTGTAGGTGTAATAGAAGTTAAAAATTGTCATTTCTGACCTACCAGTTGGACTTTTGCACTACAAACAATTAGCAGTTGGTTAGCAGGAACTAGCACTTTCCTAAACTTTGTGGTGCCATTTGTGTATTAATTTGATTAGCATTCATCCATTAGTTAGAGCTGCACAGTGTGAATTTTTAAAAGTTGTATTTGACGCCACAATAAATTATTTTCTACTTTTCTAAGGATGCAAATTGTACTTTTCTTCCTTGATCACATATCGTGTTGCCACTGAAAACATATTGTAAAAGAATTGAACTTTGCTAATTAGTTACATAGGACAGGTTATTACGCAGAAGGCATTTTATAGTTTGTGGATGTTTGCCTGGATCATATCATATACATTGAACAAGGTTGCAACAACTGCACATGTATAACCAAAGACACAGGACATGATGTTTGACTGGTTACCATTTAAACCTATGAACACTGACAGGCATCGGAGAAAAACTGTTAGGATGCGCTGAAAGAGGGATGGACTCAAATGCAGGTACACTGGTTTTAATGTTCAAAAATAACTAAAGAGC
>JBAMHX010000016.1:13171677-13183400 GCA_037177515.1 Pseudomugil tenellus | reverse complement strand
ATATATATATAATTGATGAAATATCAGTGAAACAACCACATAATGAAATGAAAGGTTTTATTTTCTTTTTCTTTCATTCATCAGGGTCAAGTTCTTTGCTACTTCACTGAAGGAGACTAGCAACACGAAAATAATAAAGATAATTGAGTGTTGAGTTACCTTTCATCACATAACCTAGTACAAACCCTAGTTTAGCTGGATCTTCTGAACTTTAGGTATAAACTTTGTCTTTGAGTAATCAATAATTAAATGAGATTCACCTAAAACTGTGAAAATTTAATTTTAATGAGATTAAACACTTCAAACAGTGAGAGAGAAAGGCTCTAATCATATTGAAGTAGTCTGACACAGCTGAACTAGGACCTTTCTCATGCTGAAAGGATTGTTTTTACCTAAACACATTGGAAAATATGTCTCGTAAGAAGACAGTTCTAACACAGAATGAGATAGAGTAACAAAATATACAAAAATGATATGCATTGAAATATTAGTTTTGCAACAGTTGACCCATTACAAAATCATAGTCTTTTGAAACCCTAACCCTAACATTCTTGAAAGGAAAGACATGTTTTAGAATTATAAAGAAAAAATTATCTTGGGACAAATGACTTAAACAGATTTTTTTTTTTTAAAACACTGTTACAGAAAGGAATTCAGTCAGATCCCTCTAAGGAGGTGAACAGTGTGATTCAAATCATCATCAAAGCTTAAAAGGAAGTAACACAGGAGTAATTTCAGCTTTATTAAAACTTAATGATAAGCACTCTGCTAAATATGAAAGAAAGATGGGAGAAAAAGCTTAATATAAAAAATGAGGAAGATCCATCATATATCCACCAAGTCACGAACATGGAGGAATTCTCTTTCAGAAAGTTTCATTACACCGAAGATTAAAAGTAAGCAGTTGAACCAAAAGCATAAATGTTGGAGAGTGTGGATCATTTGATGTAGACATGACTAACATTTCTTTTAGAGATAGCAGAAAATAGAGGTAAACTGAGAAACAGCATGTGGAGTGTTATTAAAATCTAGCTTTAGGAAATTGGTGTAGGTTTTAAGGTTCTTGAAAGTTGTCGCTTCATCAGTATCTGATTACAATTCTTTGTGTGCAATTTAAGAATCCTATAAGTAAAATGTACAATTTTGAAAATGAGTCCCACTTTTCCTTTTTTCAGGTGTAAATTAGCTATAACAGTGGATAATCGTGTCAAAGGGTCAATAACTGCACCTTATGAGCTCAGGATGATATTGTAGTTCCTGACAGTAATCATAAAGCAGTCTTACTTAAAGGTTCTATCTTTTGGCTATATTTGCCGTTTCAGTCTGTGCTATGCACATTCATGATCATATTCTGCATTTTGCAACATACAGAATACTCTAGGTTTGCTATACCACTCATTTCTTGCTGCGAGGTCTCTATCTGGAACTGGGAACAGCTCACCAGGCCTTGCTCTCCGCCTTATCCGCCACGCCCATACTGAACAAGCCGGGAGGGGGGGGTGGGGGTTGCGGAGGGGTTTTCTGTTGAAGAGAGACGCCGTGCTAAAGTTTTCAGGTAAGGGCTGGCGAGTCTCCACCGTTCCGCAGTGGGGCGGTGGGGTCAGCCATTTGCTCTGCCTAAGCTGCACCCTTATTTTTAAAGTGATGAATCTACAAAACGCATGGATGAAAAATAAAACTACAACGGGTATCGTTTAAAGGACTTAACACTAGTAGTAAAAGTCGATTTTCAATAAAATTGGACGTTTAAGGAATAGTCTTGCTGTAAAATCTTTAGGGAGATGAGCTATTGCAGGAGGCCAACTATTAAGTTGAATGAGAACAAAAAAGCTACCTTAGGAAGGATGTAGTCACTAAATGGATTTGGGATTCAGAAACTTTTAGCTTTCTTTTAAACATTCAATGGTTCTTGTTGGTGATTTTACAAACAAAACAGGAAAAATTAAAATGTGAAGCCACACAAAGCTTTTGGAAACTATCCTTAGAATGAGCAACACACACTCATTACCTCTATTGTCACACAGTGGCACCAGCTTGACATGTGTGACTATAAGTAACTGTAGTAGCAAGTTGTTTCTATTTGGCATGTGTAAAGCAATGAGAGGGAATAATAGTGGGTTAATTTAGACATGTAAGATGCAACCAATAACCCATATGTGATATTACAAAGGATGACAATCCTTTAACCCCTTACTTGATGTCCCTTTCAGCAAATTGGTAAGACTGTATTATGCCAGAGAATGTTTTTCAAAACACAAAAAGAAAAAAAACAGGACAGATTATGTTTAAAGTTCTGATTTCCAAAGGACTTTCTGTCGACCATACCCTCATCAATAATTCCAGGGACAGAAAATTGCAACCCATACAAATATGCAACAAACCTGTGTGATCAATGCAATACAACCAAATTAACTGCACAGACATAATGATTCAGATGTCATACTGGTTATCAGTGCAATGTGGTTGAAGTGCAGCCTGGAAAATAACTTGTTCAATGATATTAAATGTGCTCACAATGGACCAATTTTGCGTAATAATTTCAGACTTATTAGGTCCTATTGACACAGAACTATATGTAAATGAGAAGTGGCATAATGATTTGGCGGAAGTTAAATGACCAAAGGTCAAGCTATCATGAATCCTAAAGGAATGGATCACAAGAAAACTAAACTAAACACAGATGTGGTTTCACAAAAGATTGATTTGGGACTTGTCTAAATTTGGGTACATCAAGATGTGATGTGGACTGTTTGTGGTTGCATTCCTATAGAAGTGTGAACATTAATGTGTCCTCAGCCCTTTGAAGGACCACCTACTCACGTCATATGACTCAGCTAATTCAATGGACTTTACATTAAGAAGTCTTTCCACCTTTGGACTTCTGAACAAAAAAAGAAATCTATAAATATATAAAGATTTTTTTTTTTTAAAAAAGCAGCATTCAATCTCAGGTCGTATAATTTACTAAATCTACTGTTAATGTTTGCAGACCTTTCTGTTCCTGATTTAATGTAACATAGCAGAACATTAAGCATCAGACTTACAAGTTACAAAATGTGCAGATTACATGGATGTGTTTTTAGATAGTGAAGATGATTATTTGGACGAAATTGTTTCAGACTTTCTTCAGAAAGTGGTACAGAAATAAACCTGTAAAGGATTTGAAAAGTTTGCTTTGTATATAACTAGTTGGCAGAGAGGCAGTGACACTGTTGCATAGCTGAACTTATTGAATTTTTCCTAAAACCAAATCAGGAATAAATATGGATCAGGTGGATCTGAAATGTGTTCATGATTGAATAATGATACAGTTCAGGTCACTGAACATGGTGGTGATTTTATCTCAGAACTACTGTTGCTGTGTGTATTGCTCAGCTGACTACAGACTGTGACAGAGGATATACATTTGCATATAACTGAGTTCAGGGGGTTGCTCGGGGTTAGTGGAGGAGCCCATTTTGATGTGAGATGTGAATGCATTAATATAAAATTAGCAATTTATGATTGTGTCAACCACGATACATCAATACCTGTCCGAATAGCAAAAAGTTAAATTTTCTGTTTCATAGCATTTGTTATCAACAATACCACAAGCAATGTAAAAAATAAATTTATTTTCCATTAAGAACTATTGTTGTACCTTTAATTAATGATCCAAATCAACTGCTTAAATACAAGATCCAGAAAGTATTACACGCTATATAGCAGTTGAAGGAAGTAATGGATCAGCACCAATAAAGGGAGGGAAATTGGGTATGCTAAGTGTTGTTTGGTGACTATGAGAGCAGCAGCATCAGTATCTTGTTTAAAATGGCTGCTTTACAACAACTACAATGGTAACATGGGCACTTGAATTTGAGAGAGAGAGAGGGAGAGAAAGAGAGAGAGAGAGAAAGAGAGGAGGGGGACCTTGAAACCTCTCTGTTAGCTGTTTTAGGGAACAGCAGTAGATTTTGCAAAGTTTACAAATAGCACTTAGCAGAGGCAACACAGTTTGGCTTCATTGTGTGGTTTATCACAGTAGAATCAGTCACTGAGACGGAAGTGAGGATAAAATTGCATTGGACATCTTTTGTACAATGGAAAAGGGTGAAGGTTCTTTTGAACCTGGAAGGTGGTAAATTTGAGTAGGGCATGGGAAAAGGCGCTACTATCTTCATCAGCTTCTATCTTCATCCTTTTTGTTTGCCAGTATCATTTAGTGTTGTTGAAAATGTAAGAATTAACTTGAGAGAAAAGAGATGTGTTCTAATTTTTATAAATAAAAAAAGCATGTCAGTTACCACACCTTCAGCTATAGATTAGTTTCTGTTTGGAGGATTGCATAATAACACACTTCTTTCTATCAATTAATTGTAAGCAGAGGACTTGAAAAGAATTAGAGCCTTTTGTTATTGGAAATTGTTCACTTGTTGCTAAAAGCACTTGTACAATAACAGGTGCATAAAAATGTTGATATTTTGCCCAGCAAAACACTCATTCTATTGTTTTGAGTGTGAAAAGTAGTAAAGTGTCACTTTTGCCTTGTTCCAGTGCTCCTGAGCGACCAGCATCGCTGTCTTTTACAAAGCGCTGCCAGATGACCCAGAAATCATGCATGAGGACAGTGGGGTGGCTCAAAAATCACAGAGCAGGTCTGCGCCTGGCCCTCCTGCATCAAATCTATCCCACTGCTCTGGTCATAATTACCAACCTGGCTGAAAAGTGAGAAAACACAAGACACAGGATGGAACTGGAGCTTCAGCAGAGCAGCAGAGGAATAACAAGAAGGTGGGTAAATGGAGCCTGGACAGATGCTGAGACAGAGCAGGGGTTGATCAAGTTGTTGCAATCCAATGACATGCTTCTCATATAAGATGCTGTTACATTGCTTGTTTGCATTACTTCCATGTATCTGCTGTGGCTGGCTGGGCCACCACATTTGTGTTTGCAACAGCTTTCACGTTGTTTCATGGACCAGTGAGCCAACATTCTTTTGTGTAAACCATTCCAGACCAATCGCAGGAGAAAATGGCTGCTTTAGTCACATAAGTACATATAAACTGAGGTTGTCCACAAATGGTTAAACAAACTGCATGTTTTCTGAATTCCTCTTCATCTTCAAAGGGAAAAAGCTGCCACACAAATAAAGTGAGGGGAAGAGCTCTGTTGATTAGTGGTCAGTATACACAAAAATAAAGAAACAGGTCTGGACAAAATTTTTTCACATACTGCCAAAGACCATGGTTAAATGCACTTAACTGACATCACAACCAAACACAAATTATCCCTTGTCTGGAGACAAGATTACTCAGCCCCAGACACACACCAAGAGAAACATGCACACACACTATAATTCAACTAAAGCTAAAAGAGCCACCATTTAAATGTTTTCTTTGTCTTTTCTTAACCTGCTATTTTTTTTAAAAAACACTGTTGATCTTATTAGCACTAAACTGATGATTTAAAATCTGAACAACTGGGATAAAAGGTCCAAGAGTCACTACTATAAAAGTTAATCAATTGATACAGAATCCCTTATGCAATCCGAAACAACATTAACATTTATTTTACATCTGCAATGTGAATAATATAAAACGTGAATTGATTAGTAATGATCACACTCTGCAGCATGCATATTGATGGCCTTGTCAAGAGTGAATCATGTCCTTAAGATCTGACCCACTTAATTTTAGCAAGATAGCAAAATTACGATAAATCTTACTGAATAACTAGTGATATTTTATTTAAATATAAGCCATAATTTGGGAAATATCTTGAAAAAGGTCAAGTTGTACACAGATAATCTAATGTGATAAGATTATGTTATGTAGTTGATTTTTGTCATGATTTGATGTTTTTACAAATAAAATAACATATTTCTGTATTATGCTATCTGTGCAGCAGTTGAGACTTCACTCCAATGTCTGGGCTTGCACAAATTACAAACATTATGCAAATAATCCATTATGGGACAGTATCTATTAAAGCATGTGAATCACAAAGGTCTAAGTGACAGAATGCCATCATGTTAACAATGTGGACACCCCATGTATGAAAAACAACAAGAACATTTAACTATTTCATCACATATTAACTGCTCTCTGCTTTGAAGCAGCATGAAAGCGCTGTTACTGCATCTACCAGCTAACATGTTGAAAGCCCTCATAGTATTGGTGCTGATATGATTATCCCCGCTGATCCTTGTGTTGAATAGATCCAAGACAGAGAGAAACAATTTGTGGAATGATGTGCTTTCAAAGTAATTAGAGAAACAGTGCAAAGAAGTTTATCGTGGCTAGATTTGTTTATTGTCTTCACCTCAGGCCTCCTCCAGGGAGCTGAGTCCTGTCTGGCAGCCAAATGGGTTACTATCAGCAACAGTTAAGTGACAGAGGACCCACTTTAACACAAGCTTAGCCAAGAAACGGATCTCTTGTGAGAAGAATGTCTGGCTGTCTTCCCATGTCATACAGTGCTGCTGATGGACTGATAAAGGTTTTGCCAATGTGATTCTTCACTTCCTGTGACACTCCTGATCAGTAAGGACTTTAGGAGAAAACAATCTTTTCCAATGTGGAGGTAAAAGAGGATATTTGTGGCAACTTCTAATCCCCATCGAACAGGTCAGATTTCACAGGGGAGCTACTTCCTGGCCCCAAACAAACCCCCAAGTAAAGGATCAAAACCATTTCAACTTCTTTACACTGTTACGCAACTTGATCCCCTGAGACTTATTTACTTATCAGACTCCTCAGCAAGATAAACATTACATGTAAACTGTGATTGCTTTGACTGACAAGCAGAGACATACCAGGATGTGTCCTGCAGAGATTTGTTTACGGATCTACTTATTACTGAAATGGTTTCAGTGGGAGGCAGTTACTGTTGACTGATTAACTGCTGAATATCTCCACAAATGAATAAACTGAGATACAGTTTAATTCCATGACAGTGGAATCACCTTGAATCCTTCTACAATGATGTAATTAACAGATTTCTTACTTTAAAACTGTGCTTATAATGAAAATGCATCTCTGAAATTCATGTTTAGAGAGAAATATGTGTTCCACCATTTAATATTTGCAAATAATTATAGTAAGCAATTGATTTAACAGCAGGATACTGTCACTAAATACGTAAGCACATTCTGGTCAAAAGCAAGCTGTTAACAGATGATTTCCCAAAGAATGGTTTGTTTAGAGGCCTAATGTATCTGAACAATGTCAACAGCTAGTTTCACATGTCAACAGTGTTGTATATTTAAACCGTTTTACCCTTTTGATTGATGGTGTTAGTGAGTGACATAAAGGCTTTAATTTGTGTAGTCTTCATTTCAAATGTCATAACAATGAAATACACAAACCACCACACATTTAGGAGATAGGACTGACTGTAGCAAGAAAAAGAAGAAAAAAAAACAGAAATGTTTTTCAGTAACATGTGCTTGCCTCACTTTAATTATAATTCCTTTTCAAAGATCTTTGTACTCCTCATGCAAATTCCACCTTCCTACACTCATTTGTTAATTTCCCCAGTTTATAAGTTGATTTGCAGCAAAATGCTCTCACAGTGGAATTAAGGTAATGACCTGGTGTGTCGCTTAACACAGATGAGGTGAAAGCAATTTTACACTTCGCCCGTAGAGACCATAAATCTAATTTGAATAGTCCTGTGTCTCTTGTTTTTCATTGTTTGGTCCGTTTATAAAAGACACACAGGGCTTGGTGGATGTCTAAGCAAAGAGGAGAAAGATTTATGACAAACAGGGATCTTATTTATTCAGGTCCATTAAAAAATCTCTTTTCATTCATTGGACTTATTTGTGAAATGAAAATGAATGAATAATGATTATTTGAAGATTATTCAGACTCTGAAGATTAATGTTAAAGATATCTGAGGGATTACTCAATTATTCACAGGCATGCCTGCATACCTGCAACACTAATGTGAGATAGGCAGACAAAGTCACAGTGAAAAGGCATTTTCAACTTCAGAAGTGTGATGTCTGTCTGACTGGAGTAGAATATGTGGGTGGAATAAAGTTACAAGATCAAACCCCTCAGTTTTGATTTAATCGCTTACAATTGGGCATGACCTGGCAAATTTAATGCTATAAATGTTCCAATTGCACCCTCAAAACATTACAATTACGCAACTCTGCAGTTCACATCCAGTTTATATGGAACAGTCGCTACACTTAGAGCTGCATGCAATATTAGAGGCTACAACGTTTTTTATCAACCTTATTTTCAGTCACAGCTGACAATTTATTTAAGTGTGAATGTTTTCAATAGCTCTGTTGTATACAACCAAGTAGGAAACTCATAGGAAAAGTTTACTGATGAACAAATAGTGGAAAAATTAAAGTTATTATTATTATTATTATTATTATTATTATTATTATTATTATTAATAATAATAATAATAGTAATAATAACTTAATCTACTGTATTAAAACAACTGCAAAAATACAGTAAGAGCCATAAAGACATAAAGTCCTGCAGCAGATGGTATGACCCCTGCTGAGTCTAAACATCATGGAGTCAGACTGAAAGAAGCAGCTGCCACTGACGCAACATAAATCCAAAACACTGGAGCAAGCAAGCTCTGTGGATTGATCTCCCTCCAGAATAAGGTGTGGGACTGTTGTGGTAGTCATAACTAATAATAGCTTTATTTAAATTAAGTTTACATGGCATTATGTAAATCAGTGGCATTATTTTCAACCTGGTGGCATGGAAATACATGAAGCAAGCACAGCTGTATACAACTGTAATGCTTATTGGATTTGTAATTATTTAGTATTTACACAAAGCAAAACTAAATTATTCATTCTGTTTTGCTGTAGTAAATTCAAGAAAACAAAATAACCTAAGAAAGAGAAACAAAAAATGTAATTTGGACAGTTTTCAATCATGATAAAAGGGCACATGTAAGCAGATATGTGCCTACCATTGCCTGGGATTTGACAAGCTGGCAGCCATAGCTTTAAATAGAGGCTTATAGCTGTCAATAGAACTGATGGGAATAATGGCATTGAAATGAATGGCATTAATAATGGCAGACTTGGGCAAGTGTGTGCACTCAAACACACATACACACAAAAACAAATAAAAGACACAGGCAGTAATGGAGAGTCCAGAGAATATTAGGGAAGAATTTTTAAAGCAGAAGCACAGACCTATTTTTTCATCAAGATAAAAGGAAAGACTGTCTTGTGAAATTAACATGCCAAAAAACAAGAAACAAACTGTTTCTTCACATTGGTTTTAAGTCATGTAAAGTAGCACTCATTATCACAGCTTTTACAAAAGTAGGAGCCAAAACCATTGGTGTTGATGATAACAGCTCATATCAAAAAGAGACTATTATAATCTTCACTAAGGCTCTGTTTACACCACATTCCCATGCAAACATTTTCCTTTCAGTACTTGATGAAAAGGTCTTTACACAACGGCAGAATGACAACTGTCACAGCGCAGTGGAAAACATAAATAAGACCAGAAGCGATATAATGCACATGCCGTGTCTCCAGTGAGCAGTTAAACCTGAGTGATACACCCAGGTGTCCACCACAACCTCATAAACTAAGCGGCAATCTCTGTTGGAAAAAATTGAAACCTATGCGGAAAAGCCAAAAATTGCAGTTCATCCTTCATCTGCATAGCTAAGTGCTCCAAACCAGAGCAAATCCCCTTAGACTCCCAATTTTATTAAGGTTAACTTCACTGCGGAAATAAACCTGTTTACAGCCTGGTACTCAAACGCATTTTAAGTTTAATAGGTAAAATTTACCTTCATGACAACAATGAAGTGGTTTTTTTGGTTATAACTGATCGATTTAGACGTTATTTAAGCTTAAAATTCGGCATGTTTATGGGCGTGTCCTTTTGATTGACAGGTATCCGAGTTCCAAGGCAAGAAGGTAGAGTGTAGCACAAACAGCATGCCTTAACTTTAGCCCACCTACCCCAGTTAGCCAGTTAGCTCCCGTTAGATCCGCTTTAGTTCATTTAGCTCTTACCAACATGCAGCTCAGAGATTCATAGATGAAATACATACACCCCCACGCTCACAGCTCCCCTCGCAATTCCAACTCTTTGCTTACTTTTGTACTTTTTGGGAGTGACAGCATGTGTGAAGCTGCCAAGATGGCAACGGTAAGAACCGGCCAACTCTTCAGAAACCCTGCTGGGAGGCTCCATCCATCTTTTATATTTAGTCATAAACACAACACAGCAGATAGTTGTACATTTATTGCACATTTATTCTATGCATTTTCGCTTACGGCAGAATTATTCTACCTCGATTTTCTTCACCAGACAAAATTATTTAAAAACATGCAGCAGCACAAACATGACATGGGAGTCCACCATTATTGTTGCGTTTTGACTGGGTTAAACAGGATCTGAGTGTGCAAGTGCAAAATGGTGTGAAAGAAAATGATTTGGGTTCCAGTTTCCAATGACAGGAGTCGCCTTCAACTCTGGAGATCATTGTCAAATCTTTGCAGTTTTATCCACCCAAAACTCTGTAACTATGTAAACAAGATGCCAGAATGCATTATCTATCTGACTCAGCACTGCAGTGTGAATATGGCCTAAGTAAGGAGACAACGCCACGCTATCGAGAAGACAATTTTTTTGCGATATAAATAAACTTAAGAAAAACTTAATGTTCCATTAAATGAAACATATTTTAAAAATATTCCATTTAATTAAACATATTTTGAACATTAAAATATTAAATACAATTAACAATATATACAATTATTAATTACAGTTTTGAGTGACTTTTATAAACCTTTAATTAATTTAACAACTCTGTTACATATTAGAACAGTAAATAGCTACTAATTAATTACATTTTTAAGGTAAAGTGTAGAGGTAACATAAAGCATAGTCAGAAAATGTATTATATTTGCCTAAAAACTACATTAGTTTAAAAGGACGTTCTCATTCAAATATCACAATACATGGGTTGTACTGAACAGATCTGTCAGTTCAATTTCTTTGTTTTTTAAGCGCCAGACAGAAAAAATCTCCTCATATTGATAAACATGCTCTGTACAAACTCTTTACATCCTGCAAGACAAGAAGTAAAGGCAGGGGTCCTGGCAGAACCCCCTCTGGCTTGAGGACCCAATCGTTTGACTGCCAGGTTCTGCATTCGGTTTCTCAGTGTTAAGAGTCAATGAGCCAAAGCTTTGAAAAATATTAAAAAAGCATTAGTGCACTATAAAATAATTAATGACATTAATGAATGTGTTAATTGATACATGAATGTGTATTTGAAGAACACACCTGCACAATACTCCTTGTAGAACAAGCATTAAGTCATTTACATAAAGCTATGGCATTTTCATAAACATCTGGGATTAAATAGAAAATCATGTTTAAAATGATTAAATACAAGCTTGATTATGACACAATAATGCATTAATTTAGATAAAAACAATGTGATGTCCTACGATACCATATTTCTTTCACATTCTTCCTGAATATGACTTCAATGTGACTCAGTCAATATGACCCAACATTATAGGCTCTAACACAATCACTTTAATTTATATTATGTACTGATTTGAGCATTTAAATGGAAAGTAATCTGCCATTTTAACTAGAATAGACTGTGACACAGTTTGTATCTCAGTCTCTCACCTAAATGCTGCCATAGGCTCCCTGCAAGCCTAAAATAGACTATGATGTAATGAATATCACTATATATATATATAAATATAT
>JBAMHX010000016.1:13154797-13171577 GCA_037177515.1 Pseudomugil tenellus | reverse complement strand
ATTATGGGCAGACAAAATATCTATTTGAAATTAATCAGGAGTGTCCAGAATACATTTGCATAATTTTCTTTATACATGGTGGTTAACCATCAATACTATTTTTCCTAAGTTTTTAACCTTTATTAAGCATTCATCTCTCATCTGATTCTGCTGAACTCCCTGGCATATAAGGGTAATTCTAAAATCTGCCTCAAAATGAACAAATAGAAAATATTAAATGGTAAAAGCAAATGCCTGAACAATATTAATATGCAGGTTAAATTTGGTATAGTTGTCGCACAAACTAAGGATTGTGAAACTGAACTACCCTGCAGGAATAAATAAAGTGGTTTTTGACTTTGACTGGAATCATTTTCAGTGGATTTGCTGCTTGTTGAAGGTGGCACTGATGCTTCATGTTTTTAAAAATGGCTGCTTAAGTGTATTTCTGCTAATAATCTCCTCAGTTCCAAAAGCAACACACTTGTTTGCTCTTATGTAAACATTTGAAGCTCAACAGATGGGTCTGATTCTAAAGGTCATGTTGTCATATCTCAAAAGGACTTATGATGCAGACATATGCAGCAGCTCTTTAGAGCTTATGAGTCATGTTGTCTAGGATGGAAGTTAAATGTTAGCCTTGCTTGTAATCCACAGAGTTGTCTCCTTCGGGATTCACTACAAACAGTACCTTGTATGAGTGCTAACCTCATCCACACACAAAGCTTGTTAACAGACTGAGCTATGCTTATAGAACATGGTCCATGTATTCAGCTATATTTTCTACAGTAAATACTCAAATGCATCTAAAACTCCTGACGCAAGTTCATATATAGGCACAAAGCGGGAGATTAATTGGTTGACAAATATCATCACTAACCAGTTTATTTACTTTTAAAATGTGTTACTTTAAAATCCATTCATTCATGCATAGATACATGCATCCTAAACCTGGTACACCCAGGAGAGACCAATCAATTACTAGGGCTTTAAAAACGACAGTAAAAATTGAGGAGAATTTACTTTGTCTGGTTTGAGCTATGATATGACAACATTATTGCACTTGAATATTTTTCATGATTTACTTCTATGTTAGTACCAGGAAAACCATAGCTAAAAATATCTGAAGGATTATGAATTGTTACTTATATATTCAAGCCATCATATTCCTGCCCAACATTTTGCTCAGTGTGTACAGTTTGGGATTTAATGATAATCGTCAAATAACTCCCAATCTCTTTCACAAAGTAGTTCTTTAATCAGGGAAAAAGCACAAACAAACAGAGAACTCTAAGATAGATTCATGGTAATCACATCATATATTATTATGCTGGATACTAGCAGTAGGTATGCAGTAAAAAAATACATTTATCTGAAATATTGTTAGGTTACAGATTATACAACATAACATAAAATTAACATAAAAAACAAATATATAAATTTTGATAACAACCATGCACATTTATGGTAAAGACAGTTCAAAAGGAGTAAAATACCTATATGAAAATGAAAAGCGAATATAGCGAGGAATACTTAATTTTACCCCGTTGGTAGGACTCATAGGATTATTTTTGCTAGTACTTTAGAATGAGGTAATATAAAAGCTTACAACCCCATGAGTTATAATGTCTTCCAGAATTTTTGCTCCTGTTAAATAGAGATTGAACATCACTAGTGCTGGTGTCAAAAGAGAACTTCATTAGACTATGTTTAAGTCACTTTACAGCAACCATCAACTGTTTGTGGAGTCTTTTTGTATTTCCTCTATGTGCTCCAGGTTTACTCCAGAGTTCAAAATCGGCAGCTTACTTTAACTGGAAATGAAATCTGTCTGAAAATGTGAATCTTTCTTCCATGTCCTGTGTTAGTCTTGTGAAAGAGTTACTGACTTTTCCTCTCTGTGCGTCAGTCGTACGTTCCTGAACAAACCAACAAGACATAATTCTTTTGCACACTCCTTACGGAGTAAAATTTTAAAATGTTTTTTTGTCAAATATTTTACAGATGTGATTGTTGATGTGCTGTGAGAATAAAATATGAGGCAAAAAAGAGTTTTTATTAACAGGAAAAATATATATTTTTTTAGAAAGATAAAAAGGTGAATAAAAAACATCAAGTTTTAAACTTTCCACTCTAATTCCACTAATATGGAATAATAAATTTTTCCTTTTTTTGTGGGAACCCTGAATTTATCATTTTCATCATAAAATGTAGTGTGTTTACTCTTTACGTGTTTCCCACTATTTGGTTTGTTAACTTGTGCTGATTAACTGTTTCCTCAGTAATTACACTCAAGTAATTACAACATAAATCATCAGCGAGTGACTGCCATGCACAAAAGTTTCATTTGCGTGGAGATTTGTGGCAAAGATGACACTTTAGAAAAAAGAGGTGAAAAACATTCTATTTCACCAAATCCATCTTAATCGGAGATGTTATTTATGGGCAAAGGGGAAAAAAAGACAAATGGGGGTTCAAATGAGGCCTCTTTTAGATTATGTTCAGGAGCTCAGGTGGTCATTTTTAACATAAAAAAGGTCCCATTGGGGGTCTAAATGAACAAGAAACCATTTTGTAGGTCTATCAAAAAATAGTAGAAAGAAGTCTGCTGATGTGGACTCATCTACATTCCTGTGACATTGTACAGGACCCCCGGAGGACTGGACAGGACATAAGAAGCCATAAATGATTTTCTGAGCACCGCAGGTCCTTTCTGTGTTAAAGGAAATGACCAGAGTGTAAGAGATAAAAGCAAATGTGTTTCAGAGCCCCAAGAGTCTGGATAACATGAATCATAATGTTGAGATTGAAGGCAGATGAAGCAGGAAGTGGAACGATGCACATAAAATCTACAACATATAGACAAATGCTGGAAACCTGTAGTAAAAAAAAAAATTTTTTTTTTTTGTAATTTTGCCTTTAATTATTTATACAGGTCATAGATCCATTACCTCATGAGGTATTGACAAAACCAAACCCTCCCAGCCTCCCCTCTCTAACCCAACAAACCCAGATTGGAGAATCGCTAAACAAACTTTTTCGTGCAATCATACACATATTTTATTCATGTAATGATATGTGATAATAGCCAAATCTTTCCATGTCAGCAGTCCCTGCATGCATTGCCCAAGAGCATCCTGTTACTGAATAGACAAACAGTGTTTGCTAATTAATGCCAGAATGGTGAGGCGGTTATTTAACATTTAGGACACTGAAATGTACATTTCATCTTTAGTCAAATCTACTGTGCATTTTGTCCAATTTAATTAAGTAGAATATTGTGCCTATATTTTTGAGTATACAGTTCTAGGAGGGTTAAAGAGGGAGTATTGATAAGTTTCAGACTCTCTTCAACAAACAACTTTAAAAGAAGTAACTTCAACGTGCTACTTAAAAAAAAGCAAGAACTGCCAAGTATGACTTGTGTGCGGTAAGGAATTAACTGGGAACTAAATCATACTGCAAGAAAAATATTTCACACTCACTGTATCATATTTTAATAAACCATGTTCTCCACCAGTGGGGGGATTATGACCGTCCATTTGTCTTGGCTTGCCCACCGCTGTTAGAGAGATAGTCTCTGTGTGTCTGCACAATGCAAAGTTAAAAGCGACACTGGCGACTGCCACAAGTCATTTGTCTCTGGTAACACTGGTTTGCAAGAAGCCAGGACCTAAGCTCGCGAGGATGACACATTATTGCTATCACTTGCTCATGTTTAATTACATCCATGCATGGGGTCTGGTATCATATCCTTCAAAGCATATCCATCATGGGAAACTTCAACCAAAGTCAGCATTATGTTATATAATCCTGCGTTTGACAGAATATGTGAAAGAATATTTCAACAATAACTTAAAAAACAGTATGGTATCTCGACAGCTAATCCATTAATATAGTTTATCGCACCCTCAGAATATAAAATGAATCCACTGGCTTATTCTTAGGCTACAAACGAATAATGAGCAGCACATGTAGTTTTTCTGAAAAGCCTTTGAAGAACAACCTCTTTCTCTTTCAGTGAGCCTTATGTTATTTGCATCACACATCATTTAATTACCTCACACAGGCTTCACATTAAAAATTACTCTCAGTAACCTATTCAGAAATGCTGCCTGCGTAGAGCCTAAGCCAATAGGCGATATGAATGCTTTCAGCCATTTACTGAAAAATGGAATATTACACTGAGCTAGAACAGCTAACATTATTATTTTGTACATGAATGTTTATAAGGTATTTGCTTTCAGTATATTTAGGTAAAGCCACATCCTTATCCAGCCTAAAAATAAAGATGTAATCTGTATAGAAATATAAAGGCAAGGCAAGGCAAGTTTATTTGTATAGCACCTTTCATGTACACAACAGTTCAAAGTGCTTTACATAAAAACATTAACAGATGTTGAAACAGAAATAAAAAAGAAAAACAGAGCAAGAATCATAATAAAATAATAAATTAAAATAAAATCATTAAGAAGAACAATTAAAAAGTTACCGTGCAGATCTTATTTGTAGCTAGCAAACCTTGTGACATGTCCAGAGAAAATACCATCTAAGAATGTTGGCAATGGAGATATCATTTCATTTATTTGTGATTTTCTTTAAAGAATGACTCGTTTATTCCTCCAGTTGTCTACAGGACTTTCCACCCGAGTCAAGTATTTTTTTTTTTGTCTCATAGGACTGTAAAAATATACATTACTTGTACATTATAAGTTAACATTTAGTTTAGGCAACAGACAGCAGCATTTGTTTTAGGATTTAATAATGTTTTAGGATTTGAATGTTTATGGGTTTTAGCCAAATAATCCTACAATGTAGTGAAACTCATAACCAAAAGTAGCCAAAAAAAAAAAAAAAAAAAAAAAAAACAACAATAATGAGGTCTGCATGTTGACAAACCAAATATGGAGACTTGAGTTCGAGACTCAGAAGACATTAGCCAGATGATGCATTTTAGCCACAAGATTGTCATGAACAAATTAGAATTAGTTTGCAGATAAATATAAAGTGTTCCACCTTGATAAATAATACTGTTTTGCCTTTAATTACGTTTAGTAGATAAATTTGCATTAACATGGTTCCTAAAATATCTGCTGAATTTTTTTTATTCATTTCAGCTGCCATAATTATGTTTATTATGTTTCATTTTTAATTAATTGTTATTATTTGTTAGCCTCCAACAGAGACCTCTAATAGACAGTCACAATTTGCAGACTACATCATGAAAGAAATGTGTACAAAACAATGCCTTTATTGTTACGTTTATATTATTTTTTATTGTATATTTTTGACACTAAAATATACATGACTCTCGTTTTGACAAGGCCTCTTTACACTAGCAAACGCTCTCCATTCCATTCAAGTAGCAAACTGTTCCTCCTCCACTTGTCACCACATCTCCATAGGTCCCAGCTCAGCCGATGGGAAAGAAGTGAATCTTGTGACTTATGGCACTATTTACTTCCTGTGCCAAAAAGTTTGCTGTTGCACACTTTGTGTCCTGTAAATTCCAAGAAAAAATTAATTAAAAAAATGTAATAACTTCTGTTGCAGATTTTGTCTTATGTTTTTGTGTTGTAGCAAAACATTTATTATTAGTGTAACACAGCAGGGCCACTGTATTAAGGGCAATTATTTCTAATTTGAATAAATTTCCATGTTCATCCACAGGTTTTCCAAATTCTGCATTGCAAAGTAACTGTCCAGAGGAACAGGCTAAAGCATGTCTCATTTTCAGCTAAAGATCAGTTACAAACTGCTGCGTGACCGAGTGGGTTTAAAATTTTAAATCCTTTCTATATTGTAATGCAGTCTTCTAAGAGAACCAAACAGCATGTATCACATGGGAAATAACTTATTTCATCTGAAAGCAACTTGCAGCCTGACTTGGACTTGAGCCATGTGACTTTAAACTAGCCTTGGAATAGCAAAAAAATACTTGTGAACATCTCTAGCTAATACATTTTGCTGGAGTTACACATCAACATAATGGACACTTAACATGTCGGTTCTGCATAGTGTACTATCATAGCTGCAATAAAGTGCACGTATAGCTGCAGTATGTTGTTTGCTGGTGCAAATAAAAACAGCTCAGCAGAATAAACCATGTATTTGTTCGACATGGTGGCACTCTGGGGAACAGTTGGTGTGTGACTGCTGGCTTTGTCGTAGTTTACCGAATGTAAACCTAAACAATCAAAGGAACCATCTCTATCTGTCTGGAAGCACACTCACTGGATATGTTGACAGAGTTGTCCTGCAACTGTCTTCTTTTCCTGTTGGTCATTTTTTTTATATTTGTAAACAACACACATGCAAAAAGATCCTTGTGTATTCATGGAATATGTGCTTCTCTACATAAAAATCTTAAGTCTGTTGTTTTTTTCATTCTGTTCCCAGTAGATGAATTGAAATAGAAAATCCCTCTGCACTTTTTCAGGGCGATATTGATTTTGAGAGTAACACAAATGCAACAAATCTAGATTGGAAAATAAACCAACTCAGTTTTGACTGATACTTTTTTTATTTTTTTATTTTTTTGCTAATCTCTGCTTGAAAGTGAAATACAGCCACATTTTGAGCTCGCCACCTAAACTCGATCACTCTCTGGATGACTAATGTGTTGCCAGGACAGAAGCTTTTCAATATGTGCTGAGATCTGCTGAGGCCTTTGTGACTCTCACATGCTGGACATCCCCATTGAGACAGTAAAGAATAGGTGGTCACTAGGTATGGACACAATGAAACAGAACTTGGGGACTAGAACAATTGCTTAAGCTGTCAAATGGTGACAGAAACCGTAATTAATGATATTTTCTATTTTCACAGAAGAGAATGAGCAACTGACAGAAGCATTATTAATGAGCACGGCCTTGTTGAGGGGAATAATGGCAGTTTATTAGAAGCAAGACAGATTTAACAGAACTCTCTCAAACAAAGCATTTAGACATTGAAAAATGGAGGCAATCTTCTTTTAAGATCTGATGGGAGAAAATCTTCAATACAGCAAAAATGCCTGTATTGTGATTTTTTTTTCTTTTCACAACCATCTGTTAGGCAAGTCGATGATAAAAGAATGTATTCTTTCAGAATCCCATCTAAAATAGAAAAAGTTGACAGCAAAATGGCATCACACAAGATATTTCTCTTTTACTATCTGTAATTAATCTACACAGTAATTTGACAGGTACATAGATTATTCTTAGCCTCATAAGGACAAATATACAAGACTTTGTAGTGAAAATGCTTTTTATTCATGGAAGGTTCTTTGGCCTTTGTTGGATTGGTCCTGTGCATTAAAATGTGCAGCAAATGTACAATAACCTAAATGTCACGTCTTTATTTCACTTTTAGTTGTATAGTATTTATATTTATCTTTTTTGCTGATACAATGCATGTCAGAAGGGATTTTATTCAACAGACAACAGACTAGGAAAGCAGTCTGAGGTCACATGTTCAACAAATCATACTGAGTAACTGCTATTACCTTGAAATGATCCCATATTTCCTCCTGATATCATATGGATTTAGGCAAGGGATAACTATTTTGAAGTAATGCAGATAAAGGCAACGTTACCACTGGGTGAAAAAGATTTGTGCTGCACATTCTGCCAGTTACTCCGCTGCCTCATTCATTTCACTGGACAGAAATGTGACTTCAGTGAGATACTAAAGGCTTATGCCATTGAATAGATGTATTAGATGATTTCCAGAAACGAAATACGATCTCCTCCCCTCCCCCAACCCATATTGAGTTCATGTAATTGATTCTCATCCAGCAAGTTTGACTGTATTATGTTTGTTTGAAAAGTTAAAAGAATTCAGCTAATTTCTCCCCAACCAGGCGAATACTTAACCAGATTAGAGTGGCCACTTCAAGCTTTGTTGATGCATCCAAGTAAGGCAGGGTAGCCCAGCTGCAAAAGCTGATCAAAAGAGAGAGTGGGGAATGTGATATTAGCATCAAGTGCTTCAGCGAGTGACTCAGACAAAAACATTGAAAAAAACATCATTATCAGACAACTTCCTTTACCCATGTTTGGAAGTGAATATATCTGTTTGTCAAGCAGCTGCGTGCATCCATACATGGGATTGATTCACACTTTATCCAGCATTATAAGGCAATTCCTTTTTTCCCTTTTGCACCCCCTTATTGGTAATATGCTAATGACATCCGCTGTGATTAGTGATTTTCTTCTAATCTTTATTCCACGGTGGCCTGAGCAATCACAGAGGTAGAGCTTCTAGATTTACAGCTTTTTCTAACTGCTCGTTCCCATCTGCCCTGACTTCATTTCATTTGAATAATAACAAAAAAAAATATTCAAAGGCCATTTTTGTGCACCACCGTGTGTCTACAGATTCAGGAAATACACTCATAAGGAGAACGTTTTTCTGTCGCAACCTAACCTGTTCTCAGTCAAATGTGCTGAAAGAAAGAAGTCCCTGGTTCACTCATACTGAAAGTAGCAATGCTTTCCAGTTGAATGTAGTAAGTCAACACTGATTTAATTTCCTTCTCTTTGAAAACATTTAGTTGAGATCCTTTTCATCTCAACAAAAAAAATAACTCCAGTTAAATTTAAAGCTGCTATATAGTTCAGAAAGATCACGTTAGTCTTCAATACCCTTTAACTACTAACAAAAAAGTTCTGTTATTTTTATTTTTTTCTAATTCTGCTATTCTTTAATACTTTAAAAGGTCATCTGTACTCCACATGGTGTAATGTGATTCAAAGTTTAGCCCTCTATGCTACAGTACTCCAGAAAACATGTATAACTATTGTAACTCTCGAGGGGTGTTAGTCTGTCTGTTGTCTCTCATGGTGTTAAACTTTTTCAACCCAAGTCTGTCAAGAAATGTATTATTTGATTTTCTTGTTCACTTGTACCATTAAGGGGGTAAAAGAAAGAGGTTGTGCCAATGGCATAAGTAGAAATACCATTTAAATTCATGCTCAGAACAGTTAATGAAATGCTATTACAAAGTTCACCCTCTCTCGCCCAAGCAGAGTACTGAAAAGACGATTTTTATTCTAATAACTGGAACACTTTCAGAAGTTTCTGTTGAAGTCTACCTGCTATAAAGTGTCTTTGAATGGGGGACACAACGGGATACAGGCACTGGTGTGAGTTTGCATTGAAATGCACATGGAATTCCCACTAATTGGCAGCCATCTCATTTGGCTTTGATACTGCAAACCATCATCTGCATGAGCAGAACAGCCCATTGTCTAGGGAGGAAGTATAGGTGAGTTACAGGCTAATCAGCAAAGACAATGATGCCATGCTGTAGAGAAAGCAGAAGTTAAACATCAGGCAAAACAGCAACTCCTAAATAGTGTCAATTATATGATATAGTTATACATATTGCACATCCCTGCAGTGTTTAAGCTTTGCATGTGAGACAGTGTATTGTAGAAAGTAGTAACGTGGGCAGTAAAATCTGCCTTCAAACAGCAAGATTCTAGGACTCCCTAATTAAGACCTTCTTCTCAGCGACAACATAGGGAGTGATATAATGGTGAGTCGGCATGCACATTTTTACCTGGAGTGTGATACATATACTAATATCTCACAGCAAGACCTCAGACTGAGCCATCATCAGCTTTTTTTCTAAAGTATGGATTGAGAAAAAAATGCAGAACCTTCTCAAGCATCATGACACCTTGAATGAAGCAAACAGGAGAAGTGTTTATAGTTAGTTATAAAACCAGCATCTCCAGTCTGAGAGATAATGGGTTGTGTTTTGGCAATAGATGGAGGCAAGCTGTGCCAGAGGGTGTGGCTATTCTACTATTCACACCACCTGCAGAAGTAAAAAGACCTCCTGGATCTTTTTGTGATGAGGTGAAAAGAAAGCACTCACGCCATTATGGTCACGCAGGTTTTGTTCGTTCCTTAGCAGTCAACTGGAACCTATCTCAGGGACGAAAGGTGCTAATTAGAAAAAAAAAATAACTTGACTATTTTGAAAGAAATAACAAAAAATTCAACATCCAAGATCAAGATCTTAGGAGAGCACCCAATCTCAAGTTTTAGCTTTTTTTTTCCTGAGAAGTACTTTTTTGTGATCATTCCATATTGCTCACTTTGTAGGTGAACACCTCTCTTTAAGTCTGAAGAGTTTACTCTGAACCTGAAGCTGCAAGTGGTGAGTAATTATCTGGGTTTGCTGCAGTCAGCATAGGGGCTGTGTGACATATAAAAAGCAAACCCTAAGCATTGAGGAAAGAATCTATACTGGTGGGAAATGACAGAGCAATGGCTTATTGACTGGTGAAAGCAAAACAGATAATTGCAATTGAACAGATGCTACTCGAACAGAAGAGTTCAGTATGGTCACATTCATATTTACATGATCTGCTGGATTACTTTTGATCCACTTGATGACAAACAAAGAAAACAAGAAAATGTATTGATCTTTTAGCTGCTTTATTGTTATTGCAAATCATGAAATACATTATAAATAATAATAATAATTGAAAAAACATCTCTGTTTTGCATGTTTTTAACCGGTTTATTTAGGCAGACATTTGTGTACATTGTAAGTCTTCTCAGGGTTGAAAAATGGATTTAGTTAAGTGCAGGAAGTATTATGTTTAGCTCAGGGCTAAGAGTTCTGTTGAGTTATAGCAGCCGATTACCCACAGCTCTGGTCCGGGGACTACATGGGGTATTTGTTTACACCAAAGGAAATGAAACTATTTCCATTTAACTGCCCTGATTATTGGCCTCCTATGCTTCATTCCTCAATACATGTGAAATGTTTCCTACTGTTACAATGGGCAACATTGCTTTGACCACAGCAGCTATGGAGGGGGGAATTCTCTGAATGAGGAAATAAAAAAGGTGTGTGTTACATGAAGCATTGAGGAGGAGTCCTGTTTTCCATTATGTCTTCATAACTGACTGACTTTTTATGTAGAGGTGCTGATGCAATTAACTGTTCTCCTACTCAATGTGTGCCAGATCATGCTTAGGTTTCAAAGAGTCAAAGAAACATTATCTTGCTCCAATTTCAGGGGACCTGTGCTCAATTTCGCCTCCTTTATCTAATAGAGTTTTTCTTTTTCAAATACCATGTGGTTTGCTCTTGGTTGAATCCAAATAATGAACCACAAGGCCCGGCCATCAGGGGCCAAGAGACTAATGTTTTATAAATGATAGAAACACATTTTGTCTCAAACTTTAACAGGTTTATCCCTAAGAATCCACAGTGCTGCAGAGGCTATTTTCTATGCTTCACTTATAAAAGTATCTTTGCTTGCAGGGCTGATAGAAATAGCTTTATGGTGCTTTAATTTTTTTTAAAAAAAAACATTGAGTATTAGGTGTGGCATCCAAAACAAACATTGACAACACATATTTTAGCCACATTTTTTGCAGCTCCTGACAATACTGACAAAAGCTGCATATCTTGATTTTCAACATGCATATTTTCCAGTCTCCATCGTGTCAGCATAATTCCTGCCAGGAGAGTTGCATAGCACTACAAGAAAAGCAGCTGGAGAGATAGAGTAGAAGTGTGGGCACTGGCAAGAGCAATGAGGTTGATCCCCAGTAAGCTGGCCTGTGGCCTCAACCCTTAAGCATTTATCTGAGCAGCAATAGGTGTGAATCCTTCACCAATCGCACAGATGAAGAGACACCTCAGCTGTCCCCAATTCTATCGCCCTCTTGAGGAAACAAATTGACAGGCAAAGGTAATAAATGCATCCATATGCATCATTGGATTCTGTGTTCAAGGTGGTTGTGGTAATCAGTCATTTTTATGAGTCTCTCATAGGGCAGATCTCCTTTAACTGTAAGTGACAAGCTCTGAACTGCACTGCTCTGATTTTGCAACTTAGTATATGTCGCAAATAAATATGTAAGCTGCTCTTTATTTACACACAAAGCAAAGATAAGAAACTGAAGGAAAGGAAGAAAAAACATGTTATCAGTGTGGTCTGCGATGATATGTTTATAGTTCTGCAAAAGAAAAGAAAAAAATGTGTGCAGTAAATCTACACTCTACTATACCCATTATGCTAAGCACAGATGCCTTCCCCAATCCGCAGCTGGTGTGCTGTATATTTCCGTTAATATTTCACATTAGCCTGTAGCCCTACATAATATCAGATGATTGCTTGTCGGTTATGCTATATGATGAGAAGTGTTCAGGGCTGCTAATGTGAGACGTCTCTGTTTACCACTTTGATGGATGGCCTCCCTGATAGGACCTGAGTTCCGTTCAGGGGTGTCACAGGAAAAAGATGACAGATGGGCCCAGCTGTTAAAGATATCGACACTTTGACCAGACCATGGAGACATTAATCACAGCATGGCTAACCAGCACTGAGGGAGAACGGGTGACTTCTCTTATTAAGACACAAGTTGTGACAGGGGGAAACACTGAATAATGGACCATTTAGTGATCAGAAGTTATGAATATTATGGCATAGAACATATAAAGACAATGCTATAAGCTGCGAAGAACTATAGCAATCTAAGGAACTTGCATCATGATTAACTGCCACAAGAGATTAGAGGCCAGTAATAAAGATAAACAGGGGGTTGCTGATGCTGTAATACAATATCAAGTGATGGCAGATATCCAGAAGCCAGTGTCAGGATGAAAAAGAGGACACTAATGGCTCTTTGGGATCCTCTGTTTCAGTTGCACCATGTTGTCATGCTGATAAGACAAAACTGGTACTCGTAGTCTCAATGAGAATGGATAATGTCATGTTGTTGTTATGCAGCAACTCCGTATGAAGCCTTTATCGCTCCTGGTAAGATTACCCATTATTTGTTTTTTTTCTATATTTATCATTAGCACAATGAATTGTTATTTCTCTTGTATTATTTTCTGAATTTTGTTTCTCTCTAACTGGTGTGTTTGTCAAAATATAGCACAAAAGACTTTACCAACATGTGGTACTACTGTCTCACTTTTAATGTTTCATCCATACCATTCAATGGTTTGGAACAGGCAATGGTTCAAAGGTAACCATTGCCTGTTACGTGTTACACACTTTAAGAGTACAGAGTAATTTTAATGGGAGATAGAGGAAGTTGACTATTTATGCAGGCCAATCAACAAAAAGTGATGTTGTTTCTGTTTATTATTATTATTATTATTATTATTATTATTATTATTTTTGCACAAGCTTATGCACAGTTTAGCCACAAAACTCTCACAATTATCCACGAGTACTGTGGAATAAAGCATATCCCACTGTGGTAACTTTTCTAAGTTTATGAGGAGTCAGCTCACACAGAGCATTTTTAACATTACAGACCCTGTAATAGAAATACATACATATATTACATCACATCTGAATTGATTAGATAAGGCGATTTTTGCATTAAAAGTGATGACAAGAAGGGTTCAGCATATACCCTGAGCTGCTGTGAGTTCTGAGGATCAACATTTCACACCTGTCTCTCCCTGTTGTCACTAAGGGTGTTAACATGATTGTCCATGTTTTGCAGTAAAAAGTGGTAGAACTACACAATTAAAGTTGAGAAACTTGAAACTGGTCATTAACAGTCATATCAAGGTTCATCAATCACAACATTTTCAAATCTCCATGGTCGTGTTTCATTATAGCTACAGCATTTTTTTCTCTGCCAGGCTACATATCT
This sequence comes from Pseudomugil tenellus, assembly GCA_037177515.1. Taxonomy (NCBI): domain Eukaryota; kingdom Metazoa; phylum Chordata; class Actinopteri; order Atheriniformes; family Pseudomugilidae; genus Pseudomugil; species Pseudomugil tenellus. Next base: position 13,157,966 of record JBAMHX010000016.1, on the reverse strand, counting down.
GACTTGGCTGAAAATAATTTAAAGAAAATGAAAAGAGGCGACAGAAAGAAGAAGAAGAAAAAAAGACAAAGAAAGAGATCACAACACACACAAAGACAGGTCATTATTTCAGCACTGCAAGGGAGACAGTTAAACATTGTTCTGTTTAATTTGACTCTGTGCAACACGACATGCAACCATGGGTGTAAACCAGCTTATACATTATTTCAAACATTGTTATGCATCTCATAAGTATGACTGTTTGATTCCCCACAGAGCTGTGCATCTACTGCACAGCTTGGCAGACTATAGACATCTCACTGCTGTTAACGGTTCCTCTGGTCAGTATTTATAAAACATAAATGCTTAAACTTTTCAAACTCAGAAGATCTTGGTTGTATGTGCAATGCGATTTTCTGTAAGTGGAGAACCTATCATGGTTAGAGCAACACAGGATAAATGCAAGGGCAGGCATTTTCTCTGGGAAGTCATTTCGTTGGTTTAACCCCTCTTAGAAAAGAGGTAGAAATAATAATAAAAAAAAATAATAATAATATTCACACACAGAAAACATATTACTGTGTTATCAAAATGCTCCATCTATCGATAAAATTAATTTACTTGTTGAACTTTTTGCTGCATGTTATTTCAATTGGAGATAAAAACAGCAAAAACAATCATACAAACAAGCGAACAGAAAATAAGCCAGATGTTTTTTTGTATTTCATTAAACTCTGTACTCTTAAATGGTCTAAACTCCTTTATACATGAGACCTTTCCACTGAGGAGTTGGTCAACTACTGGATGGACTTATATGATTTTTTTTTCCTGAGATCCGGATTGATATCTGGACCTAAAAATCTTTTGTTGGATTTTTTTTTTACCATTGCGAAATAGGGTCATTTTCAGTTAATGTGCATATAAATCCACAATAAATAATTAGAGTACTTTGCCAAAAAATATAGAAGGAGAAGTTACTAACAGCTTTTACATGATGTCCAAAAAAGATCTGGATCCCAACAAATTCTGGATACTGCTATCCAGATGAGGAATCCGATGTAAGAGGGACATAACTGTCATGCAAGTGAAATTGAAAAAAAAAAAAAAAATTAAAAAGGATCCCATTCTTATTATATAGTTTGTTGTAAAAATATGAAGCACACCACATTATAAAATGATAGATTTTCATGTAAGAACATGAAACACTCTGTATGCAGATGTTGTTACCTAGAAATATTAAATCCAAACACATTAAATGGAAATTATTCTCATCAAGCTTTTAATGATACATTTCAGTTCTTTTTGTCAAGGATTAATTGTTCTACTCTGATTCATTTTTGTACTCACAAGAATGTGGAACAGTTATCTAGAATTTGCTGGATACTACTATCCAGATGAGGAAAACAGGAAATCTTTGACCTTTGTTCTGGAATAAAAACTGTATTTGTATTTGAATAAGGACTGTACATGCAGTAGATGGGGAAATGTCTAATTTACTAAATGGAATAAGTTGTACCTCAAAACCAAGATTGTACAATGTCTAAGCTCAGAGGACACTTTGATATTTTTGACATTTCACCCTTAAAGCAGACAGGATTACATCTCAGTGTGCTTGGCAACTTAATTCTACCAGTCCCAACCAGTCTATGTAGTTCTTTTAGCTTTCAAAGACGAGAAAGACAGTGGTAGCCACAGTGTTCAGCACACACACCCAGAAACACTTACTGTCTCACTGGGCATAAGCAGGTGTAACTGTTCCACATTCTTGTGAGTACAAGAATGAATCAGATTAGAACAATTAATCTTTGACAAAAAGAACTGAAATGTGTCACTAAAAGCTTGCTGAGAATAATTTCCATTTAATGTGTTTGGATTTAATATTTCTAGGTCACAACATTGCATACAGTGACTGTTTCATGTTCTTACATGAAAATCTATCATTTTATAATGTGGTGCATCCATATTTTTACAACAAACTACTATGACATGATGGGATCCTTTTTTATTTTATTTTTTTTTCAATTTTACTTGCATGACAGTTATGTCCCTCTTATGTCTTATGTTCCTTACATTCTGGGGTTCCTGCTCATCCAGCATACCCATACCAGAGAAAGTTTCCCCAGATTATAAATGTTAAGTGATTTCACCCTGAAGTAATTAAATGAAATCAACATTTTGAAGGCTTTCTACACTTGAATACATTTAATTTACAGATGTACAGTAGCTCCTGGGCCTGGTGCTTAGCAACATTGAAATTGAGCAGATAAAGGGAGACTGAGAAAAAAAATCTGTGCTGACAGCTGCTTTCTCCAAGCTTCTCCATGTTGTAAAGATGTTACACTCTGAAGTGTACTGAGACAACTGCCCCCATTGTTCCCACTGTAATTAAAGAGAACACAGCTGAAGACATTGAGTCGCATGGCCAAGAGGGGCTTTCCACAGTTTTTTTTTAAGAACATTGTATAAAAAGTAAAACAATTTTTGTCTTTAAATCAAATGCTCCATTTACCTCACTAATGCTTAAATATGTTTATATAATCATATCAAACATTATAATATATGTTTATTATCTAAAAAGTATAAAATTATGGAGCTTTAAATTAAAATATTATATTAGGATTTTTATTTTACTCTTACTTTAATTATATTTGCAATCAAATATATTCCGTGAAGACTTCAGTTGGTCATTTTTGGTCAAATTTTTTTGGCAATTGACAGATTTCTGAATTGCAGCCATTTTCCTATTCACTTGTCCCTTAAGCTTTTGCTTGAAGCATTTGTAACATGATTAATCCACAGTAGCATAACAAACTGAAGGCAGGTTTTCAGTTTCAACAGTTTCAAGCAAGTCATGGAATCACAATCAGCTATGTAACTTGCTATTTGATACATATCTGCCTATGCTGAGAAACATAGTCCCCCCACAATCTGAAATATGTCATCGTTCCATGAGCCAGATAATAACCAGTCCAACTTCAAAACAGCGTATTCTAATTAAAGCCTCAGACCAAGGCGAAGCTACATTCCACAGGCAGCAATCTGATGAACTGCATGGATTCACATGAAAAAGGCAGAATTTCAGCATGCTTTGAACACAGAGGAATTAGGGATTGAATTGGATGTTAATCACATAACACACACACACACACATACACACACACAGACATATATATATATATATATATATATA
>JBAMHX010000016.1:13127756-13138828 GCA_037177515.1 Pseudomugil tenellus | reverse complement strand
CCCCCCCCCCCCCCCCCCCCCCCCCCCCCCCCCCCCCCCCCCCCCCCCCCCCCCCCCCCCCCCCCCCCCCACCCCTTAAAAAAAAGCTAAGCATTTTTTTTATTTTGCTGAAATTCATAAGCTAGAGGCACTAAATAATGAATTTCATGTTCTAATTGGATGGACAGTTTTTTAAACAGACACACACACACATGGTAAGGCACATTATAACACACCTCTCCCATCTCCTCTCTTTTTCTGTCTCTCTCATTCCACATCTCATTGATAATTTCTCCTGGAGCTTCAGCCTTTCACAGTGAGATCAAAGTGGCTGTCACACATATTGCCAGTGGAGGACGATTTTAGGAGTGTCTCCCTACAATATATTATTCCTATGGATGATGAAAGAGTGTATACCGGGGGAGGAGATGATGCTGTTACGGGGCAAATGCAGAAGGGAACATGTGCTCCTCACATGGGATTGGCTTGAGAGATGACAAGAGTAACAAATGGTTTTGGTTAAAGCTGCAAGACTGCAACGCAGCCCACTTACAGGATGGGTATTACATTTGGCCTCTAAATTTAAATATGTATGTCAGCAGTACAGTAGAAATAATTTTATCAACTCACACACACGGCAACAATAATTAAAGAAAACAATAATAAAACTAGTTCAATTATAGTTGTCTTATTCTGACAACAAACAGTCCCACTGTTGTTGAAGGCACTAAAGCAAAAAGAAAATATACAAGTTTGCCCTCCTTTTATGCTGCTGTATTTTCTCGGTGGAAACCAAAAGTAAAGAGAAGCTCTCCAATACCTCCTGACTGTCTCTCTTTTCTCTGAAAGGCACATCTTAAGTCAGACTAAAGCATACACTCGTCTCTCCCCTAGGGTGCGGTGGCAGTGGTGCAGAAAAAGTGAACTGCCGAGGACCCCACTGTTTAGCAAACACTCCTACTGAGGGGAGGAATTAATTATTCAGAGCCAAGGACCAAGGCAGCCCCATTTGATTGCACCACAAAAGAAAGGTCAGAGCTTTTATATGTGGAACCTCCTGGTTCTGCATCCTGTCAGCTGAGTGGATGGGTATAGTCTATAAGGCTGAATGGTACTCCTGCTAACAGCTCAATTAAAAGGACAAGTATGTCTAGGTGAGTTCAAAAGACATGACACACAGCTGCAACACTGCCACACCGTAGAAAGGTGTGGATGACCTGCAAGATTTGATTGGCAGCCGAAGAGAAATTTGCAGGTTGTGCAAGCGACTGTAAAGGATCTAAAAGTCTGAGATGCCTTATATCAGGTCAGAGCAGGTGATTAAATTTGAAATAAGAATCAAGATAGTGCTGGTCGGAATTATTAAAACCTTACGGCTCCTCGAAGCAGTTACTGTTCTCCTCTGAACAAATTATTTCTTTCCCACACTTTGCAAGTTAGCAAATGATCCATTACTATGTTTGAATAGTTAATAGGCAATAATGGACTTCAAATCAAATTAATAACATAGTATTTAATCTACAGCAAAATGGCTTTCTAAAGACTGAAATATTAGTCTTCAAATTCTGCAAATACAATATGGACTCTGGCAAATTAATAGAGTTGGTAAAAGTTTGGTGCCAGGCTCCCCACAGTGTGATCATCTGCATAATCCGATAAAATTTCACAGAGAAAGGCCAAAGCTTTTTCTGCAGTCATTGTTGAAATGCCTTATTTTCATAACTACCCCCTCTCCATACACACACACACACACACTCCGAGCCCACAATGCCTCTTCACAGAACAGATAATGAACCTACAGTATAAAAGCAACACAATCCATCTACAGTATCCAAGGGGTTTACAGAATAAATCTGCCATTTAAGTAAAATACTACTGCGGCCCCCTGGCATTGTGGTCTGTCAGTGTAAGTTATAATCTCTAAAAACTGTGGACTGGTGAGCCCCAGCAGGGCTAAAGATGGTGCCAGGAGAGCAAATTCTACAACCATGCAACAGGGGGCTGTCTCTTCCTTATTGGTGTGCGTGGGCCCCAAACATAGAGCCTAGACATCCCATTGGCTCTGCCAGTGTCTTGTCAGCCAATCATCAATGGCTCAGCTCTTCTATTCCATAGAAACCACGCTAGTACCAGTAATGACATAAACTCCATTGAGCTTCCCATCTTCTCCCTGTTAGTTGCACCGCAGCAGAAATCATATTTTTAAAAGGTCAAAAAGTAGAATAACAAAGAGAGAAAAAAAGCAAACATCCACATAGTTTCAGAGAACAGAGTTCTATAACAATATGTCCATCACTTAGCAGACTTTTATTTATACAGAAGAAATATTATGAGCCTCTCAAGCGTAATTGCCTGTAATCAATCATTAGATTGTGTTTGCTAACAGTGGTATCTTCACCTTAACAGTATGAATTAACTTGCTGATTTATGCTTCTGGTGCATTATGGCTGAATAGACAGATATATATTGGAAGGGGGATAAGTCTTTCCTAGAATGATTTCTTGCAGATGGCTCAGCCATTACATCGTAGTCTCTAAGATCATTAATTTCCCAGGTAATAAACCCCTGTGTTGTTAGTGGGCCCCCTTCCCCCTTAAACCCTGTGCAGTAGGATGCAGCTGGGTGTACAGTAGCTTGTGTGTAGTTGCCAAATGGAGATGACAGTTTGCTCCACTGTTCATCAGTGAAATCAAGGAGCCATGCTGAGTCTATAGCACATGGATGAAAAATTAAACTCAACACCAAAAAATTAACATGTTGTATTACAGTCTGTTATTTGCCCCCACAGAGATTAGTATGATTGTTTCAGGGCTGGTGCAAGTGTGTCCATTAGGCTTGATGGGGGTTTTGCAGACATTTGAATTTACAGCCAATATTTTGTGCTAGTATTAAATATATGCCAGGACAGGGACATACAAGATGCCCCCAGAGAAAACCCAGGCAAAATCTTGCCCGAGCTAAAATATCTTCTTCTGTCGATTTCAGCATAGGTTTAAAAGCTTCTTATATAGAAGTGAAAGTCTTGTAATTTTTTTTCAACATTCAATAATATTTAACAAAAGAATTAAGAACAATGTGAAACCATGATGGGTGGTGATTGGTCACAAAATAGAAACTCTCCTTGCCAGCACTCACAACCAAATACATTGCCCTTTCGGTTCTGCATAACAGTAGAAATGAGCGGATGTTTTTCAGCCCTGGGCTTTCCCAAGCATTACAGATCTGATCCATTAGAGGGTGTAACCCTTATCTAGCAGTAACCCGGGCCCTGCTGATTGACATAATTCAATCAAAGACCAAATAAGACAATCGCATTATAAACATTTACGTCATATAGATAATACAGACACACACACACACCATATATATTATATGGTGTATATATGTACTATGATATCTGACTGAAATCTATTGTTAATATTGTAAAAATATTGTAAAGAACAAAAGGTATGCACAATTTACTTACTGTTTCCAGGTTGCCAAAAATGAATTATGGCTTGTAAAGTGAGAAATAAAGAAAAAAAAATATTGCAAAGTAAAAAACATGGTAGGAGAAAATATCTTATAGCTCCAGCCGTCTTTATGTGGCTGTGGCATCAAATTAATATCACAAGTTTTTAGCTCCTTGTTATTTTTCTGTTAGTTTGTCTGTTTTTTTTTCTTTCTTTTTTAAAAACTGTAAAAAAAATAGAAACAAGCAAACAAATGCTTTACTAGTTATTGGGCAGTATATATGGAGACCCATGTTATTCATAATTAAATAAATAAAAAACAACATTAAATAAATAAATACAACATTTTGAAATAAATATATGACCATGAAATAGTGAAATACCACATTTTGAAATAAATATACAACCATGAAATCATGTAATAAGGCCACTTTGTGTTTTTATGTCATAATAACCTTTTCCACAATGGTGTATTTAATTCATAATGCCATTTTCCACTGAGGTGTATTTATTTCATAATGTCCTTTTTCACAATGGCGTATTTATTTCATGATGACTTGTTCTGTCAATCAAAGCCGATAAGGCGGATATGGCTGCTCATTTACTAAGGCATTAGCAGTGGCACTTGCTTCATCGATTGAAACATACAGATTAAATAACTAACGCTGAATAGTCCGGAGGCCTGTATTACATAATATTTGGCAGTTCTTTTAAGGATCCGCTTCCACATGAGCATGTTATCGCTATGTTGAGCATATTATTTCCAAGGTGTACTGAACGCCGCACAGCTGTGTCTCATTCAAAGTTTCGTTTACCGTTCTCAGTTATGTGCAACAAAGTTTGACACAACATATCTTAATCACGTTACCATTTAACTATAGCTGCACAAGAACACAACTAAATGAGTCTTTCCAGGCTGAAATTTATTTTTAAAGCAAGAAAGTCATCAACCCTGCTGGTAGGAATATTCAGCCAAGTCCAGAAAATTCACAAGTGAAAACGGATATAAGCCTCGATCAGTGATTGTGAGAAACAAATGTTTCCCTTATCCCATTTAATTGTGCTGCTGAACTCTTATCATTCACTACAGGCGAATGATAAATGATAATGATAAACTTGGTCAGTAGAAGTCATTGGATTGTATTGAGGTTTGTGAAAGACTGCATTTTATGTCCATGAGGAGGCTTGAAATAACAGCTTTATGGACTTTCCATTTTACTTTGTTCAAACCATCCATCCATCCATTTTCTACCGCTTATTCCAGAACGGGGTCGCGGGGGGGCTGGAACCAATCCCAACTACACAGGGCGAGAGGCGGGGTACACCCTGGACAGATCACCAGGCTTTCACAGGGCCACACATACACAGACAAACAACTCATACCTATGGGCAATATAGAGTCTCCAGTCAGCCTATCCCCAAGCTGCACATCTTTGGACTGTGGGAGGAAGCCGGAGAACCCGGTGAGAACCCACGACAACACGGGGAGAACATGCAAACTCCTCACAGATAGGCCACCGCCCGAGCCAGGGATCGAACCAGCAACCTGCTTGCTGTGAGGCTGCAGTGCTAACATCACGGTGGCGAGGTGGTGTGATTTCTTATTTACTTTATTAGTTTAATCAATGCAACAAAACATAAAACATTACTATTGCAATGGAAGTCATTAACCATAACCAGCTTCGTAGTACAGCTTATCCCAGTTCCTTAATGTTTGTCTGAAACAATTCAGAGAATGGATACAAGTCCAGGCTGAATTAATCCCACTGCGTAGTAGTACGGCCATCTGCATCAGAGCAGGTCAGTAGTTCAGCTGTTGCTGCTGTGATACAGTTCGATCAAAAGTAAGCCAGCTTCATAAACAAGAGCCTGAAGTTGGCCCAATAAGCGAAAATCCAGCTTTGTATTACAGGCATCTGGTGCTCAGTTTCTCTCAAACTGTTGTAAACAGTGACAAATGTCACGCTCTATTTGATCTGCTAAAAAACCAACAGCTGCAGAAATTCTGCAGAAACACCTCATATCTGACTGCATAGAGTAACAAGGAAAACAAATTGATGGACAAGCCACTAAACCAAGCCCCCAGCTTTGATTGGCTGAGCAAGTCATTCTTCTAAAAAAAAAAAAAAGACATTATGAAATAAATACGGCATTGTGAAAAAGGGCATTATGAAATAAATACACCTCTGGAAAATGGTATTATGAATATGCCATTGTGTAAAAGGTTATTATGAAATAACACAATGTGGCCTTATTTCATGATTTCCTTCGTATAATTATTTCAAAATGTGGCATTTCACTATTTCATGTTCATATATTTATTTCAAAATGTTGTACTTATTTATTTAATTATAAATAATACGGGTCTCCATACTAGAAACCTGATAAATTTTGTACTCAGTTTAGAAATGCTGGAGTATTTAACATGAGAATTAACAAAAAATCAGCTTTTTTAAGAGCATTATGTTCTTTCACTGAAACCAAACGGATGCAATTCAAGTTCTAGTCAGACAGATTTAAAGCAGCAAAGAGTAAAAACAATCTATTCAAGCTGGCACAGGCATCATCTGCTGTGGTAAGTGAGCATTTCCCCATTTCAACTTTGAAGTTGAGAAAATATGAAAGCTCCCCATCCTGATATATCACAGTTTCCATCCCATTTCACATTAGAATATGCCATACTGATAGGCACTTGCACTTCTTTAGAAATTTAAAGGCTATGCTGAGAAAAAATAAGGGAAGAAAAAAACAATCTAACCTTGATTGACAAACAGTTCATAGCTGAATCAGAATCATGAACTTCTATGAGGCAAAATAGCAATGCAGTCTTTCCACTCATAACACAAGCAAGGATCTCTGGAGCAATAAACTGAATCTGAGAGCTCTCATTAATCTTTAATCTTTCCTCGGGCTTTGAGGGGCCGCAGTGAGTAAAAACCGCCCTGTAAATCCAGAACGAAGCTGGATTCCAGCACATTCAAGGTTCAAGCAAAGGCCTGGAAGACTTGTTGATCAGGCCAAATCAACAAAGGGGATCTTTTAACTCTTCCTATTTGAGACATGGGCCAAATATATGTATTTGAGAAGGCTCTTTAGAGCTTCTGGTAGATCATAAAAAAATAAAGTAGACAGTATTTAAGGACATGACTGTGGGCAAAGATTGATGATGTTTTGTGATTCATAGAAGATAATCATATACACCAAAGCATTTAATATACATTTAATAACAATATCACAGGTGTTGCTAACTGCAAATATTTTCAAAATTAGTCAATAATGGGGATTAACTTTAAAATAGACATTCAATGCAAAGACAATTAAATTCAGAATTGCCAACAAAGAGTTAAGAATTAGTTGGAGGGAGTGGTAAAACTAAAGCGTCCTGGTGTTGTGTGAGTTTTGGCACTTTTTCTAAGCATCTGAAAGTCAAGGACACTTCGTAAGCCGATCTGATAGAGGACAATCTAAAAAAACTATCTCTATCATCATACCAATGCCACAAACATCGCAGCTGCGTGTAGCCTGTGAGTTGTTGCCAAATGGATGTGATGGTTTGCTCCACTGTAGATCAGTGAAACCGCGGAGCCTTGCTGAGTCTTAGAGCACAATGATGAAAAATTAATTCAGACACTGAAAAAAATGAAGTGCCTCAGGAAGAGTGTGTAGTCTTTCCCCAGAGGTTCCCTGCTTAAATGTGTCTATTCTGAGTTGTACTGGGCAGCTTGTAATGCGACCTAAGTAACTGTCTGCTGACTGAGAGTTTGAGCTTTGGTCCCACCATATGTTCACTCAGAGGCACAACACACAGCTCAGTAAATTCACCTAAATGATTACATTGCAAACAAAGCGTTGCACGGTGGCCTGAGAGCAAGAGTGCGATGAAGGATTTTGTGAAATGTACGCATGCATATCAGTGTCAGAGAAGAGTTCAAAGTGAAAATGTCCTGTTTACACTTGGTATGGTGTAAAAATGCTGGTTGGACACTATTTTAAAAGTAAGGCTGCGCGGTGTGTGGGCTTTTGGCACTAAAACTCAGCATCCCTACGTCAAGGACACAACCTAAGAGGATATGGCAAGCGCCACTTCAACCATCTGCATCATCATGCTCCAGCCACAAACATATCTATTTACTTTTAACATTAAACAAAGCTACTGAATTTGCTGAAGCAAAGCCAGACAGCCCCCACTGGTTGTTTTACCACTTTGAATCAAAATTTGAATAATCCCCCTGAATAGTTTTGATTTCTGTTTAGGCTTGTTTTATGAAGATATAACAAGTTAGACAGCAGTGGGAGGAGGGGATATACACTGGTTCACCCGCCGCAGAAGCAAAGCAGGTGGCCAGGTTGATGACAATGAATAGACAGCATTGGTGGCCTAATTTCTTCATGTCAAACAACACCATATGGCTCCTCTGCTCACCCCTACCTATTTAGAAGCTGAATCCACATAAGCATGCAACGAACACAGTATTCAAAATTAATTATAAAAGGGGTGGAAATGGGTTATACTTCATTCTATATACTGTAAAACATGTACCAAAAAAGAAAAAAAAAAAAAATATATCCCCCAGGTATTTATATGTTATGCATGGCATGTCCTTGAAAACAATGAGGTTTAACCAGACAGCTTACTTTTTACCTCAAATTTTGCATAATATAAAGACAAGGCCGCTCACTGGTGTATAACACAATTATGGAACAAGGGAATATATTCAATTAATCTAACCGACCTCAAGTGAAGTTTTATAAGGTGTCAAGAAAACCTTGTTTTCACACTCATAATAAAAAAGAGAAAAAAAAAAAAAACGTTGGGAAAATGCCCAATGTTCTGTAATGACAGTTATTAGCTCTCAAGGACAAGCCAACCTTCTCACACTTGGTCTTCTTTTTATTTTCTTCTTCTCTTCTATATATATATTTTTTGCAACAAAGTACCACAATATTTTTTAAGTGTTGATTTGATCAGCAAATTACACATTTAAGCTTATAAAAAAGACATAACATAACAACAATAAAACAACAATAAAAGAGGATAAGATTTAAAAATCTTTGCCAATGATTTTTCTTTCTAAAAAAGGGTGGAACTCAGACTGGTTTTGTGACAGCTATGCTGCACACCAGCAAAAGAAAGATTACCACGTGAATTTATTCATAACCATGTGACTCATGACAGTGATTGCTGACATGAAGTCTCTCAAAGCTAAGGTGCTGACAGGTAACAGGGTAAACTATGTGCGGTGTGGAGACAAGCCAATCCCTTAAACAAGCAGCTGGTGAACATGGCAACATACGGTTCATATGTTGCACAAAGCATGCCACATGATTTATTGCAGTTCATGTAAATTTTGTGCATTTTTTTAGGTTCACATCAGTAATATTCAATGTCAAAACTCATAATATTTGGGGCCATACACATGCACTCTGACTCTCATTTAAAGTGGATTTATTTTCTCCAAAATTTCAATATTTTTTCAGCTTTGTGACATGTTGCTCTCTTGTTTGAAAAAAAAAAAAAAAAAAAAAAAAAAAAAACAGCTCAGGTCCAAAATATGCTTCTTCAGCTTTAACAAGGTATAACAAAATAAATGAAAATAAAATGAAGACCTTGGTCCAAACATGATGTTAACAGCTATTTTGGATTTTATTCATTTAATGAATTGTCCTATTAATTTAATCTAGTTAATTTGAATTCTATATTTGTCAAACCCCCTGAGATTATTCCCAGGTACCATCCTAACAAACAAATAAGTCTGCAGACAAAAACAAAGTTTTCACTGAGACTTTTATGTCTCCACCCAGAAGAATCATGCAGCAGGGGATGGATAAAGCAGAAAATGTTTTTTTTTTTTCTCAATACACAACAGTACATAGATAATAAGAAGGACAATAAAATATCCAAAAGGGACAATTTTGCAAAGATACTTTAGTTGTGTCACACCATGCCTAGTTCTTAATGGAACACTGACTGGGGTCACCACTAAGTGACTAAACAATATCAGTGGGGAAACATTTGCATCACGGTGTACAAATATGCAAGTTGTCAGGCATAGAAAGCTTGGCCTTTTCAATGTGACAGCAATCCCTTTAGGTGTGAGGCGAGTGCAGTTCAGTGGCGCAGGGAATGGCAAGAGATTTGGTGGTGGGGGACCAATGGGACTGCGGAAGTTGCATGCAGTGAGGTGTGCGTCAGGGCACAGGAGACAAAGAAATGATTACACACAATGCGTAGAGCAGAGTGCAGCTGACACTAATGCAGTCCAAGGGGAGACACGAGACAGAGCACTTGTGACAACTGTGAGAGGGCGTCACTTCTCTGACAGACAGCATTATGGGTCCCAAATAGAGCAAATGTTGTTTTCTTCTTTTTTTCACACTTGCAATATTCAAGAAGACAGTAATTTACTCAGTGATCATAAATATAACAATATAATTTAAAATCATGTCTATGTAGAAAAATAACTGCTAGAAAGGTTACGAGTGTCATTTCACCTACATTGTAATGACATTGCTGAAAATTACTTTAATATGCATTTTTTTACTGAATTAATATTTAATAATAATTAAATATAAAAGTAATATAAATTAATATAAAAATAATATAAAACAAATAATGGGTAGAATAACTAAAATGGCAAAATCATTGTAATTTAAAAATAATGTTTTAATAAATCATATTTTTCTCTAGCTCAAAATAATTATATATTTGATTAGAGACTGTGTGAAGTAATTTAAAGTCTTAAAGCTAATAAATTGGGTGTGAAATAATAAAATTTTTAGCTCTTATCTTATATTTTATTTTAAAATGCACTAATTATTGTTGTGGCGGAAAAATCTGGACTGCAGACCTGTTTATCACACTTCTACTTCAAGTGTGGATGTTTTCATCAAAATTATGCTGTGTGGGTGTAATCATGTTGTGGTATAAATACATGCTACTTTTACTTAATAATTTTAGAAAAATAAGTTTTCAAATGTTGGCAGAAGAGAATGAAAATATGAGAAAATTCAAATCAGTAACGGATTTGCTTATTAAGGGTGGGTTCATTAAGGTAAGCTGTAGGTAATGCAGATTTTCAAGCCAGAACCTAATGTGAAAAGATGACATTTTAAAAGAGCACAACTCAGACCTGAGATAAGGAGAATGAAACAGTGAGTTAATTAACATGGCTGTGTACAACACAAAGGACAGTGGGCAGCAGACACTAAAGCTTTCCAATGACTTTATCAAAGCTACAATACATATTGCAAATTAAGTTTATATAACAGTGTTTTTGTAATTCATAAGTTCTGTATGTATTTTTTTTTTACTAAATTAATATTTCCATTTTTCACAATCACATTTACCTTGAGATAAAAAAGGAAGACTTAAACTTTATAAAAGTGTAGAAAAATGATATTTTCATACCTTGTATAATTTCTGATGCATGCATTTGGCAGGTTTTGTGCTTATTTTATGTCCCAGATACAGATAGCAAAATAAGCAGGGCATTTTCTAAACCATGTCTTTTTATAATGATGCTTGGTTGGATTTTAGGAATGTTTAAGGGATTAAACTGTAAAATCCCTCATTCATTCATTCATTCATTCATTCATTCATTCATTCATTCATTCATTCATTCATTCATTCATTCATTCATT
>JBAMHX010000016.1:13103953-13118950 GCA_037177515.1 Pseudomugil tenellus | reverse complement strand
AGAGCTTTCATGACAAATCTTGAATTGTTCATCCTCAAGTATTAAGGTGTTTTTTTGTTTTGTTGCTTTTTTATATTAACAAACTGTGATTGCAGGTTTACCTTCTCATGACCAAACCTTTCATACAGGTCAAGTCTACATCATCCTCATTGCAAAGAATGCTTAGCCATCCTGGGAAATGAAGCAGAAGCACCAGCCCAACTGCAAATTTGCTCAAACCACAAGCTTCTCACTCATTAGCTGCAATCTTGAGAAGACAAGAAAGCAGTTACAACTTTTATAACCCTGTGAACATGCTCTCATTTACTCATGAATAGCTGAATAGTCCCATCAGATAAGGACCCTAACCAACTAAAGTAAATGATTTATAGACCTTTATGGAAGGGATCACTGAAAACTCCAGGGGATGCTTTGACTAAGCCACTGTGAATCCCAGTAAGATTTGTAAGCTATTTTACTTTTTTTTTTAAAATCTTTGTTTGCCCGCCATGTTTTATGCCTTCACACAGAACCCCACCTTACAAGACCAGAAAGTGAGGTATCATCCTTTGATGTGTATAGACTTATTATCCACTGCCTTAAATGCAACCTGCAATGTCATCCTGTAAGGTAAAAGACTTAAAACTTGAAAGGAGGAACACAGACAATATGACTCTTTGGATCTGATTCTGTGGAGTTGAATGATTCATGCGTCAAAGACCAACCACCAGTTCAAGACCAGCATATGAAGAATGGTTATTAGACAATACCACTCCACTAAAAAATTACACAATGCTGAAAACAGTATAGCACTAAGTCAGATGAGAAATGTAAAAAATAGAAAAAAAAAACACACTAACTACATGTTACAATAAATAAAATGGAATGTTTTAGCCTTAAAATGTTGAGTGCACCTAAAAATACTGATAATATTAACGCTTCATATTTGAAAAATTTTGCATGTTCATAGACCAAACCAAACCCTTCCTGAATGAGCTGCAGATGAACATCCACAAAGAATATTTACTATAGCACAATATAAACATCTTGGTTGCACTAAAACCTACTATGCAACATTTCAACACAGCCTTTCATGCCTCACACAGATAAAATATTTTTTTGTGAGATGCTACAGTTTGGAAAACACTCCGAAAAACTATTTTGTGAGGGGTTGAATGATCTTAAAATTGAAAGAAAATGAAAACAGATCAAATGCAGGTAATGTGACTGCATTCAACTTGGGCCAAGTTTAGAAACATCCTGCAATTCAAGCAGTGGTGTCATCAGCATTAAAAAAAAAAAAAAAAAAAAAACACAACAGATGGTCCTGACTTCCACAAGGGAAATATCTTACAGACTGTGCTAGGTTTAAATTTAGCATAAGTCATTAAATTGGAAAAGTAGGAAACAATTACTTACCAGGGCTCACAATAGGAGAAACACTTTACGTCACACAACTAAGAAGATCTGTATTAATAGTGCAACATATAGTTTCCTTAATTCTCCAAAAAAATTATTATTAAAGAAATTATTTTATTAGAAAGACCATTATGTCTTTCACACTGAGAGAAAAAAGTATCTGAGATAATAGAATTTGGATTAAATTTTACTTAAAAGTTTAACAAAAAAATCATTGATATCAATCATAACTCATTTTTTCCAACTATTTGCCTTGTCTTACCTTTTTTCTTCTTTTCTAAAAGTCATGAGTAACCATTCAAATGCCTTTTAAAATAGTTAAGAATGAATCCATTAAGAGAAAGAGTCTAAGGGCAGTCTTTACATTAGACTGATGGAGTTTAAAGGATACTCTCTGAGTTTTCTGTGTAACATAGGTCCTTGCATTTCAGGTATGTGAATTCACAGCTCTTGTGTCTTAAACCTTAAAATTTCTTGCATTTTTAGATACACCAGCAAGGGTGTATTTCAAAACACACAACATAGAAATAAAAACACTCTCCGGTATCCAAGATTTCTTGTACTTCTGTAAACACGGATTCACAATACATCCGTGATGGAGGCATCAGGTTTTAACATCGTCTTTATCTAAATTGTCTTTAAAATAGTCTTTTAAAAATATTTTTGGACAACTTACCATAGTAAAAGTGTTAGTGTGGGTTCTCTCCGGGTTCTCAGGCTTCCTCCCACAGTCCAAAGACAAGCACCTTGGAGATAGGATGATTGGAGACTCTAAATTCCTTGTAGGAGTGAGTGTGCATGGTTGTTTGTCTCTGTGTTGGCCCTGTGATAGACTGGCTACCTGTCCAGGGTGTACCCTGTCTCTTGCCCAATGTCAGCTCCAGCCCCCCCGCAACCTGTTCGGTATTAAGCGGTAGATAATGGATGGATGTATGGAGAAGTGAGGATAATGAGAATTTAGAGGAAGCTGATTTAATGGAATGTTGGACTAGGATTAATTTTAATTTAACAGTTTTTAGGCATTGTAGTTGAACTACTTTACTTATTATTTACACACCAGCTGCAAACAGGAAAATGGACCTGTCTTACTTTGGCCCGGAGTTCAGGAACTCGTCTGCGGGGACTAGTCATGATGCGAGGAGTCCGGGTGGAGTGTCCAGAAGTCCTCGGCAGACTTTAACAGGATGAGAGCCCGCCTAGAACCTTCTGGGTTCGGTGTACGAAGGGCGGCCCAAGCTCTGTTCTCCAAGAAGCAGTTAATTGCTTGTGTCAGCAAGTACTTTAGCTAGAGTGGATGGATAAAGTTATGGCGCTCAAACGTAACGTTGTGGATCAAAGCCTTTTCTGGATAAGGGAAACAAACTTCGACATTGTTTTAAAAATGTTATCTTAAGTAAAACAGGAAGGTGCTCTTGGCTTTGCTTAGTGATCCTTCCTGGTTTAGGCGAGTTGAGCAAAACAAAATTTGTAATTACTAACAAAATGACGGAGACACAAACAAAAGAAAAGGCGCCGACAAAAATGACTAAAAGTTGTGGTTCGAACGGTAAGTTAAATCTTCATTGTTTCTTTTTTCCTTTTTCAGACTTGACTGATATTTATAATGAAATCCTCGGTTAGTACCTTCCTGGGAATCACCACAGACTATTAGATCAGCCGATCAGAACGCATGGATGTTGGCACGAAGGTGGACTTTAACCAGCTCAAAAGTTTTAGTGAGTTAAACTTAACTTTTTCCAATCTTTAAAGCATGTTTGTTTACACACATTCATAAATGAAAGATTGAAAGAGTGACTTTTGACAAATGAGGTAAAAATAGCTAGTTTACCATGATCTGGCTGAAAGAAAGATAACGCATTTAATTAAAAAGATTTAAGACATTTTAATACTTTCACTACTAATTGTCGAGTTGTTCGGGAACCACAATACTTTCAGTTTTGGTTAGATTGTCAATAGGAATAAAACACATTTAAAAGATGTTTTGATCTTAAAACACATGCAATTGACATCGCAAACTGGTCGAGAGCGTGGTGCTCTAGCTCCATGAAAGAAATTAACTTATTTGCAAATTTTATAAATCTTATCGCACAGACATGGTTGAAGCTTCTATCTGAATCTTATTCCTATGGTTACTTTAGAGTCTCTTGTCTCTGGGATTTTGATAAGTTAAAACAAATGGCAGTCTTGGTTATTCCATGAGACCCTGGTCTGCAGTCTCCAATGTTTTAATTCCTCAGCAATGATGGCTAACTTCCTTTGAAGTGGAAAGCAGCAAAGTTCTTATCTCACTCCTGAGTGTTGACCTGAGCCTTGGAATTTTGCTACACATTACAGGATACAGCAGTCTATCTTAGCTTAATGTTTACACCTCCACCCGAAAGAATTTATGCTGCCTTAGGTTATAACAAAGAATAACAGCATTTCTATATGGCACTAAGTTAACACGTGTAAAAATCTTTATTAGCTTGCACATTTCCTACTATCAACAATTTCTTTGCTGCTCTCCGCCATTTTGAAATCTGACCTCTTCTCTGCAATTTGGGTATCAAAATAAACTTCAAGTTCTGCAGTGGAAATAAAGACGAAAGGGGCGTTCATGTGCAAATCTTACCTTGGCAGGTGGTATTTTTCATAATTCCCATAGAACATTAAAGTAGGGTTACTCATGTCATGAAACAAATCCAAAAGCAAATTTTAGGACCATGTTTAGATTCAGACATGCAGCACAATTTTTTTTATTAAAATTTTACAATATGAAAACAACAATTCATATGTTCTCACAGCAGGATGCTACCCTGATGCCAGCATAGTTATTAATATTATATTACATTTGAGACTGCCCTAAATACCAGACAAGCTTCAAGTTCTTCTTTTAAAAAAATAAATTTAAATTTACATTTACTATGGAGCTCAACTCATCTTGTACCTGACAGCAAAATGATGGCACTGGTAAAACTTGGGGAAAAGTCCCCAAACCACAGTGTCAGCACTCCAGCTGGAAAGAACAGTAACAGCTAAAGTGATATCATATTTTGATGACCTGCATTCCTTAAATCAGCTTCATACCATATCATGTTAATTGATAGTCCCAAATCTGACAGGTTATGAGTAAGCCGACCATAACATACTGCAAGAGATTTGTGCCTTGAGGCACAGAAGGGAACTTTTAAAAAAAAGACAGCCTAGAGGGCACGATTTGCATTTGATTCTTCTATTTTTCCACATTTCAGAATCACACCTGATCTACTAAAAATCACACCAATGACCTATTTTGGATAAATAACTGAGACTTTTGCCCAAACATGGAGATTACACCTATGCATGCAAAAAAAAATTTTTTTTTTTTGGATGATCAAAAAGCTTACTTAATGGTACAATATAGTAGAGTTTTAACATCTTGAGTTCCTATATTTTTTTTTTTTTTACAAAATTTTACATACATGAATCATCTGAGTTTTTGGGTCAAAAGCAGGTATAACTGAGACTGTCTAGCTCCTATAGAGGTAATTTATGCAACAACAGATGCATATACAGCAAAAAGAGAGAGGGTGGATGGCACACATTAAGAGAGTTTTAAAAAAAGATAATCAAAACCTGCTGACAAAAGAAAAAAATATGATTGCACAGGGTTTGGCATAATAAAGCTTTGTTATAATATTTTGTAATTAATACATTAATAAACAACTGCATATATAACTAAGTCAGTCATGAATAAGTTCGGAACATCACACAAATAAATTGAAATGAGTGTAAAATTATCATATCCTTTCCACAATATGGAAAAAGCAAAGCTTGTATTCTGCAGCTCGGTTTTAAAGCTTGTCAGTGTAACAGCTGACGGAACTGCGCATGCATACTGTAAATAAACATACGTAAAGCTTGTTGTTTTCACATGGCATTAATGATTGTACGTTGCAGTGTAATCAGCTCTACAACTGATGTAAACAACAAACACTGTGAAACCAAAAGGATGCTTCACTGCAGCTGCAAAAACAGCCTGCATGCGAGTGACTGAACCGTCTTGACATCTGATTGCCGCTGTCAACGACATAGCTTTTAAATTTTTAACCAAACCTTTTGTACTCAAGAGTAGTAAAAAATTAATCATGACTCGACATGAGAAAGTAACTCTGTCTATTTTTTTTTTTTTTTGGCTCTTGCTTTGGCTATGCCATTAAATAACAGTGCAGTCACTGCTGCCTGGACAGCGTGTAATTCCTTTTGACTTTCCCTTCCATTTGCCTGGAGGATAAAGCAGTTTAAAAACATTTCTGCACACAGAAGCATGGCTAACAGGTAATCTATCTAATTATGGTAAGGGAGGGGTTCCCCTGTAAAATATTGAAGAGCTCCCATAACCTTTACTTCACCCTCTCTCCATACAAGCCTCTGAAACAGACACACTCCTCATGTTAGCTCTATATCATGAAGGTTGAAAGTGCAGACGACTGCTTGCTGAGTGAGTGGACAAACAGGATGTTGAGACGCATTTTTCCACTAGTGTCATTTCAATGGCCAAGAAGAACATCTGGTATTGCATCAATCAGAACACATAATGGAATTGAAGGGGTAAGTAAAGCAACAGGAAAGCCCTGTGATATAATAATACAGTACAACAGCCTTGCATTAAATATTACAGTGTTTGTTATGTCAAAGAGCTGTTGATTTAGCATTATGACTCACTTTCTGGTACTATTAGAGATGCATTACAGTCTGATTTTCTGTCTGTCTGTCTAATTGACTTACTTCAGAAAGAAGGTAACATAATAGAAAACAAACTGACTTCTCTGCATCAGCAAAATATACATTCTTCACAAAAGTTAATTGCTGCAGTGCATTATTTGGTTTGCTTTCTGTAACAGAAATAGACTTTTAACATGAAGTAATGTGTATTTCCAATCATAAAGGTTTTTGATGGTCAGTGTTTCAAAAAGACAGTGTTGGCAAAGACTGATCTTGATTTGACACATTAAGTAGTACATAAAACATTAAATAAATAATAAAGCATGACGAATGGAGATGGAAAAAAATTGACACAAACACATAAATTTAAGAGAATTTAACATAAAGATAAATGTACTTTAACCTATTCAGCAGTGGGGAAAACAACTGACTGTATAATCTTAATTCAGAACAAGCTGAGCAAAAGCCATAATAAATTAAACCCTACACATACATTAGCTTATAGATTCCAATATTTAACAAAATAATTAAGCCCTTTTAATTAAAGAATTATATAGTGGATTGTACTAATGAAAATGGTCCTTTTAAAAAAAAAATCTAATTACAACATTTTCTTTAGCTTTAGATTTTTTTTTGCCCTGTCCTCACACCTGTGTTCATCCAAAAGAAACAAATCATACGTTTTCCTGATTGTTCTGTGTGATAAATGTATATAAAGATTCTAAATAATATTTTTATTTATTCAGAATTATAGCAACTGATATACAACATGAATTGTTCCTAAATTTTACATGCACTTTGAAAATAAACTGTACTGCGTATCTTGACTCTTACAGAGCCTTGACATTTAGTTGTGTAAACACCCATAATCAACACTACACTCAGGTGCTGATATTTCACTGGGGAAATGACGTTTATTTCTCTTTGAGATGGAAGCAACTGTTACTTCCTTGACCTAAAAATAGATGGAAATTAATTGTAACACAAACATATAAAGGGCTTCCTGGAATGATATAAGGTGATAAATTACTATAAAAATATATTTATTTTATGTGATAATGTCAAAAAGTATACTTCTTTAAAACACATGTTGTGCTTTGTGTTCCAATAGCTGTTGTTTGTCATGTTGTCCATTATCACCCATCTCCCAAAATATTCAAACAACTGCATGTGAAGAAATGTACACTGATTTTCCTCTCACAATGCAAGGTTCCAGTAGGAATCTTACCATTTATGTGGATGCTGTATTTTAATAATTATCATCTCTAATATGACCAAAGCCCAGAGTTTTGACCCAGCAACCAGATTTTGATTTGTTTTATGGTGCACATGTGCTATATAAATAATCAATTCTGCTATGTGTTGCTTGCCATTGAAAAGGACTTCCCCTTTAATTGTTGTCTTTTTTTTGAAAGGTTTTAATACCCTATAAAAAGGTTTTTTGTGTCCCTTTCCTATTTTGTTCAGTCTTACATGATAATTCACCATCATTTCTACCTATGTGCAGGAGAAAAAGCTAGTTTAACGGTTGTTGCTTGGGTTCAGGGATCAGGTGTAAGTATTTGACCATGCATAAGAGGAGTCTTTCTTCCTGAGATAAATGGAGAAATTTGATGCCAGCAGACAATGTGTAATAAGCATTTATGATTAATGTCTTTAAGGAAGAACCACCTAAGGGACCTTTTAAGCTGATAGGGAAACCAAACTGTGATATAATGAATGCTCAAATTTCAGTAAAAGTACACACTTTGAATTCTTTGGCATAGGGGAACACTCTTTACTCACTAATTGCCTCTGCAAATAAAGAGTATTTATTATGGTCTTTGTGCCTCATTTTTTACACTTTAGAAGTTTAGATGAATTTAAGCACATATTGTTTTACAGTTCAAACATTATTAAACTATATTTAACCAATGGTGACATTTTGTGTTGGTATAAACAAAAAGCATTGCTACATGTACTCTTAGAGCTTTGCAGCACCACATTTTCATTAAAGTAGGCAGAATTTTACAATTATGCCTAGCAATCTAATCTTTTTGTTTCTTTTTTTTAAACATTTTTCATCTGGCTTTTAGCAACAAAGTAAATTTATTCTGAGTCCAAGTCATTCCTCAGGCTCAGTGTGGCATGATGTAAACACATATATCATCCACAGAACTCAGCCACTCTAAATACCTCTTTGGTGGTGCACCTTTTTTAATGAGACAACTCAAGTGCTAAATGCAAAAGCTCACACACTGGTCACATGAAATGAGATAAGGAAGTGATTCGCCCTTCTGAAGAGTAATCAGCTATCTGTTAATATGCATGAAGACGGATACAGGGATGGAGGATTTATGGAGTTTTCTGTGTGAAATTAAGAAATCCATTAGAGTGGATAGTTAACCAGTATCCTATAAATATATTCAAAATTTCAATGTCTTTTTCTTTTGAAGTAGTAAAGAATGTTTAACCCCAAATAAAACCAAGTTGCATGTAATATATTTAGTTAAAAAAAAACAGTCAACTGTCAATCCATCAAAAAATTACTTGTGCAATAAATAGTTTCTGTGTCTGTGTAAAAGACAGAATGAAAGACATAAGAAATGCAACTTCCAGTCAAAGGCAATTCAAAAACAAAGCAAGTAGATAATTAAACTAAGTTAAAAAAATTTAACAGCTGAATCTTCTCGCCTTTTTAAACAAAAAGCTGCAGAAAATTTAAAAAAACAGGATGCATTGTTAGCTCATCCATTCCCATTTCCCTCTGCCTCCTGTTGGTAGCAAGGGCCAGAGCTCTTTGACCACCACCACAACTGCAATTCCTCCCACACAGGAGAGAATGGCATGACATTTACTAGAGCTGCAAGGCGGTAATACATTTTTTGTGAAATGGCAGGGCTGGAATATGCTGAGCTGAATGGACCCATGCTGGGCCCCACCGGGACTCCTTCACACTAGCCTGCTAAGCGCATTCAGATGAGGGCAGTAATTACAAGCATAGAGGCAAAGCTGAACTAATTCATACAAGGTGTAAAGCTCAGACGGACCAAATGTTGGCGAGTTTATTGTTGGAAAACCATTTCTGTTACCATTATGACTGTGATCTTTGCATTAGTTTCACAGATTTACAAGGACCACAATTAGCTCAATGTTTCAAATTATCAGTCTTAGCAGAGTTTCATCAAGATAGAATTATTTAAGGAGATTAATTAAGCACACATATTTACATTTCTCACCATCGCTATTGGCAAGAATGTTTAATTTGTGACTCCCAGTGGTGGGCAGGTCCAACACTTGGAATGGTACTGGCAATCACTTATGCAATCATGCACGATTAGTCAGGTGATTTGATTGGCTGGGGCCTCCACTGCTACTTGAAAATGTTTAAATATTCACAACTTTTCACAGAAAGATAAATTAGTATAGCAAAGGACCCAGAATTCACTCTGGGATGCAATACGTCACTTCATTCCAAGTGAATGAGAGCAAAGAGCATCAAGCCCTAAAGCATGTGTGTCTGTGTTACACATGTCCATTTATATATGTAATTTTCCCTTTTTAAAAATTTCTCATACTTCTAAGGTCAACAACCCTCACATTTTGTCATTTAGAAGACATGTTAATTCAAAGAAGTTTCAAAGTTGAAAAACAGCATTTCTGTGTGAATGCATTTAGGAATCTTGATCCATACAGTGAATACTAAATACGCAGTATCTAAATCAAATTTAGATACTGAATTATAAGTAACCAGAATGGCAAGGTTAGAGGAATTATGGCAAATTTAAACTAAAATGTAATGAATACAGACAGAGACTTCTATTTGCCCTCTGAGTTTATTTTTGTGTATTATTGTACACTGGAACAGCTTGTCGTTGTGTACCCCCGAGTATAGAGTAGAGTAATAGAGCAAATGGGGCAGGATCATAAAAAATCATGGAGGAACATGAGACCAGGAAAGATGTGAGAGGAATGAAAGTGAAGAAGATGGTCAAATCTTTTTAATGGGTGCACAAATACCATTGTGTACAGCTTTGCCTCATTTTATGTTACTAACAGCAAATGTGCAATATCCTAATCCCTGGACCATTACCATGGATGCTGGTATGCATTGCTATAGAAATACATGTCTGATCTTGGAGGTGAACTCTGACCTCTAAGCTAAATCTAACAGCCACTCCAATTTAAAGTGAAATGGGAGTATGTAGGCAGTTACTTTTGGTAATGTTTGACACTTATGCATTTTTTTACACATATGGGCATAAATGAGTGTTCAGGGTGATATTAGTGACAACATCTAAAACATGAAAGACTCTAGCACTACCAACGGATAGAGAGAGGAGAAATAGCCCTTTTCGCTCAGAAAGTGTGCTAGGAATAGTTCCTATATATGTTTATTTTTAAGCCAAAGTTAGTAGAAATCATTATTGATTCCGAGCTAGAAACATTTTTTTTTAATACAGCTTCAACATATGAAACTTTCAAAACAGAGACAACCTAATATCTTTGCCACTGTCTCATATATTGGCATATTAGGTTTTATGAGACTGTGATGACCTGCTATTAATGCTGCCAACTTACCTGACTATGCCCATACACCCCTCCTCACCAATATTAAGAAATGCAGAGTTGCACCAAGTTACACTCCTGCTGTTATTTGGAGTCTCTCTCACATTCAGTGAAGTATATTTATTCCCATCAACAGACATTTGTCCATGAAAATATTGTTAGTGGGACACCACTGGGAGCAGTAACCTCCAGCTCTAAGGCCATATTTTCTGATTTTAATTGGATGTCTTCACAGTAACATTGAGAGAAGTCTCTGTTGCATTACAAAGGCTGAAATTTTGAGCACCACTGCCCTTTCATTATTCCCATAAACACAACAATTAATCTACAGTGACACGATAACTGTAATAAACTTTGTATAGAACGCTTGCATTTTTTTCATAAGGCTATCACCAGAAAGGTTACTAATAATGGAATAGGTCTTACTTCTTGTCTGCTCCCCTCAGTTTTTGCCTGTCTATCAGTGTATATTGTTGTTTAAGCAATCTCAAATATCTGAGACAACCACTGAAAACATCATCTCAGTAGGGTGGTGCTGAAGCAGTCACAATCAAAATCACATCACAGCATCTTCGATATGAAAGCTGACCCCCCCTGTGAACACAAAAATCAATCTCTTTGACTGGCATGGAGATGTTTTCACACCCACCTTCATTACATGAGTTGAAAAAAACTGCACTAGTTTCTCAGGTCTTTTTTGTTTCATTCTCATCCAATTTTCCCTTAATGTATTTGTAAAACTTTTTACATGCATCTGTGAAAAGCAACAGCGTGTAATTGTTGTTTTTCTGATAAAAGTCACTATGGTCTTTCTTTGATCAGGATTTTAACTTTTTCAAGAGATAGTACTGCCGAACACTTGGCTGGTGACCAGATAATTTTCTGCTTGATCAACAAAGACCAGTAAATGTCAAATGAGACTCTTATTTTCTCTGAAATGCATCATATACATTTTTGGATATGAATTATCAGAAGCTGCTGCACTATTTGGACCAACAGAATTGAGTCCAGTTTGCCTTTTCTTTTTAGACTCTAGCATTTCACAGCAAGGCTCTGAGACAAACAAATAGAGGTAAAAGAAAGCAAAGAGAAATTTTTTATTAAGACAACTTTTGAGATCAGCCTGCTTTTCTCAAGAGGTTTATTTGCCTACAGGATCCAGCATAATGCCTTCCAAACTTATCTCTTTAAATTAATGAAGTAGTTATTGGACGCCATTTTGGTTCAGTGACTAAATGCGTGCTCATCACTACCCTGTACAAGCTTCTAATGTAATATTTTTCTAGGTGTACCTGTCTTTAAAGCAAAACAAAACAAAGCTCACTTGTATGATATATGAAAATCATAAAACCCATTATGAGAAAAAAAATCTTAGAATTCATAGTGGATGAGCAGCAATGTTCTGTTCCATCGATTTTAAGCAACAAAGATGTCTTAAACAGATGGTATTTTGTGCAATATTTTTTGCAACCCTTGTCTGAATATTTCTTCTTTTTCTATAATTAATGAAATCACACAAAAACAACAGATCAAAGTTTTAAAAAATATTCATTTATTTCTGTTTTGGTCAAGTTAAACTTATTCAAAATCAGTTGAGATTTAGAAAATATGTGTTAAACTAAACTATAAAATCCAGCTATTAAGCTCAGTACGCGCTCCCACCAAACTTTAAACTTTTAAAGCCCGACCTAAAAGCAACTGGGCCAAAAAATATGTATATATATTTTTTTAGATATATAGTCTGTTTTTTAGTGCTTTAAGAGAAAAAAACAAAACAAACTCAAGTTTATTTTTTGGTATTTAACGTTGTTTACCATCTGGCAGGTAAAAGTATTGTTGTGTACTCTTTTTACTGATGTAAAAGATTTTGAATAAAGTTTCTACATTCAAGTGATGCAAAATGT
This sequence comes from Pseudomugil tenellus, assembly GCA_037177515.1. Lineage (NCBI taxonomy): Eukaryota > Metazoa > Chordata > Actinopteri > Atheriniformes > Pseudomugilidae > Pseudomugil > Pseudomugil tenellus. Next base: position 13,106,417 of record JBAMHX010000016.1, on the reverse strand, counting down.
CTCAGCAACTGTATGTAATAAACATGGTAATTTTTTCTTTATAAAGTAAAAACTGGTACAAATTAAACCTAGACATGAAAGGAACTATTGCATTCAAATGAAACATAAATTGTCCATCTTAGCTTATAAATACTTTAGTTCAAAAGCTAGCATTACACTGTTGATAAAAATAACTATAAAAATAATTAGAATAATTTGATTACATCAAAACATGTTACTATCAAAGTAATATAAATATTTGAAAGACCTTTTCTCTTACATTAATTGATTGTCTGCTTTAATTTTCATAACAACCTTTTTCTTTCCAGGAAGCAAATGCTGTCCTCATCCCTGAAATGCAATAAAAAACACACAATTTGGTGCAATGTTTCACCCTGTAAACTGTCAGTGTCCTGATCTAAGTTTACCTGGTCCCTGAACACTGTTTTAGCTGCCAGCAGTTGAAGAGATCTGTGTTTGCTCGGAGCAAAAGAGAGATGACAATGTCAGAATTATTTTCTAGGAATCTTTGATGCGATTCACAATATTTGACTTTTTCTCTCAATCTCTAGGAGCCTTCTGGAAGCTTCAAAATGTGTGGGAAAATTGTTGTTAAATTACATCAGTAGCATAACATATTGCACTGGAAGAAACAAAAATGAGAAATTATATAATGAAAAAAAGAAAAACACAAAGAGTAAGACTTGGCAGCTTAAGTAATGGAATTTGACTATTTAATATAACTGAAACATTTTTTTCTACTCTAATGAAATTGCAGTGTCAAGCTGTGCTTGACTTTGTGCTCTGAAATATTAATGTTAATGTCGTGTTATTTAAAATAGCAGCATTGAAGGTAAAACTTCTCAGTAGAAAATAAAAGTTCTGCATGATTTATATATGAAAATGAACACCTGGAAATTACATTGTAATAAATAATAGCCGGAAAACATCTTACAATGAAATAGATGGGCTATAAAATGTCATCTTCCATCATTTTATTCTGATAACAATTCTTGTTCTAGTCTATCATAATAAGCAACTGCATTAATAACTTTTATACACATGTCTATTTAAGTTCCTGTGACCTAAACATTATACTTTCAATACACTCTTAATATTAAATTAAAGTTAGTGCCCTATTTAACCATATAAAGCCAATTGTATGATATTTCATACATACAGCATCAACTACATACATGCTGAGACATTTTGCATCAGTAAAAGCTTTAATCAAAACCCTGTTGTTGACTATATTATACTGGTCTCCTGCCTCTGGTGAACACCAGAAACCAGAAGATTACAATATTACAAAAGAACCACTGTCACATAGTAATAAATGCTGAAAAGACACACAAACACACACACACAAAAACACACACACACACATATATATACAGATTTTGTATAACGGTTATATGTTCAGGAGAAGCTCGACTTTTCCATGTATACTAAGTTTGGGATTTAAAGGGTTAAAGTAGTTGTCTTAAGGCATAAATAGGTAATGCTTGCATAAAATTAAACAAATGATTTGGACTCGTGGATTTTGAACACTTAAATCAGATTTCTTTAACCTTCAGTTCAACTAAAAGTTGGTAACAAGTTTTCTTAATGTTCTCAAGTGATTTGCTAAATTAATATCCATTCAGCTTTATTTGTGTAGCATCACTTCACAACAATGTCATCTCAGGGCACTGAGATACGGTGGCCCTGAAGTGCAAACACTAATAATAATAATAATACAGTTTATTTAAAGCGCCTTTCAGGTCACTCAAGGACACTTTACAATACATGTACCGGTAATAAAAAGAGAGCACAAGTTAAAACACAGCAAGTTAAAAGCAAGATAAAAGTGCAGTTAAGATTTAAATGCTTTCTGAAACAGATGGGTTTTGAGTCTGGTTTTGAAATGAGGTAAGGAGTTAATATTACGAATGTCGGGGGGTAGTGAGTTCCAGAGTTGTGGGGCAGAGCGACTGAAAGCTCTGACACCCATGGTGCTGAGGCGGACAGAAGGGACAGAGAGATGAAGCGATGAAGAAGACCTGAGGGAACGAGAAGGGATGGTAACATGAATGAGGTCGGACAAGTAGGGGGGGAAAGGTTATGGATAGCCTTAAAGGTTATAAGGAGAATTTTGAATATGATCCGGAACTTGACTGGGAGCCAATGTAGCTGTTGCAGGATGGGGGTGATATGCTGAAAAGAGGGGGTCCTGGTGATAATACGGGCTGCTGAGTTTTGAACCAGCTGGAGCTTATGGAGGGATTTGTGGGGGACACCAAAAAGAAGAGAGTTACAGTAATCAAGACGGGAGGTGACGAGGCTGTGAACCAGGATGGCTGCAGTGTGGGGGATGAGGGAGGGGTGGAAAAGATGAATGTTACGTAGATGAAAGTGTGCAGACCGGCTAATGTTATTGATATGGGCACTGAAGGATAGTGAATTGTCGAGGATGACACCCAGACTCTTAACCTGAGGGGAGGGG
>JBAMHX010000016.1:13088633-13103853 GCA_037177515.1 Pseudomugil tenellus | reverse complement strand
GGGCCCAGGACTGATCCTTGGGGCACACCTGTAGTGACTGGGGAGGGTTGTGAGGTGAAGGATTTAAGCTGAATGAAAGACCACAAAGACGGAACAAAATCGACTACACCAAATCAAAAATCAACAAAAAAATCAAAAATGACAATGGCAAATGAAAAATGAAAAACACAACGACTAATTGAAAAACATTACAAATTTAAAAAGACAAATTGAAATTACTACAATTTTAACAAAATGAAATTACAATTTGCAAACCCGAAGAGGTAGGTACCATAGCATAGGATGGATGACCTAACCTGACTTGACCAAGTAATACTGTATATACTGTATATAGCACATTTTATTAAAACACGAATATTATCTGTTACCTGTGACCCAAACATTGCTGCTGCCAAAGCCTTTGTATACATAGCATAAGTATATTTATACATATACAAAGACTAAATGCCTCGTGACCACTTGTATAAACAGTTTATTCTCATGACAGAATTTCGAAAGGATCGCATGTCGGCCATCTTGCCACAGGCTGACTCCAATGGAGTCTATGAAGGTAAGTAATCTGCACAAACAAATACAATTTTTTGCTGATATCTTGATGGATTTATAAAGTAGCTAGTTTCTTACAAAAATATTTAATGTGGCTGTAATTAGGATACTTGAACATGTTGTAATAGCAACTTTTGTCTTTGAAAAACTACTTAATTGCGGTGTGTATTCTGTATCACAGCTAATATTTGCATGAAGCTATGAAGGCTAAGACCATAATTGAGATATTAAATAGATTGCGTATTCGCAATGGTTTTTACTGACAGCTAAGCCATCTATACGACAATATGTTTTTTTATTGCAATATTTGTGGATGTGGTCATAGTTATTAAATGGGTATGTTTCCATCTTTGTTAACATAAAGTAATGCTGTTTACTGTTAACAGAAGATTATTGGCAGCCTACTGATGCTCTAATCGCCAGTCTCTTGAACACTTGGTATTGCCTGTCACTTGTAAGATAATGCAATATAATAAATATGTTTAGGGTAACCGTTAGTTGTTGAGGTGGATCTCAATTTTAAAATCTTGAATGGTATCACTGGTCAGCCCAGTTTAGGGCAGGAATGCTTTTAGAGGGATTTTAATCTGTGCAGGTTTAAGTAGAAGCATGAATAGTTAACATTTCTCTTAATGAATGCACAGTATGTAAGACTTTTTTTTAATTTGACTTTTTAAAATAATACCCGTTTGAAGCTAGTTATTATCTAAGAGAGTCAAATAAATTATTTCTTGTCTATTGTGATTATTAAGGTGTTTGTTTTTTATTTAATGATTTTTTCTTACCTTTAAAACCCTTAAAAGAAAGGTTTGAAAATGACACACACACACGTATATGTAGTGCACAAAGTAGTTCTTTTCAAGTGTTATTAGCTAAACCATGCTTTTTTTCATGTTTGACAAGAGCTAACACTTCAAATTATTTGTAGCGTTTGTGTAACATTTTCTCCCACACTGCAATTGTATTTGTATTGTAATGTAAATTTTTAAGATAAATCATTTCATTGTATGTACTTCTGAGGCCTTTTCAGTTCAAAATTGTTTGTTTGTTTTCTCTCTTGGGTTGCAGGACCGGAAACAGAAAAGACAGTGGAGCGTTGGTTTGCTCTGTATCCTCACAGCAAGCAGGTTGCTGGTTTGATCCCTGGCTCAGACGGTGGCCTTTCTGTGTGTAATTTGCTTTTTTCCAGTATCCAAGATTTCTTGTACTTCTATAAACGCTGATTCACAATACATCTGTGATCAAGGCATAAGGTTTTAATATCATCTTTATCTAAATTGGCTTTAAAATAGTTTTTGAAAAATATTTTTGGATAACTTACCATAGTTGAAAGTGGAGTTTGCATGTTCTCCCCATGTTAGCGTGGGTTCTCTCCATGTTGTCCGGCTTCCTCCCACAGTCCAAAGACATGAACCTTGGGGATAGGCTGATTGGAGACTCATAGTGTTGTTTGTGAGTGTGCATGGTTGTTTTTCTGGTTGTTTTTCATGGTTGTTGGCCCTGTGATGGACTGACGACATATCCAGGGTGTACCCTGTTTCTTGCCCAATGTCAGCTGGGATTGACTCCACTTTTTACAGGAAACTAAACCTGGCTCAGCCGTCTGCTTTGACTGGTTGGAGTTGGAGAGGAAGAGCTGAAATGTCCAGGAGTATGGGAAAAACTGTCATCTGTCACTAATGAAAGTATCAGATGTATTTAAGTAAATTGTACATTCTAAAAATTGAAATAATTGTTTAGTTTAGTTTCATTTTCTTGTTGTAAGGATCATAGCTATGCTATATATTTTACACTATTTCACTAAAAGAGCTACAGCTTCCCCTTATCTTATTATATGCAAACTATTAACCTTTATCTTTTTCCTTTATTTCTTTTTTAATGCACTTCAAATTCAATCTCACCCAGCTTTTCCCGAATTCAGAATGTAAACTATCCCAGCTGAACAACGGATGTAATATCTGATTTTGAATGAATCCTTGACAAAAGAATAAATGAATTTTAACTTAACAAGATATGATCACATCTATCCACAACACTGATTCCCTGTTAAGAGATACAATCCTATCAAGTTAATACATGGGAGATGTTGTTCATGCTAACTTATAAACTTAATGGATATGGTATAGAGTTTCAGGTTTCTGTAGCTGTGGATGTTGGGGGCTCCTAAAAGCCACCATGAGCTAGTTATTCTGCAACATCCTTCCTGACTGTAATGAATCTCACCATGGGGTCTTCCAGGAAAGTAATCCAAAAAGAGACAACTTCAGAAAGATCAAAGTCAAAATGACGCAAACTGATTGTAGTCCAAACAAACCTTAATGTAATGCATTATTACCTCTAAAATTTTTGGAAAAAGTTCAAGAATAATTCAAATAAAATCAGCTTCACTTTATTTAAATTTGTTGAAGAGCAAAGCAACAAAGATTTAATTAAACTATGTAACATAAAACACTGCATACTGCTATAATCCCAGCAAGGAGGATGAGTATATAAGTCCTTTTGGATGTTGCATGATATAATGACACACAGAATCAAATATAATAAGCTGTAAAATTTTTATTCTGTCAGAAAAAAAATCTCATAGCAATAGGACTGAGACTGCAGCCTGAGATCCTTCATAAAGAAACACATGAAATGTTAATAGATTTTAATGATTGATGCAGAGATAATTGGAATGTCAGAAATGAAGAAGTGTGGAAGAACAGAGGTGTTTTGGAGTGTAATAGCTGAGCTAGTGGCAGAGGTTCAATCAAATTATAGCCATTTCAAACTTGATTCATAAATGACTCTTCTTGATAAAACAGAATGATGAAAACCTGAGAAATCAAGCTGCAGTTGAATTATTTTCTCTTTTATTCTTTACCCTGAAGCAACTACATAAATAGTGAAAGATTGATGGACAGAGCCACTGTATCTCACCATGTTGTAAATGCTATAAGAAGCTGTTACAACTTTCAGTTAGATTCAGTTTAGTCCAGAACTTAAAGGCAAATTACTTTACTTGTAATGCTGAAGGAATGGAAAAAATCTCAAATAAAGGTTGAAATGCAAAATATCTGTTTAAAAAGACAGCAAGGCAATCACTGCTCCAGTTCACGAAAACCATAAAAGAAGAGTTAAAGACAATATCTGCTGCAAATGTTTCAGTGGAGCAATATTTTCCGAGCTGAGTGAAATGATGTGCAAGCTCAGAAGTAAAAATAAACAATGGCTTTCATTAAACAAAATGCAGATGCTGTAAATGGAACACTGTGACACTGCTGGCCATGAAAATATGTCTTCCCCCCCAAAAGGGACACTCCTACCAAGAATATATCAGCTAAGGTCCACAAACAGTCACGAGTGAAATAAACATTGACTGTACTACATCTAAATGAGTTTGTCTCACATCATTTGAAGGAAATAAATTAATCAAGTAAATAACTCTGTTGTTGAAAAAGTAAATGAGTGACACAACCAATATAACATCAGACAAGGAATATAATGCTTCTTTTTTTTTCAAATATGGTCAAACCTTATTTAAAATCTTTCTTCCTAAAATGTTTATAGGCAGTTTTAATGTGTGACAGTCAGCTTAAAGCATGAGACTGAAAGTACTGAATGTTAAAAAAAAAAGTAGCTTTACACATGACACAGCTAAATCTAAGTTTTAAAATGTCATGAATTCCTGTTCATATGCTCCTCAAAGAATCATATTACACAGCCATACAAAGTTAGTACATTTTTATGTGGAAAAACACCTTGTCAGTTACACAAATGAATTCAAATACTTCAAATTTCAAAGCTGTACCAAGCAGGAAATTATTTATAAGGTACAGATTTGACATGGGAGAGAAATATGAAGTAATAGATAAATCTGTTCCTGCAGTATCTATGAGTTTTTGTGCTATTTTAGGATAACAGCTGATTCAGTCCTGCTGGGATTGGCCTGAAGCCTTATGCAATTTCAATCATATTTGCAGTTTACATTTACATTGGTGTAATAGAATATATAAATAAAATATTTCAAGAATGCAGTTACAAAATAAGTCACTTAACGCAGAATAGTTTCCATTTCTGAAGAAAAAAAATCAAGAATCTATAAAAGTTTGTCTGAGTTTGCTCTGGTTACTGGTACTATAAAAAAAAAATTAATTAGGCCATTAATTACTTGTGCGTGGAACACAGCAGTGGAGCTCAGGGTGTTGGAAAAAATCATTAAATGTTACGTCAGAAGCTTGAACTTAGTTACAAAAGATAAAAACGTCCTCTGTTTCCCTAAGAGGGAACTCTGAAGTTTTTCATAGTCTGGACACCATCTTTGTCCTGTGGTCTCCTTCACCTCATCAGAGTGATGGATTCTCCACAGAAACTGTTGTGTCACTCTGCAAAGTTCAAGCGTGGTTTCTCATAGTTTCAGTCTGTCCTTGTTCAGCCTTCTTTTGCTATCTGAGAATCTGTGGCTCATGTTTTGAACACCCGAGCACACTCAAAAGGAGGCCTGGTTTGTATCAGGCAGCCAATAAGCAGTTTGGGGGCTTGACTGAAACTCAGGCTCTGAATTTACTTATCAGAGGGCCGTTTCTCCTTCAGAGTCAGACTCAAACATCTAAAATACATGCAAGTTATATATTGTTAAAACCTTAAAAGTGATGCTCATAATAAACATGGATCAGCCATTCACACAAAAAGAATGCACATATGTATGACACAAGTATAAAAAGATTAAAGGAATCTTTGAAGTATGACACATGTGATTTAAATATTTAGTAAAAAAAAGCAAAAATAAAGCTTAAAAGTTGGTATAAAGTTGTATGAGGCTTCAACTCTCCAAGTTGCATTTAGAGAATGTGTGGAATGAGGATACGAAATAAAATGCTGGCTTGGAATTAACATTAACTCACTTTTGTAATAGTAGAAACAACTGGGGTTGTAAATGCACTGGTGTTAAACCTAGTCTTTGAATGGCGTTCCTCACAGAGAACAAATAGTGATCTGTTAAGTGTTGATTGTCTCCTCTCTGTGGGGGTAAGAGAAAGACCTTAAAGTAGATTACTGTGTTTAGTTTAGAAGTAGGGGAATGTTTTTTAATCCAATCTACATGTTCTTTGATTGTTCCAGCCATCTTAAAGAAATACACTTGTTAGTTCAAAGTTCACATGTGATTAACTATCCAAATAAAAGATTTGTAGTGAGAAAGCAGGTTCCTTTAGTCACTTAAATCTTTAAACCAAATTCATTGTTCAGATAATATTCAAGTGTTTCTTCTTAGGGGGTTTCTTTCACAACCTAGTTATTGTGTGAGTCAATACAAAACCCAAAGGAATGTCAAGCTTCATCTGGGTCTCATTTGATCAGAGAATATGCTCATACAATGAATCATACAATACAATATGATGTGTAACATAATGCAATGTGCTCCATTAAATGTTAACATCAAGTGCTCAACCTCTCTGTTGGACCTTCTGAGGTCAACGGCTGCATCTTGACCAATGTGCAGGCTCAGTCAGTAGTGCAAAAAGTGAATATGTACCACATACCTGCACCTCCCCTGGTGCAGTGCCTTACGCACTGCACCAAAGGGGTTGACACTACAATGAAGGAAAACACATTTCAGCTCTGAATTTTCTACATGTAACACCATTTGTGCAAATAATATGATCCTTGACTTGGTGGAGGTCCGAACAGTGGCCTTTCTGTGTGGAGCTTTCATGTTCTTCCTGTGTACGCATAGGTTCTCGCCAGGTACTCTGGCTTCCTTCTGCCATCCAAAGACGAATGAAGACACCATCTCTCGAGGAATAAATGTGAGCATGAGTGGTTCTTTGTCCTTTTGTGTTGGCCCAGTGATGGAATGGTGTACCCTGCCACTCACCCAATGCTAGGATGAGCTCTAGCTTCCCTGAAACACTTAATTGGATTAAGCAGTTAAAAAATGACTGACTGATGACTGACTAAATGATGTGATCATCAATAAAAGATGTACTTTACTGATTAGGCACCCACCCTTCATCCTGTCAGCCCCTGCATATGCTAGGTACTTTAGTGTGCTTTGGGGGCGCCCACTAGAGTGAGCTTGAGGAAGTGCAAGTGGAGAGCAAGTGTTTTCATTTTGATCTAGTTGTCATCTGGAGCAAAATATGGACGAACAGAAAAGGACGAGATTTTACAAGAAGTTCTGCTTATGCACTAAAAGATCATTCAATCGAAAAGCTAGCATGTTGACTTGGAGCTGGTATACACATTACTAATCCCTCTTGCTCACTGAACCTGTATCATAAAATAAAATAGTAATTTGGGGTTGAGAGCATCAGCATCATCAATTGGATAATGTTTCTCTATAGTTAAATAGATTTGAGTTGAAATATCAAGGGTAGCAAGCAAAAGCTCTGGTACACATTAATGATAACTTAAAGAGTTGCAACTATGTAGCAGAAGATCTGACAACTGCCCTCAAAGAAGATATCTGAAACATTTGTTGCTTTCAAGCCTCTTGGAAACAACATGAGGCAGATACCTGAAGTGAAATTCTGTGCATTAAAGGTTTGATATGTGGTAATTGCACAGCCAGTTCAAAAGCTTGTAGTATGATCAGTACTGGTTGCTGAGCAGTATTTTCACATCCCAAAAACTATTATAGTCATTAGTGGTCCTGCTGTGATGCAATTGTAGTCTATCCACAGGGTGACCATTTGGGAATTGCAGCAACACATCTAAGATGTAAATTTACTTTACATATTTGCTTATATTCTCAGTTGAATTGCTTTGTAGAAGAGTTTTCACCTATGATGCCGATTCATTTTTATAGTTGAGCTGCTCAGAGATTTGTTGCTATGTTTTTTTGTTTTTTTTACTGTTTTAGAGTCTCGACTTGATGTTATAGCTTCATTCCAGAGATATTTGATTGAGGGACTTCAACGCCCACCAGGCAAAAAATCATTTAAATTCAATTAAGGCTTTAAGATAGCACAGTTAAAAACAGTCCTTTAAAGAGGTTGTTTTTTTGCAGCCCTGACCTATGTGCAATGACTATATCTAACACAATGTGTGCTATATATTGCGCATTGAAGTAGATAACCTCAACAGTCTATCTGCAGCAAATAAAATGGAATCATTATCACAAAGCTCAACATAATGTGAAATAAACAATAATGGGATGTACCCACTCTCTCTGCCCATCAGACAATTTTATAATTAGCAATTAGTGGTCATTGTATTATAGAAGGTGCAACTCAAAGCTGTCCACAGTGAGCAACCTACCCTAAGGCATGCAAATAAAATATCCCATTGGATTCAGACGTGATTAATGCTTTTCACAAGATGGTCTGCAATGGCAGATTAGGCATGATTATGAGTGGGCTCATTTACTTTCAACATGTCATTATCTTCTACAACATTGACTAAGCAAATGACCAGTATGTTTATGAGCACAACTGTAAGCAGAGTTTTCCTGATCATTAATATTGCACTTTGAATTAATTAATAGGCAAAGAAATTAACCATGTTTCTAAAACATATAAAACACAGGTTAAATATAAATATATTAAGCGACATTGTTTTCTTTTTAAACATAGTAAACTATCGAATTGGAGAAAAACATTTGTTAAATACCTGAAAATGAGTCACAGTTCAAATAAATTACCCTGATTATTTATCAAAGATATGTGATTATAATTTGAATGATTTTGACAAGTCTGCATTTTATTTAAACATACTGTTTTTGTAGTTGTTAGTTATTAATGTTTTTATATTGTCTTCAAGAACCTAATTATGAAAACAACTATGTTCAACAGCTATTTTCTGTATTTGGTGTATTGTCATCAGACCAGGCTGATACATTTTGATCAGCCTGTTGAGCAAATGTGAATAATTGATAACTGCTTTTCAATGGCTTGATTGTCATAAGAAACCAGGACAAATAGAGTGAAATAGAATCATAAAATATTCACTGAAGCTTAGGCCCGAAATTATTAAAATCTCAAATTATTTTAAAGTGGAAGCATATGTCCTTGTTTTGACAAGGCAACATGGCAATGAACTTCAACGCAGCAAACAACAATTAAGCACACTGGATACATGTGTGGTAAGTTTTTTTTCTCTCTTAAAACATGCATCACAGCCAAAGAATGTCGACCAGATAGTATCAGAGCATTCAGGTCTCTTTAAGTAAAGCAAGCAATAGCAACAAAGTTGCCTTCAGGTCAGGGTTCAAACAAAGTTATCTCCAGCAAACACAAAGCTACACTCTTTCCCTGACATTTCTTTTAGTTACTGCTGCAACATATTTCACAGCGTTCATATTTTTGTAAACTTTATTAATAGCCCTGCTGCTCCTCTTGGGAACATTTCTTTCTCAATTGTAGTATCACAACAATGAGCTTTCAATTCCAATTAATGTCAGTCACATAATATAAGCTGACATATTGTAGGCAGCAGATCTACACTGTGTCATGTTCCAGTATTTTGTAAGCGTGTTTACTTGTCAAAAAGATAAACCAAGAACATTTGTACAGTAACAGGTTGAATCCTATTGAATAACTACTTATATTGTCTTGTCATTTCTAACTTATTGTCATAAATATATATATATATATATATAAAATTTGTGATAAAGCCAGATTTAAAAGGCTGAGTTAAATCTCACTCACAGCATCATGATGAGTTGGTGCCACCTACTGTTAGTAGAGTTCAAAAAGCTTTTGTCTCACTGTATGCCTATGAAAACAATTCAAAATGGTAGAGTTTGGAGTTTAGGCAAATTTTCCTATTCCTAACTATTTTTCTTCCTCCAGCGTTTTTCCAATTTCTTTCTTTTTCCTCAAAATAATCCACAAACATTCATATGTATTTATTACAGGTAAATGTAATTCTATTCATTAACAAAGGCTACAATGAAAATATGGTCAGTGATTACACTGTTGGAGAAGAGAGATTGAAGAAAAATGTGTTGTATTGCTGTGGGTTGAATTACTACTGTTTAGAACTATTTGCCTTTAGTAACTGTGTAGAATTTCCATTGTAGTATTGGTGGGCAACAATTCACAAAGCAACACAGTTCCACTATATAAATAATTTGTACAAATAATTCTTCTTCAGAATTTCAACATGGCGCCGTCATCAATGAGTTTGTGCTGCCACAAGTTGGATTGAGAGAAGGTATTCATTAGCATATCAGTGACACAGATTTACATATATTAACATATATTAAAGCTGAATTAATCATGGCATGTAGTAAGACTTGGAGAGGCATATGAAAATGAGCTGCTCTGAAGTCGGTTCAAGGAAGAAAGCTTAATGTTCCTGCATGGTAATCTCTTACAGCTCAAATAAACCCATACAGAATGGATAGTGATACCCTATGATGTATGTGCTCTTGCATAATGCTTATTCACTGATTTCTAATATTCATATTATCTATGCCCCTATCGTGCCTGCTTTACTAATCAACGGAGGACTTAGTTGTAATGAGGCTTTACCTTTCAGGATAAACTTCCACTACTTTGAGATTCATAGATTGTAAGAAATTATAGTCTATTATAGTTACTGTTTTTGGATAAGTACACTATTCCTCATTTGTATTTTGTATTATTTTGTATTCTTTTATTAATTAACACTTTTCTGATTGAGTTAGTTGACTAATAAATAGATTAAGATAGACTTCTGGTGGACTGCTTGATGGAGTAGATGTGATAGCCTGCATTTCCACACTTGATCTTCTATGTGGTCATTTATTTCCCATAGCTACAGTTATGGCAACAGTTATATTGGAGTTAAAGTGTACAGGGATAACTGTTCAGTACAATATTAACAAAGTCAAAAAAGAAAGAACACAAATAGGAAGAAAACTTAACTAATGCCATCACAGTAACCATAATGCTAGTTGAGCATAAAGAGTAATTTAGATCAGGGAACTATACTCAAAACTTGAGGCAAACCTAAGTTACATGTAATACTGTTGTTGCCAATCACAATTAACTAATTAATACCCTTTCCGCTTTCTGCCTTTTTCAGTCCTCTACAAACAGTGTACTTCAACTAAAAGTGGCAGGGAAAACCATAAAACTAGAGTAGATCATAGCCCATTTGAATAATCTTCGTGATGATATACCTCTTATTCAAGAAACACGTATACACAATAAGGAGATAATGCAAATTAAAAACAGATGGATTGATGAGGTGTTTCACTCGCCATTTAACAGTGGGGCGCTGTTATTTTCCATAAGGGTGTCCTCTTCATATCCAATAAATAGATTTCAGCCCCAAATGAAAAATTCATAACAGATTAATAATAGTATCATTTAGTAATAGTATACATAATGGGTAGTTTCTTTGAACGGCACAATTTGCTTGTTTCCATCTTTGCTGTGATAGCAGTGTCTTCATAATCTGTTTTGTCTTTATCAGATGTGGTTAAGTACTATATTATAGGTTTTAATTTTGTTCAGGAACTACTGCTGGACCTTTTGTCTAAAAAAGCTGTTCTGCTGACCATGTCGATTAAGACTTTATTAGCCTTCAAACATTTATTTGCCCTTGTTCACCTATCAAGGCATTCTTTCCCAAGGACTAAGTCATTTTCATCTTTTTTTTCACCACATGCAGCATTCAGTGTTTATTTATTGATTTTTTTTTTTTTCTGGACATTGGGTCACTCTCCAAAATGATCGACTTAGCCTTATACCCGCACAACCTGGCAACCTTAAAATAAAGAGGTTCATTACAGCCCTTTGAGGAGAATAGTGCTACAAACAAGCAATACAAACCCTGATTAATTTTTTCTTTTTAGTTTTATAATTCAGAAGGTTTGACTACAAGTATCTTTGGGGAGGCATCCAAAGCCTACATTAAAGGGCAGCTCATCTCTTTTATTTCAAGTAGAAAGGAAATGGGGACCTCTTGCACATAAAATTTTTTAAAGACTTACACAAATATCAATGATATACATGGAATAAATCAAGATCTCAGTCTGTGCAAAAAAGTAGTAAGAAATTATTTCCGCTACAAAAGTTAAAAAAATACCTTATTACTTAAATCCAGTTGTTTTTATTAATTTGCGGACAAAGCAGGAACATTCTTCTGTTACCAAGCTAGTGGAGATATAGACTCATGACTCATCCTTGAAACAATGTGCATCCTCAGTGATTTAGGAAAGATTAACAGGGCCTCCTTGTTGCTATTGTTTTTCCTCGAATACAGTGATGTGACTGAAACTCTAAGTGTTCCCGTCTGCACAGTGGAGGCTCAGAAGGGCTCATTTGATTCACTTCCATTTTGTAAGTCACCCAGGCCAAGCAGCTTCACGACCAAATATTACAACACTTTTTTTCAGTTTGCTTAGCCTTGTTTTAAGTGACATATAAAAATAGACATTCACCTTTAGTCAGGTCAGGCACCCTGTGAGAGGCATTATTTAAATTTTTTTCTTAAAAAAAGGCCATCATTTTCTTTACTAGATTACCACCTATCTTATCACCCACAATAGGGCTGGATCAAACTGATTTCATCCCAGATTGGCAATCATCACACAAAACAAAACATATAGTCCTTTGGTCCCAGGGGTGGTGGAGTTTTAGAGAAGGCACTGACAGTGTGGAATAGCGTTTCCTGTACAAAGCCATAGGGAGATTTGGGATGGCCAGGCCTTTATTCTTTGAATCCAACTCATTTGCAAATGCCTCAGTGTGTCGGACACCACCCTCTCCCCCAACTAAGTCTAGATGCAGTATATGAGGTCTCTTTATATGGATGACCTAACCCTCATAAATAAAATGATGAAGTATTCAGTGTGTATCCTACATCTCTCCTGCTGATTGTTGGGGTAGGCTATGACCCTGTATTGGACTAACCAGTTTAGAGAATGGATGGCAGAACAGACACGCTTAGATCAATCCCTCAATCTTTCATATTCTTGATCAATATGCTGTAATATGCTACAAATTTAATTGCCTGAAGAGATGACCACCAATTTATGGCGTCGTGCTGTTTAGTGTTGTTTAGAAAGTCTAGTGGTGATTTTTTACACCTATGTTTATGTATACACATCTCTTTCTCTTTCGTTATCATAATAACTTTGCCACTCTTATTGAAATGATCAAGTCCCACTTGATAATTTCAGGTAGTCTCTGTCCGTTTATCTCCTGTTTGTATAAATGTTATTGAGAGGGTTATTTTCCTTTGGTTTTTATATGTCTTAGAACATCGCCCTGTTTTCCCAATTGAAAAAAAAATCTATTTTAGATTAATGCAAATCAGGTGTCTGCCTATCTGAATAAATTGCCACTGGGTACTGTGATCAATTCTTTGCTCACAACTTTTATCTCGACTTTTTTACATGCCTATGTGACAAAACTTGGGAAGCAGATCCCGAAACATTTAAGCCTTTCTAGGACTTCTGTTTAACCTTTTAACATTGTTTTTATCAAAGTTGTGCTTATGATACTCCTAATGAAGCCAGATTATGTGTTTGGCATAATGCTTGAAAAAGACTGTCAAGAATTTGTATATCAGTTACATTTTTTTCATCCTTGTCATATCTCCAGATCATGCATAACCTCCCTATCCAGTACCGATTCAGTTTTTTTTTTATCTGACAGTACGTGAAGATACTTCCCATACTACCTTTTGAAACCTCAGTTGAAACTCATTTGATGATATATCCCATCATGAAGGGTGTATCTCAACTAAATTTATCTCTAATCTGTGTTTGGCATAGGCAAATTTAAAGCAAGGTTGTTTTTAACCTCCACTTCACAAACATCATGTTGGCAAAAATATGTTGCCCTTCTGTGACTAGACTTGTAGCAGATGTAGATTATTCCTTATTAGTCCATGCTCATATATGCTGGTCTAGTCTTGACCCAAACTGGAGTTATTTTGGTCACACATTTTTGACACATTGACCGAGTCACATGGTGTTGCAATCCCTACTAACTCTCTATCTGGGGTGCCAGATTGAAGCAAAAGAGTTGGTATTGCAGGTAGAAATGATATATATATGCTTAAATCATTGACATGAGCCCTGTCATTCATTACTCTTCTTGCTCCAATCCTTATCCCACTGGATTGGAAGGTTGTCTTTCCCCTTCATATATCCATTGGTTTCATACATGACGTTCTTAAAAATAGCTCAAATGACCCTTGAAATGAATCTCGTCTTGAAAAAATAAAGATATTTCAAATATTTGTTTCCTTCCTGAGAAGACAATATTGTGATAAGCACATACACTTTTTTCATATAAATAACACATCAATTAATTTACCTGCAACCAAACATCTAAGCCACTCTCAACCCAGGTGGAGCAAATCCACAAAGATAATTGATAAAGAGAAAGAGCCTAAAAGTGGTTAGATTGAAATAACACGTGAAAAATCACTGATTCTTCTACTTTCGTGGTTTGCTATCTCAGGGAAGCACACAGCTGGGGTCCTATCAAGGTATGAACACAGATTCCGCCTTGGGCACACGTAAAACACCACTCTCAGGCATGAACACTAAGCAGATATTGGCATTCCTCATCATGAACTTCTGACAGCCAGGCATATTGTTATGACCCGTACTGATGCAAGACAATTTCATTGATGGCATGACTCGGGTCCTGATTGCCTGTTCCTCTCAGTTAAGAGGAGCTTGAATAGTTTACAATTTAAATACTACTTTAACTGCTTTAAGATTTCTTTAAAAATGTAGTGTTGATAAAAGAGAAAGAGTTCTTTAACTGCTTTAAGAGTAAGTAGTGTACTGACAGCATCATTCAAGAAAAGAATGTGAAAAGATGATTTAAAAGGCAAGCTATAACACCTGATGGACAATTTCTTTTTTATGTTGCAATATAGAAAGGGACTGACAAGATGAATTACATGGTAATAAGACCAGTCCAGTCTGGCCCTTTGTGCTGGCTGACACCACCACAATAAACATGACCCATCGCACACTAAGCTTTTTGCCAAGAGCCCTAGATGTAATGAAAAATAACTCTTTTTCACTTTTCTCTCAGTATCTACAAGCATGTTTTGATAGTCCAAGATGTGTTTGGTCATTTAGTCATCCAAACAACAAGAACCAACAAAAAGTAAGTAAACTAAATGTCAGATTAAGAAGGATCTAGGGATTTTCAACATTAGCTTTTTTTTACTTATATCTAATATAACAATTTTGTCTAGGTCTTAATTGTTTTCATATTGATATTACTGATACTGATTTTTTTAGAGTTAGTTGTGCCAAACAAACAAAAATATCTATACATGACATCTTTTCTATTATGTCATTTAAAATTAGAAGATTTGTCGCTGAAGGGCTTGATATATTTTTTGTTCACATTGTGAAAAGTTTGGTCATTCAAAAAGTACGAACCGATATCAATATTTTTCTACATTTCATAGGCCAATAGTATTGGTATGCCAATAATATTGGACATCTCTATAAGTAACACTTCAAAAATCAAGTATACAGTGCATGTTTTCATTGCCTGGCTGACATCATTGTGTGACCAAGCTACACTGGCATGTATATGGAAATATTTCACTTTCTAAACAGCAGTTAGCTTCTTAAGCATATTAACTCTAGCCGAATGATGTGCACTGTGGAAGAGACAATTATAAATTATAAATGCCATGAGGTATTGTCAAGTTTTTTTTTTCATGGAGGGGGGGGGGGGGGGGGGGGGGTCTTCTCCTCTTTTTGGGTTTTCACTGCCTT
>JBAMHX010000016.1:13065141-13081593 GCA_037177515.1 Pseudomugil tenellus | reverse complement strand
AGAAAGAAAGAAAGAAAGAAAGAAAGAAAGAAAGAAAGAAAGAAAGAAAGAAAGAAAGAAAGAAAGAAAGAAAAGAAGAAAGAAGAAAACAGGTCTCTGTTTTTCACTCAATCAGGAAAAAGTCATTACTTCAGAATAAGGAACAGCTATGCTTTGCTAGCTGACTTCAACTGAATACCTCACCTTTCAGCAATGCATAAATAATGTGCCAACTGCCTTTGATCAATTGGAGGTGATAAATTCACAAGCATGGACATGTTCTACTTATAGAGGAGGCTCTGCCATCTCTAAATATGTGTCCACAAGTATCACTCTCACAGAAATGTACTTAGGAGGAAAGAGGGAACAAAGAGAGTCTAGAAGAAAATACACCTTCACTATAACTTCAGGAAAAAAGAATGAAGCACTAATTTTTGGTCTCCTGCACTTTTCCTTGAGCTGGAGTTGCAGCTGATTATTTAGATTACTGATCTCTAAGAGGTTGGTTAGTTAAATAAAAAATCCAATATTTGTCCATCCACTTAATCTAATTTCAGCTGAATTTTTTTACTTGATTTTATTAACTGAAAGTAGCATAAAGAAGCCAGGTGGGGCATAATCCTTGATGAATAATATTACAATAATATCTGACTGAAATCTGTGGTGAAGTGTCTTGTATCTCTCAGCAGAAGGAAAATCAAATTAATGACAGCTGTCAGCAGCTTTTCAGAAGCCACAGTGAATGCTTCAGACTGTGATTCCCCAAGAAATCACAGAGGCCTGTAAAAGCCCTCCTGTGTGTCAGCAAGGTAGATTGGGTGACAGTTTCTGGACAATCTGAAACCCTGATACAGCTGAAGAAGGAAGAAAAATTACACAGCAAAGTGAGCACACAAAGCACACCTCTGAGAGGTCAAAGCGAGCACAAGTCCCCCTCTCAGACAGAAAGAAAAATAAAAGCCTGTATGACTTTCACCACACCTGCTTTGACCAAAGTGCCCAAGCTGTGTGAAATCAGGGGTCACCATGTAATAATGACAATATTAGAAATTGTTATAATTGTCTCTCATTTCCATTTCAGATTTAAGCAGTGAAAATATGACCAATAATGGCCCGGCCTGCACTGATACAATTAATTTAATCCTTATTCATTTGAATTGGGGAGGAAAGACTGCAAAAGGGTATATTCAACATTATTTTCACTTCATCTATTTATTTACTGGCATAGATATTAAGATTGATGCATGATTTTGTAGCAGGTGAATTTGTACTGCTTTTGAAAGTTGCAGTGGAATATCTACTAGAATATGTGCATGTTTTGTTGACTTTACTTAGCAGGGAGGCTTAAAACAGGTTGGGTTTAGCCCTGGGAACTTATTATCAGAGCCTCCCTAGTGGTTGAACTTCCAGGGAAAAGGAGAAAAGAGACTTTTGCTTCAGAATTGGCTACAATGCCATGAGCATCTTTTGCTGGTCCAGAAACATTTCAAACCCTGAGTCCCCAATGAAACAGAGAAGTGCTACACTAATTAACACGCTCTCTACATAAACAACTCCTATGGATGAATCTAGTATTCAATCTGGAAATATTAACACATCTTAAACAGCAGAACACGCAACTGAATATATGCATAAAAGAACTGTTGTGGAAATTTCATATATTAGCTTAATTACCTTGCTCTTAACTAATGTCTAGCTGAAAGGTCTGACCATAAAGCTCCTAAACTGATGTCATTCTGACCTTAGTATACCATCTGCAAGGCCAGCATCCTTCCATCAGGGAAATGTTTAGACAAGACCTCGGTTTTGTAGTCATATCATAAGAACAGGCTTCAGATTGATGCACGCAACCAAAGTCTTTAAACAAAGGTGGCTCTAAAGGGGGTTTTCCATTATGACTTTGTCCGCCTGACTCCACCGGCTGGGGAGCGCTCTATTCTGCTGGAATGTTTTTCCATTGCAAATCCAGTCTGAGTCCAGACACTCTATTGTGGCAGGGGTGCATTTTTTCTAGAAAGTTACCAATGTCATCTGATAGCGACACGATGCAACAAAACAACATGTTCTCCGATATTTAATGTAGGCTATTCTTTAATTTGTAAAATAAACTTTATTTTTAAAAAAATGTTCGTCGAGATACCACAGAAGAAGACAGAGACAATATGGAAGGAGGTGAAGCAGCCTTTTACCTGCAGCTCGGGTTATTGTTCATAATGAGTAACTCATGGCACAAATCAGGAGATTTGTACATCGCTATGTAGTGACATCATTCGCTGCAAGCCAATCAGCCTGCAGACGTCATGCTACCCGCATGGCCCGACAGACCTGGCCCGACTACGAAGTAGGTCCAAAAAGTTTACCAATATGGTCCGACAAATCGTAATGGAAACGCTCTGAGGCCGGGTGGACTGGTGTAAGGCTGGGTACACTAGGTTGGTGTGGAAAGACGCCTTTAGTGACCGGGGAGAATAATTCCAGACTTCTGTGTGACGACAGATCTCTGGAGGAATTTTCCCCGGGTTATAACCTTGTACCATGTCTGTATGTCTTAATGTATTGTCTCCTCCTTGTTTTAATGTTAAATATATGTTCAACTTCTTTTATTCTTCATTAATAAATTTATATTCTTCTCAATCTAAAGAAACCAGTCTCCTCATCCTTGACAGGAAAAACGGCCATTACAGAACAACAATGTGTTTAACTGTATCATTAAGCATTATGGTGATGTCAGATGATGGTAACTTCTTTTTTCTATTTAGGGTAGGGGAGATGGGGGGAGGGGTTGTCGTACCTTCATTTGCCCACGGTGTGTACATGACCATTTCACAATAAAGGCTTTGAAAATGTATCATGACCACATTTATTATTCCACATCATTTCTATGGATATGCTTTTGGTCATGTGACTTCTGAGTTTCTCCTCAGGGTGAACAAAAAACATTCCCTTTATTTTCAGTGGAAACTTATATTGTATAGTCAGATTGGGACAAATGCATAAAATATTGTTTTATATAATCTACCAAAGTAAATGACATGCAATCAGGTTTTCCTGCCAAAGATCATTCGCAGACCCTGTTCCTGGTTCAGCTTTCAGAATGAAGATAGACAGTTAAAACAGCATTGAGTCACAGCATTGGGAAAATAATCACAATTTGTTCAACCACTCCATTTTGAGTAACTTGAACCTATTGAGTATTTGCACTGGCGTTTGGTTTTATGTGTGTTAAAAATTATTACTTTTGCTAGTTTCTTGAGTCGAAATGTGTTTCTTGAGTAAGTTGACTACACCTGTAGTTCTGACTCTGTGATTTTATTTGCAGTATGAGATGGTGTTTCGTGCAAGCTTGTTTGCACATTTTAAAGTCAATTTTCTGAACAGAAAAGTTAATTAAACATTGACAAAACTCAGTAAATTAGGTTCCCTCAGTTACAGCAATGATCCTAGCTTACTTATTTGATATTCTATGTTTTTAGAGTTTGTTCATATAATGGCCTTAATGACGTGATTGAGCTTTTAGTGACCTTACCCCAAAAAGTTGTAAAGTAAGGAAAGTAAAAAATCATTGTGTGGATAAACTGCTATGCTGCTTTAAGTTTTTTTGTTTTGTCTTTTAAAAGGAAGCCATTTAGGATTGTTTCAAAAGTGTGGCAAAGTCTCTTTACATATGTGTCTTTCTCCTTTTTAATCAAATCATTCCTCTGAAATTTCCATTAACTTTTCTTCTGATTGAAAAACAAAGAGATTTTTTTTCTTTTTGCGTCTCAAAGTGAGAATTTCCTCCAAAGTCAATGTAACACAACAAGTATGTCTTTAGACATTATCTCCGCAGCCATATCTGGGCTTTTGCAGATACATGAATATCATCTGCATACATTTAACAAGTCCCAGGCAAATCACTTAGCTATTAAATGAAAAAGTTAAATGCCTAAAATTATATTAGAACTTTTGAAATTTGTTAATATACTCCCAAAATGTGCTTTCTGTGTCATAAGTATGAAGAAGGAGCATTACAACAGAAAAATGTGTAGAAGTTATTAATTGCAGATTGAACTATACATTTATTTTCAATCTCAAGGAAGAAGCCTTGTTTAGCCACCTCAGTCCCATTTCATGTTTACATACCTACGTATCCTTATTTTCTTTCTGTATTATTATATGATTGTATGTGGCCGAAATAGTATAAAACAACAATACATTAACACAATCTTTCCTCATGAATGTCTTGACTAAAAGTAAAAAAAAAGTTAATGACAGAAACACAGTAACATTGATTTTAAAATATGTTTTTTAAACAAAACTTGCTGTTTTTACTGACAAATTTTCATAAACTCATTCTGAAAATAGAACACTGAATAAAATTCAGGTAATTTCACAATATTTGTATTTGAAAATCAAAAACAATCTACAAAATCTGAGAGTTTTGCTATATTCTTCAACCTTACTGTACTTTATAACTAGCATGCTGGTTTAATTTTTGAATAGGCTGCTGGGCTACTAAAAAAAACCCACCATGTGTGGGAAAATAATCAGTCATTGCCCACACATTCATAGGCTGTGGCAGTAATCTTCAGATCTTCTTGTGGAGGAAATATAGATATTTGTAAGAGCACTGAAGGGATTAGACAGGGTATTCTACCTCCTGCTGCACATGGACTGAGTCATGCTGAGAGCACCAGGAGTTCCATAGAAGTCTGTAAAGGATGGAGAGGATTTGGCCGACTTCCTGCATTGTTCTGACATCATCCAAACAAAACTCTTAGCTAGTCACCAACGTATGGGAACAGTGTGCTTGGGTCACCCTATATCACCACCAGCAGCAGTTTCACACATAACACAACTTCTGCAGAGTGCATGCAAAAAAGACAAACGAACAAAAAGAATCCCATATTTTATTGAATGCAAAAATTAATGTGATATATTGTTGTTTTTTCTTTTATGACTAGAAATTAAACAATTGACAAAAGAAAACAACATATTGTGGCAAATATGTGAGATCTTTGTGGAAAAAAACAGACATCCTCATTAAAGAGTAGAGCAGCCTTCACAAATTTACAATACTTGAATTTAAAAAAAGAAAAGTAATGACACAAATTAGAAATTTGTGATATAAATAAATGAATAAAAATAGCAAATATTACAGAAAGAAAAGTGTTTATTTTTTCAGTATTGCATGAAACTGTAAACTGTTAATATAAAACAAAGCCCTTACTTTAATACTTAGCATTTTTGACGCAAGGGGGAACAGTATTTTTGGAACTACTCCACAATTTTATGGTACTTTAGTTTTAAGCACTCTGGATAGCACTGAAATCCTTAAGTACTTATCATACCTTAAGGGTGGCCGGCAGTATTAAAAAACAAACTCTAATCCTCATGGGTTTGTTAATTTTACGGTATACTTGATATTCTTATTTACAATGGATATCTTTCCAGCGTGTTCCTCTGTCAGCCAATCACAGCTGAGGTTCACACCGCCCCTTCTTCGTCATCCTTGAATGAACAACAAGAAAGAGTTTTTTTTAGCCATATTAATATGAAGCATCAGGTTTGAAAACATCCACATACAGAATTCTTTTCTACACTTGCAAAAAAATCTTCACTTAGGTTAAAGTGCTTCTAGGTCATACTAACATGTATCTGAGAGGTGGGCAGACTTTTTGGGCTTACATTTTAAAGTGCCTAATATTGCACACATTTTCTACAACCAATTAGCTATTTACAGACACAGTCGATCCTATTTTTTTCATTTCAGTCCTGATTTAAATCCTCACCATGCTTGTTCTTTGATATGTGTGCATTTGATTTTCTGTGGGCCTCTCTTTTTCCTCATCTTCACCACAGAGGACCAACTCCCTTGGATCAAGACATTCTGTCGCATCCTTTCTGACAGAAATCCCCATCTGCTTCATTGCTAGCACACCATCCATCAACATGATCAATGCATTTTTTCCTGACTTTGGGAACAGTTTCCACTAAGCAATATAAAGGGACATTTTCTTCATTTAGCTCTTTCATCTTACTGTTCTTACTGTAACCTTAAATGCATTGTCAAAAAGACAAAACACATTATCAAAGTGAATAATTTGCTTCCTCAAAGAAATTCATTTAATGCTTCTAGTGGGCTAATCAGAAATTGTTTATGTTCTCAGTATAGCATCATTGACAGTGCATGTGCTGAAAGAAACTTACGAAAAGGCATGTTAATTTAACTCAAAGCAATATTTTAAAAAATGCACAAGAGTTCTTAAAAAAAAACCTTTTCTATAACCTATTAGTTCACACTGTCGATGTACACCAACAGCTATTAACCCTCTCAGTGATTCTCCCGAGTTAATTCCTAATGAAAAATAAATTGAGTTGCTCCCTACACTTTCATAACATTTCCTCCTCAAAATAAATGGGTTCCTTTATGAGAAAAGACACACTGTTGTTAATGATTTTATAAGCAGGGAGCCCACCTGACATCCTGTTTTCTATTACTGTTCTTTATTCAATTTGCAAGCCACGCTGCAGGTGACCTAACCTATAAAAGGGCACTATGAATTAAATTATCAGAGCTCCTTGAAATTTTATAAATTCAGAATCGGCCTCATAGAGGGATCTCATAGCAGAAACTAATGGCCTCACCTTTAGCTTTGAATAAATCAATTGCACCAAAGGTTAGAACACATCATGCCAGGACGTATCAATGCAGTTTTTAACATTATAACATGAAGTAATTGTGGAAGTGTAAATGGCAGGTGTATGAGGTCATGTGGGAAAATGTGCGTTTGCTCATCTTAGTGAAAGCTGATGAACACATGAATTTGTGATTGCAATATACATCCAATTTGATTAATATACCTTTTTTAGAAAATGTGTTTTGGAGATTTCAGTGTAAGTGCTGATAATGCAGTCATTCAAATAACATGTGTAAGCATTTTAGGACAATAACTGGTTCTATCTAACTGAAAATATGAATATATATATAGAAATATATATTTGTGTGTGTGTGTGTGTGTGTGTGTGTGTGTGTAAATGTGTGCATGTAAAGAAAAGAAATATACTATTTGATTTACAACCATTTTCTATTCTAATTAAGTAGGAAAACTTAAAATAAAGGCAATACTCTGAATTTTACATTATTTTATGCTGAAAAGTGGCAGCACAAAGCTTGTCACCTCAATAAGATCCCTTTTATCCTTGAAAGAGCAGAAGCTCTTTCCAGTGTCATTTTGTTCCAGTTGATAACCTAACAAGAGGTTGGTGGGAGGAAAAAAAGAGCCAATCAGTAACACTTGTTGCACCTGAAAACATGGAAATTTTGGACTTTTATTTTAGACAAAATGGAAAACATTGTCTTGTAAAGAAGAAGGGAATATGGATAGGATCACTCAAGTGTGTTCAATCTTAGTCAGGACAAATGCTTTTATGAAGCAGCCGAGCATGAAGGAAATTCCTTTGTAAATTGCACCCGATCTTTGGAGAAATTGTCCTTTTTTCAAAGTCAAGTCTGGATGCCGAATTGACACAAAACAGTCTATTTCACAGATTTCATCTGACTGAAGTATATTTTAGTATCTGTTGAAGGAGCAATAAAATTAGATTTTTCTTTTTTAGAACTAGTTTATTTAAGTATCTTCAAATAATTTTGCAGTTTCCACATTTGTAGTCAACCAATGACTAAAATATGTGTCACTGTTAATTTTATGATACAAAAAGGATCTTCCTTTAAAATTTGGAGAGCTATAGATACATAAGTACAGAAAATCAAAGGAGTTGAGTAAAACATGTTTGACACTGAATAATAATGTTTGCTCATACGTAAGAGGCAGTGTTATTAAGCACCGGATTACGATGCTTTTACATGTAAAATAAACAAATAAAAGTTTAATTCCAAGGCCAGACACAGATAATGAAATCATTTCTGTTTCCAGGAGAGCACAAAGGACAGAGCTCGTGACTTCCACATCAATATTTTGCTCCTTTTAATGAATTGCACTAGAGGGCTCTATAATGCATTGTGTTGAGATGAAGGTTTTGCATGATCATGACTATAATACAATTACATCTGACTCACATGGTATATATGCAAACTAGTCACTCACAATGTTTTTCTTTCAATAAATAACAACACAATTAATCTCTAATTTACCTAAATTACATGATTTAATCTAAGTATATTATAAAACAATGGAGAACAAAGATTTAGTGATTTTGAGTGCTACTTCTTTTATAGCATGATTGATTAGTTTCACATTATACACATATTATAATGAAATTTATCACCTTTTGTGATTAACTGTGTTACCTAATAAAACTCTTTCAAGTGTACAATTAGTTCACATATACTTAATATAGGGAATCAGCTTACAGAACACAGTGAGGAAACTATTAAGTAGTGAGCCACTAGAGCTTCTAATTAAGAAGTTGTGTACATCCATGGTAAATCCTGAATAGAAAATCATGATTCATTGATTACTTTTCCCACAGAAAATGAAGCAGTGGCTTTACTCTTTTTCTAGTCATATCCAGCCATTTTCCCATGGGTATTACATACCTGACTACAAATTTGCCTTTAAACAAGTAGGGTCACTGATCATTGACATTTAATGCAATGCATTATACAGTACACTGTAAACATTGAATAGCTAGAGAAAAAAAAACACTTCTACACAAGTCTATCTTGGAAAAAATGGCAAATCTCATATCACACCAACTTCCCCTTTAAGCAATACCCTGGGTGCCTCCAGGAAGGTAAGCACATTTATTGACCCTTTTCTTTTTCATTTAAACACCAATCCTCACACCAGCTTATGGACTTTATGCTATTCCCTCTTCCATTTGGCTTTGTGATTCAAACATTTATTGCCAAATTAGCCCAGTATTAACTGGACATTTTCTAGCCCAGCAGAGTCACAGGAAGCAG
The DNA here is from genome assembly GCA_037177515.1 of Pseudomugil tenellus. Classification (NCBI taxonomy): domain Eukaryota; kingdom Metazoa; phylum Chordata; class Actinopteri; order Atheriniformes; family Pseudomugilidae; genus Pseudomugil; species Pseudomugil tenellus. The sequence continues at coordinate 13,072,706 of JBAMHX010000016.1, read as the reverse complement.
GTTTTAGGCAGCATCCTCCATTGAAAGACAAAGATGTAGGTTGAGTCAAATGAGTATGATCCCTACTCAAAACTTAATTTTCATTTTCAGAACAGTATTTTACTTGTCCATGATAATTTTTTTACGTATTACTAGTGTTTTCTTTCTCATCTTACCATAGTTCTAAAGCATATTAGGTAAAAACTATGCCATATTTTTGTAATTACATTTTATTAGAGTAAGTTATTTTATTTGTCTGTTTTTAAAACGTCTTTATTATCTGCGATAAGATCCTGTGTGCTGCTGCTATAGTTGTAGTAGTAAAACTGCATGCCACCTCTCCAGATGTGTGTTTAGATTTGTCAGTTGCTGTTCTTCCACGAAGGCGTCAAAAATGTATGCCTAATGCTTCTTTCTTCTTTTAAAATATTAATAAAATATTAATTCAAATGGCTCCTGTCTATACACACCCTCTTAACAGTTACGCTCAGCCACCAATGGTAGTACGCCTAGCACTACCATCACTGCATGGGGCTAAATCACAAGCGAGACTCTTCTAATCCGTTGTTCCTCGGTGGTGGAACTACCAAACTCTCTTTGCTCTGCAGTGTCCTTATCTACTTTCAAGAGCAGGCTAAAGACCCAGCTCTTTAACTAGAATTTCTGCACTTAGTTGCAATATGTAGAAATTATACTAATTTTGGAAATTTGTTCTAGCTATTTGTGAAAATTCAGTCCTAATGACACTGAGAACAAAAAATCTGCGCATCTAGTACAGCAGGCAACACCTGTGTCCAACTAGACAACTATACTTATCTATGATGTCTTCTACTGTTTTATTTTGTGCTTGTGTTATTCTTATTCTCAGATGTGAGTCACTTTGGAGAAAAGCATCTGCTTAATGACTGTAATGTAATGTAATAATTTATGTTTTTAGATCTAATGGTGAAATAGTTTTGGTAGAATCAGGCCAATAACTTATTGATGTCACTTCATATTTGATCAAAGAGTTTGTGTATTGATGAAATATTGAGGATGAAGATGAAAAATTATTCAGATTTATCTTTATTTAGGGAGCAGTAGGGTTGTAGATGACCGTTATTCCTGTTAAGGATGAGGACACTGGTTTCTTTAGATTGAGAAGAATCTAAATTTAATAATGAAGATAAAAGAAGTTGAACATACATTAAACATTGAAACATGAAGGGACAAAACATTAAAACATACAGACATGGTACGAGGTCATAACCCGGGGAGAATATTTCCCAAAGATCTGTGGACCAACAGAAGGCTGGAGCTATTTGTTATGGTTTCTGGGTTTTGTTAGTTTTGTTTTGTAGACTTCCTGGTTTCCTGTTTTATTTTATATTCTTCCTGTTTTGCCCCATGTTTCTGTCTCTTGCTTCATGTCTTCATTAGTTTCACCTGTGTTTGATTGGTTATTGTGTTCACCTGTTGTAGGTCAGTTGTATTTAAGCCTGTTGTTTTCTGTTATGTTTGCTGGTTCATTATGTATAACATTCTGGGTTCTTTAAATTCTTCGAGTTCTTTGTTTCCGTAATAAATCCTGCTACATTCCACCCTGGCTGCCTCCTGTTTCAACTCCTCACCTGCATTTGGGTCCACCACCTACCCTCATCTTAACACTATTCTGCCCCAGCCAGATAGGGGAGCTTTGTTTAAAGACTTTAATCACATGCGTAAATCTGTTTCTAAATATTTCCCTGATGGAAGGACGCCGGCCTTGCTTCGGCTAAAACAAGGGCTTAGCAGATGGTTTACTAAAGGTCAGAATGACATCAGTTTAGGAGCCTTATGGTTGGACCTTTCAGCTAGACATTAATTAAGAGCAAGGTAATAAGCTAAAGTGACCGGAGGGTTACCACCTCCACACCACTACATGGCATTGTGCTGCCAGTGCCATCATATGGTAAATTGGTGGCACTGGGGCAGTATAAGTGCAGCTGGGGTAGGTGTGGTGTCTTCTTCCTCTTCCTGTTTGCCTGCTGTTTGTAAGGGTGTATTGGCGTGGTTTGGTCCAGGAGGATCTGGCGTATGATTGCCATATCATCGGTAAGGATTGTGGCAATGCTTCCACTCAATTGATATTACTACAGCTGATTACTGATTAAGTTCTCATCCCGCTTGTAGTACGTGGGTGATCATGTGTGCAGGGGAGTGATTGCTGTGGCTGATGTCAAGTGTGGTGAGTCTGCCCTGCCTACAGGCATCTCATGTCAATACAGCAGTTTGATCATGTGTGTATGTGAGCAGAAGGACAGCTGTGTGGATTACACCCTTGGCTCCTCACCCTGCTGTACTGGCGCTGCAAGGTTGTGAAGTGGCAACGCGCTGCTGCAGGTGTCGGAGCAGTGACGTCTCACATCTTCAGACTCGTGGACACAACGTCGGACTGATTAAGCTCCATTGTTTTGATTTGTTATTGATTACTCCTTTGTGTTATGTATATTTTTGTAGTTTTGATTATTGAGTTTTGTTAATTTAGTGTCTGCAGGTTTTAGATTGTTTGTTTGTCCTGCTAATTTTTTACTATTTGTTTGAAGTTTAGGTGCTGTGGAGCCAGAGCCACGTTTCCCTCCCTGATGGTGGTTCTTTCTTCACGTGTCTTGGTCGGCGTGTCATGCACGGGTGGTTTGGTTCGAGTTTATCCCTTTTTTTTGTCCCTAAAGATGAAATGTTGCTCTGGGTGTCCGTACACTTTTGTTTTTAAAGCTCTTTTGCTAATTTAGTAAATGTGTGTTTAGTTATTTGCTTATTTGGTTGTTTAAGGTTGGTTTAAATAAATTTTTGTTTAAATGCTGGAACAGTCTCTGCCCCACATTGACGGAGTATTATAATAACTAGAAAGGTCCCAGGGGTTAGCTTCCCCTCTGTGGCATTGTCGGTTTTAAGGGTCCAAATATTAATTTCCCAATAGTGTACTGCCACACCAATAAATTAAATTCCTCTACAATACCAAACCCCTGATAATTGTAAACCTTTGCTTACATGAAATCACACAAAAATAGGACATTTCATGGATAAGTTTCATCTGATCACAGGGAAAAACCAAAAATTAGCTTTATGCTGTGCCAAACTCCTTTGACCCTAATGTTGACAAGAAGAAAAACACAAAAGAAAAAGAAGAAATAATAAACAGATAAAGAACATTAGCTAGATTGTCAGCTATATGAGTTTGGGACTTACTCAATCCACCTACTCATCCATTTAACACTAACTGATACTTAAATATCAGTTATGAACAAAAGAGAAACCGTTAAAATAAATTAAACAGGAGATCTTCCCAGTTATAAGTCCCCAACAAATACTTTTAGAAAAAAAACTAATTATCTGGTCTCTGAGAACTAGAAAATTGTCAACAAGAATTTAACCACCATAGAAGCCTATTAAACTGTTAAACAGTGTACTGATTAACTTCTGATCATATGTGTGCCACTCACTTTTCATAGAGACAACAATATGAGGGGAAAGATGAGGGTGGGGTGTGGAAGAAGAAAAAGGGGGAAGAAGGACTACTGCCCCAAAAGCAGCAGGAAATAGTGTTACGAATAGTAGAAGTGTTACGAACATTGAACCTCAAATTCCTATGAGACCATTTACAGGAAATTAAGTTTATAACTTGGGTCTGCCCCCAATTTGTGAATAATATCATCTCTACTGATAGCCATTGTTTAATTGATCAGATTAATTAAGATCAATTTAAAATAATATCAAGCTTTTCTGTACCTTTGTTTCAAGGAGAATCTGCAAGCTTAAATACAATTAAAGTATTTACCTTTATAGAGACAAAATACACTTTCTTTAATTAAGGCATCTGAACCATAATTAGACAGTATAATAGTCATGTTAATCGGAAAACCAATTAATTACCTCTTATAGGAGAAACACAATAAATGCCCATTTTTGTTTTAGATTAATTTCTGCAAACATTTCTTTCTTAATCTAAGTAAAATATGTGTTATACATTTATCTCATTTTAATACAGCAGAAATGAAAACCCAATTGATTCAGACTTTCTCTTGGTCATGGACTGGAACTGATTCTTCATTTTTTGTTGATATTTCCAGATGGCGGAGTTTATTGAAAAACCCCTGCTCCATTGAGATGATTTTTTGACGGATCAAAGCAGACATCCTGATGTTGGATGATGCATCTCTCAAACTTTATGCATTCTCCTCTCCTTTTTTGTTGTTGAGAAGATTAGCAAACATTTGTAATTCCCCATGTTGTGCTGGAGAATTAGCAAGGGTGGAGTGGATGATCCCACTGAAGGTCAGATCAGTGGGCCAAGGCAGTGGGCAGGTGAGAATTACACTGCTGGAAACATCACGTTTGGTTGCCTGAGGCTTTTGGCTCTCTCTCTGGTAGAGGCCCGGAAATCTATTTATGTCAGCTGGACACTCTCCATTTTGTGTCCCGCTCAGGCTCACAGGGGTTTCTACCCTCCTGAGTGGCAAATGCGAGCCTCAGGTCTCCTCTCAGACCTACATGATTCCATTTCCACAATCTTAGACCTCCTGGTCTAGTGTGGTTTTTTACCATCTCAAATACACAACCTGTAAACCTGTAACTAAACAGAGTGGAGAGGTTGTACATCATAACAAAGGTGTCCCCACCGAAAGAACCTGGAAAGGAATGGTTTTTCCGACAGGTTCTATTCCTTTTGAGGAAGGGTGGGGGGGGGGGGGGATGCTTTCGAAAACATCCCCCAAAACAGTTAAAATTCAATTAGAGGTAAAACTTACCCAGCCGATCCAAAAGCAGCTTCAGTAATTCAAACATCGCTCCCAGTGCTGCCCCCCCATCCCAAGGAGCTAGATTTGTGGACCTCAGACAAAGTGGGAACCAAACCCCTGCTCCACTGATCAGGAAGTCGATTCAACCACACCTTCCACAAGCCCATCCCTATTTTTTTTATCTAAAAAAACCCGTGTATAGCATTTAGTTGTTTTTTTAGAAGTTTACATTAGACAGAATTTGAGATCATTGTTTCCATTTGAAATCTACATCATGAACTTAACAGAACTGAACCTCTCATCAAATGAATTATCTTTTTGTTTTTGAAACGTTTGTTTCAAAACACATCTGTGAAAACCAAAACAGAGGCCCTGAAGGCCACAGAGACATTCACTTTCTCAATTAAACTTTCACTGTCACTGCTAAAGTGTCTGTCTCTCCCACCTAAAAAGAAAAAAAAGTTAATTGATTATTTGGTAATAGTTAACTCTGTAATTTTCCTAACTTGGTCTGTATTCTGCTGGTGGTGCCTTAAACAGAGATTTGTTAATTACTTCTGAATTTCAAACCTGAAAAGGAAATTTGTGTTAAAGTCAGTGGATGAAGGTTGCAGCTTCATCAACATTGTTCTCTTGTACAAATAAATGAATTCAGGAAAAAAAAAACTTCTTTTCCAGGGGACAGCTTTGGACTCTTAAGGAACTGTATGCATCCCTAAACAAAGGTCATTTCTCCTACTAAATAACCCTCTAAATTAAGGATATTTCTAATACCCTATGCATGAAACCTTAAACGGAATTTAGATTTTAAAAGTGATAGTGTGCTTTATTAGTTTGTTTCTTATATAAACTAAGAACCCTGCTTGATTGGTGATTGGTAAGACTTTGTCCTTACTAATAGTGCTCTTTGTCTCCCCTTAAAGAACAAACCTCTTGTTTTATTCTTATCTCCTGTGACAAAAAGACCAGAACCTTTTCTAACATATCTCACCTATCTCTCTTGTCCCATTCCTGGGTTTTCTCTGGGTTTCTCTGACCCCCCACGGTTAAGACAGGCAAGGTTAAATCAAAACACTCAAATGTTTTGCAAAAAATTAGGCACATTTCTTCTGCTATGATTTCATCCCATTCAAAATCATTAACCTGCAACACTTTCTCAATTATCTTGGATATAAGAGAGAAATTAGAAACAGGTTTATGATAATTAATTATGGAGACATCCTAAAAATTTGTTCTCTTCAGTGAGTTAATTGTCAGCTATTTTAAGTCACTTAAAAAAGTCTGTTGTCTGTAAGCTGTGGATGATAAGGAGATTCCCTCTCCACAGAGGTAAAACACTGCTTTTAAGAAATCAGATTAATCATATTCAGAGTGCTTTGCTGGTTTACCTTTTTAGTCTGGTTACGTTAATCTGAGACATAACATCAGAATTAATTCTGTGTTTTTTGTTTTTGTTTTTTTAGACTAATTATTTTTAGTTTGACTTTATGGCATTACCAAGCAATTTGGTCTAATTGCTTGCATTATCTACCGTATAGAAACCTGACTGCTTTCTTCTCATTCCTCAGTAGAAAAATCTCTGTTACAGTAAGAATTGTTTACATTCTTCTCTTAGCATGTGAGATAGATAAAACTCTCTGACTTAGCTTTGTTTGTACCACTCATAAGAAATTAGAGATTCTGTCCTCTCTAATTAAGTTCAGTTTTATCTTGCTGTGGTGTTTTCTGTTCACTTAAGATGCTATTGATTCTCATTGGCATAACAGCATGCATCACATTCAATATTTTCCCATTTAAATGATCCTAACACCCATCTGTTGTTTCAATAGAGCTGTGGTCTTGATGATCTCTGAGAAGCAAGTTATTTTAAACATCCAGTAAATTAAGCAAAATATAGACATTACAAGTGTTTCAAATCAGGGCCAGAACACTGGAAATATTAAAACCTTTGGACATAATCATATCCAGAATGTGACCTCAGACTTTGGCTCGATTCTTTTTACATGTCACAGAACCAGAACGCGACATTTCACATGTACAGGAGAAAATTCCCTGTACGACCATGTGTTTGGATCTAATGTGTTAATGTTAGAACCATCAGTCAAAAAGAAAATAAAATGCTAGGATCAGGTAACTGATAATAATCTAAAAAAATGTATCTTTAAGCTTATACCTGGAACTATAGATGATTAAAAATAGGATTTCAAGGAATCCATTTTTAATTTTTTTTTAAAAAAGAGATTTACTTAATCACATAAAACTCTTTACTCTGAAATTTAACCTTTATAGCCAAACAGCATCCCCACTTTCTAAGGGAGGGGGAAAAAAAAGCAAGGATAACGCGCAAGCCCGGCTGTGGCCAGAAAGAGTGTCCTGTGACCTCTGACACCTTAAACCATGGCCAAATACAAAAAAGATGCTTTTCTCAAAATTATGTCTTTTCTTCGGAGACAAAAGCATCTTAAGAATCAGATGTTCCCAAAACATCCTATCAGTGGATTTCGTTTACTGAGACAACTGTCTCTGCCTGACAAAAGAAAATATTTTATAGAAAACCCAGCTTTCAACTGTAAACAATCTCTTATCTCCACGTCAGTATGCTCATTTGTGAACTCTTGTCACCCAAATGCAATCAGAAACTGAAGGAGATATTTGAAGTTTTCAGTTCAAGAAACCAGATGAGTCTCCATTGCTCATCTTATGTTGAACTGGAAACAAATATTTTCTACCCAGTCAGTCGTCTCATCTCCCCCTGTGACAAAGCAGCACTTTGTCACATGACCTGTGTAAATAAACTGTACAGCACTTTAAATGGTATAGTTGCACGTT
>JBAMHX010000016.1:13019796-13036403 GCA_037177515.1 Pseudomugil tenellus | reverse complement strand
CCATGTTGCAACGTAATCAGGATCCTCTTAAAAATTGGAGGGCCATATATTTTATGAGATCTGATTGGTCTGTATCCGTTTCTGGCAGTCGATCATTTTATGGCACATAACCAGATAATAAACTGCTCCAGAGTAGGTTAGCCGTTCAGCATGTGTTGCTGCTGTGATACAGCTCGATCAAAAGTAAGTCAGCTTTGGAGTACAGAAAATCCAGAAGTGATTCCTGAAGTTATCCGGATAAGAAAAAATCTAACTTCGTAGGCCTCTGGACAAGCTATAACTATGTGTGATTGTTGGTTTTTGTGTTGGTTTTGTGCTTTCTTAAAGCCTACACTGACAGTAAAAGTCAAGTTGAAACAAATAATTATGTCCTTGATGATTTATTTTTCATGTCTTTATATTGAATAAAAACATTTTATTAAAGACTTCAACTGGAACACTTACATAAATATTCCCTACCATCTTTTTATGTCCATAAGAGACTAGATGTAGCCCTAAACCATTTGTCAAGATAGTGATGTTTCAGCTTGTTGGGACAATAAAAAGTCTGTTTCATTTAGATAAAAACAAAATGTTGTCTGGAACTGACATATTCTCATTATTTATTCTATCATTATGAGACATAATAATAAAAAGGCAACAATGAGGGAGCCCAACTGAAATCAGTTCAGTGCAAGTTCATGTTTTCTTTCACATCTTTGTTTTGATATTAAAGATAATTGTCCTAAATATTTTTATGGCATTAAATATTGTGTTTTTCCTGTCCCTCCTCAGACTTTGGTTTTTGAACACGATAGTGGAAGTTGGTGATGCCAGAGTTCTTAAATTCTTTGAGAATCGGTTTAAGGTCAGGGATTTGTCACCAACTGAAGCTTGGCAAACATTTCTGATTGTGATGGAACATCTTCAAGCTACTCCCGAGCTAGTAGAGATGGCTAAAGTGAGTCAATTGTGAAAATGGAACAAATGTTAGTATACTAGAGGATAAAAAATGATTTATATTCCAAATTTCTCTGTTTTTTGCAGATGTTCCTGGGGATGCCATTCAGTAAATCTAACATCAATCTGTGGCATACTGTGGTGCTTTCCTACGGTTCTCTGGTGTACAAGCACTGTGCATATTATACACCTTGCCCAGTAACTGCAGTTCAGGTAGCAAGACTAAAAAATATTGTTTTTTTCATACTTAAAAAGACACCAGTACCATATCTTTATGTTACATGATAACTTAAAGGTAGGGTAGGAATGTATTCCAGGAGCATTTTTAATATATTACTTTTAGTCCACTTGACACTCTGACTACACACAATTAATCAAATGTTATTAAGCAAAATTTGAGTAAAGTAAATCACCTGTGGAACAGATAGGACTGTATAAACAACAAAAAATTACATTAATTGAACCCATTTTAAGAGAATGAAAGGTGACATGTCCATTAAATACAGATGTCATTTGTCCCTCAACCCCTCTGCATGTGCCCCCTTCATACAGAAGTTGCAGCCTCTCAGAGCCTTGGAGTACTTGTAAAGAAAAAAAGAAACAACAGAAAAAAACAGAGTTTTGCTAGCAACATTAAGAGCGTAAGGAATGTTATGGTTAATGAATCGCGGAGCATAGTGTGCCGTTTGGGTGGAAGCCTATAAAAATAACTTTTCAATTGTGAATTTTCAAAATGTAGCTTGCTCAAATGGTTTTGTCCAGGATTTCCTACCCTATCTTTAGTTAAGATACAGAAATAAATTAGTTTTCCATTTGAAAAGGTAATTGATAAGTTTGTCAATCAGGTCACGTGTGTTGTTAAAATTTGCAGCCGTTGCTGGATATGGCCACAGAAGCTTTGAGGACTGGCAACAAAGACGACATGGTACTGTTTCTGAAAGCTCTGGGGAATGCAGGTCATCCAAGCAGCATTAAAACCATCATGCGTTTCCTTCCTGGAATTGCTGCCACCCCTGTGGATCTCCCTCTCCGTGTGCAAAGTGCTGCAGTGCAGGCTATGAGACTAATCGCTGCCAGAGACCCTCACAGTGTAAGATGGCATACAAAATGCTCAATAGATGCAGCTGTGACACGTGTAAATTAATGTTTCTGTGATAATCCGAATCAGTGTAAAGTTGATGGAAGCACTGCTTCATAATTTTGACATTAATTTTCTTTAGAAAACAGTAAAGGAAAAATACTTTGGCAGAGTTGTAAATCCTTGTTAAACTTCATTATAATATTTGTACTTTCAGGTTCAAGACATAACCATGCGTCTGTTCCTGCACAGGGACCTTCCCTCAGAGATACGAATTCTTGCATTCATGATCCTTTTTGACACTAAGCCATCAATGGCTGTTGTGTCCACAGTAACGTCACATCTGCTTGAAGAAAAAGACCTAAATGTTGCTAGTTTTGCATACTCTTACTTCCAAAGTTTTGCCCAATCCAAAACTCCCGACAATCACTTCCTGTGAGTATAACAACAAAGAAGTGTAATATTTATTTATGAACATAATTTTGTAACTAAATAAGAATTTTGTGGCCTCTCCAATAGCTCAACTGCCTCTAGCATAGCTGTAAAAATCCTTGCCCCCAAATTTGGACGTTTCGGTTATAGCTACAGCAAAGCAAAGCACATGGACTGGTTTGATGGTATGTTTGAATACAGCAGCCATGGTGATTTCCATTCAAAAAGAGAATTGAAAATAACATTGTGTCAATATCTAATTTTCCCAACACAGATGATTTCCTAGCTGGCACAACTGCAGAGTTCTTCCTTCTAAGAAGTGCAGCTAACATTTTACCCACAGAAATTATGTCAAAAGGAAAATTTCATTTCATTGGCAGGATTGTACAGCTGTTGGAGGTAGAGTTTTACCTGTTACCGCTAATACATGCATTTAAATAGTTAATCTTTCCCTAATCACAAACAATAATCTTTATCCTTCCCTTATTTCAAGTTGGGTGTTCATGCAGAAGGAATTAAGGAGTTGCTCAGTGCCAGTAACCCTGGATTTAGAGGAAATTTTAGCATGAGTGACATTAAGAGCATTTTTAGTATGGTGAGTGATATAGCAAACACTTTATGGTCAAATTTACAAATATGTAAACTTAATAACCAAATATTTTTGCTTGTTTTCTATTATTTTTTCATTTCAGTTTCAAAATTTGGATGTTCTTCCAAATGATAAGCCAGTAATGTCAGCTTATTCCCGTGCCTCTGGACAAGAGTGGTACTTCACAGATATCAGCAAAGAAGTATTTCTGAATTTTGTTAAGGTAAGAAAAAAATCCTTTACAAATCCTGCTACTAATGCAGATATGTTTTTTTTTTTTCAGGAAAAACAAAGTTACTAACATCTTGTAACACTGATGTCACCTGCAGGCCTTCAGTCCTTCTGCGGGTAAAGGAACTCCTCTGTGGGCTGTAATGGAAAATTTAATGAGAGGAATTTCATGGCGGTTCCTGAAACCATATTTGGTCATTGAGGCTCGATATTTCCAAGCTACCACGCTGGGTCTTCCAGTAGAAATCAGCAAATATTACAATGCCCTCACATCAGTCACTGTTAATGGTGAGCAAACAAATAATACAGCATATAGGAGTCCCACTATAACTAACATCCAATAAGATTTTCAAAAAAAATTATTGATTCTATCTTTGTGTATAGCTAAATGTGGAATAAATTCAGCACCAACTGAACGTCTAGAACAGCTCTTGGCATCGGAAATTTCAATGGACACAGACGGCTTTGCTGGGTAAATATATTCCAATTTAGATGGAAAATAATTTATTTTTGTTTAAAAGTTGTATTTTGTTCACAGTGGGGTTGTAAAGACTGTCATCAACTTAGAAACCTGTGTTTCTTTAAACAGGGACATCTATGGAATGGTTTAAACTTGTTACTTGCTTTTTATTTTATTTTTTTTTAAGACAAGATTTCGTTCTTCTGAAGCTAGCTTGCTGATTTCTTTAAATATGGAAGATTGTCATCTGATTGGTGAAGTAAATGTCCTATCAGATCGTTTTGCTCTGTCACATGTTACACATTTTATTGGACAGCTTTATATCATAATGTGGTGTATCAAAGATCTAAATGGAAAAAGATATCCCACTCTTCATTATTTTGTCTCTTGGAAAGGATTACAAAGACATTTCTGCTTATTTTGGGTGGGATAAATCAGTCACAGGTCATTTTTTTGCTAAGTCAATAGAAACGGCCTATAGGAAGCATTAGCTGCAATAACACAAGTCGTTATTTGCAGTTTTTGTACACATATATAATAGTTAGACCCTTTATATTTGACCCAATTATTCGTAAAATGATATCTAAACATTTTGTAAATGTCCAAAAAGTTTTTTTTATTATGGTTTGCTGTATTTTTTCAATACATACATGTGAAATTTGTTTTCTATTACTGTCCATATATTTTTTAAAATGTATTTCACTCAATAATAACATGGATATAATGAAAGCTCAGTTTGTTCTGAAAATATGTTAAATGCATCATAGTAAGTTACAAAATGACTATTTTATGAGTTATAATACACAAACCATTCCAGGTGAGGATTAATAGAACGTCTTTAGTCTCTGAAATAATGAAAGCCAATTCGCTTGCTGGAAAGATCTCAATGTAGTTTGACTTTCATGCTTTTGCTGCTTACCTGTACCACTTTTAAATTTTCACTTGGATTTCTAACATTTTTTGTGTGTAAAAACCTTCAGTTTAAGTTCCTAAACTCATCACGATCTATTTAACAGCTAAAATAATTTATTTTAGCTTTCTTTTATTTGTACTTTTTTAGCGTCACAAAGGATTTCTGGGTTTTCTATGGAATAAACACAGAGCTGTTCCAAAGTGGATCTCAGTTTAAAGACAAATTTGCAGTTGGTCTCCCATGGAAGTTTTCCACTAAAGTAAATGTTGCAGAAAAGCGATTTGAACTGGACTTCCCACCCTGCAAAGAGGAGATTCAAGTCCTTTCACAAAGGTATATTTACCAGTTTCAAACTATTTATGAGCTGGAAAAGTTTCTTTAGCAATTCATTTACAAATATAAAACATCTTATGTTGTCTAGGAAGTTCAAGATTTCCAAATAAGTTACATCTTTAGTAGTTATTATTAATTTATTCACACTTTCAACAATGCAGCAATGATGTCAGGTGAACAAAAAATACTCATCTCTTCTTCCGTACAAACAGATCTGATGTATATGCAGTCTCCAGGAACATTGAAGATCTAGATTCATCAAAGATTACACCAATAATGGCCATTTCTGGTGACTCCAAAGATAAAGTTGTTAGTATGGACCACACTGAGCCACTGCAGGTACTGTCCCACCATGGTGGTTCTGCAAGTATCTGTGCCAAGAAGCAGATTCATGACTGTGATTCAACTTCTCCCACAGATTCTGAAACCAAACACTTGGCATCCAACCTCCAAAATGTGTGCAGAGAGTAAAATGTACGGACTGGGTCTCTGTATGGAGTATGAGCTGAAGAGACAGTATTATTACAAAGAATACCCTCTGTACTATTTCCTTGGATATACCAACATGGGAATTAAAATCATTCCAGGTGATTAGGTCTACAGTCACAAGCACAGACCAGGATATGAAAAACCCATTAAATACTACAGAGAACTACAGAACCTAGTTTAACTTGCATGAATTTTCAGTATATTTAAAAAGAAATATGCACAATAACAATAATTTCCTTAGTAATATACTATACTATCTACACATGATTTGTTGTATAGATTGAGGGAGGAAGGAAGGACCTGCAATATCCCTCCTTTTCACATTTGTGTTGTCAAGAACATCGCAGTGTAATGCATCAAGACAAAGACAGTGCAGAAGTTATAGTAGCTGGCCAAGGATTCTGATGTGTCCTGCCACCTCCACTTGGTCAAAGAGAAACCCAGGACGGAGTTGGTCTTAATAGGCTTAGCAATTCTCTTTCCCGTAGCAGTCAATGTGTTCTGTGCTAGTTAGCAGCTCTTTGCTCTTCCCTGTGAGGATCTTTAGGATGTTTTGCTGGAAACCGTTCATAAGGACAGAGTCAGATCTGTGTAGAAGCTAATTAGGCTAGCAGCTGGACAATTTTATTGACACTTTTTTTGGTTTTCACTTTTTGTTTTGTTTTCTTTTTAATTATTTTTAATGAGATATTTTATTTTATATAAAATTAACTTGGGTGTTGATCTTGATCAGAACATGAGACACCATCAAACATTCATAAATGCCCCAAGTGATCTGAATGGACAAGCACCAACTCCATCAGCTATCTAAGACTGGCCCACAAGCAGTACTAGTTTTCTACCTGCATCAACATCTATCAGTGACTTTCTGAGCTATCATTGCTAATGTATTGTGTGCATTTTATTAGCCCAGGAAACCAAAGCGGTTGAGAAAATCCACTTTGAGGTTAATGCAGGATCAAGCAGACATCCAATGAGTGTGCACCAACTTCTTGAGACTCTCAAGAGGCTTTCCAAGGTATTTGGCTATTCATGTAGTGTTATTATCTGAACACCTGGGCTGGTGTTTGAGTCAGTTAAATGTTCCTGTTCCTAAATTATGCTTACAGGAAGCAACCCAGCAGATAAATCTGTCCTCCGATTCAGCGTCAAGTGTCAGACGATCTCATCACAGCCACCGTGACATCTTAATGGAAGTAAGCACCACACACAGCCTTGTCTTTAAATTTATTTATTTTTTGCTCATGATACACAAGTTTGTATTGAGTAAACTTTGACAATGTATGTGAAGACTGTTTCATTATTAGTGCATAAAAGCCCAGTTAAAGTAGCATGTCTCCAAAATGTACAGTAAATTTACTTTGCAGCCTTTGTGAGTCAATTCCTGACCACCTCATCTATCCACAAAACTTCACTCACAGTCACACTGATGCACACTCACTGGGGTATTATTACTGCTTCACACTTGACATAAGGCGATCGATACTCTGCAAATATCTTAAGGTAACAGCCTTATTTTTGTTTCATTTCATAGGGCTTGAACTCAAAACCTGAAGCTGTCTTCAATTTCAAAGCATTTGCCATGAGTGGAAACCAGAAGCCTGAGGGTTATGATGCAGCAATATACTATACACCTGAGGCAAAGATTCAGAATGCCCAACTAATTGTGTCCCAAGTTGGAACAAACACCAACTGGAAGATGTGTGTCGACTCCAGTGTGGATGTTGCAGCTGAAGCAAAGGTGGATGTAAAAAAAGAACACTTTCTATTTCAACCATCCATCCATTATTTGTACCACTTATTCCAATGAAGGGTTACAGGTACCTGGAGCCTATCCCAGCAATTAGGTACACTCTGGAAACGTTCATCACTTGCCTCTATTTGAACTACTTGTTATAATCGCTATATTGATATCTATTTGGATATTTCATTATGAACATGCATCGTTTGCTCAGAGGCCTGAAAAAAGTTACAGGGTTTAAAGGGGTAACTTCACATCATGGTTTGTTTCACCTCAATGTCATTTGTAAAATGAACAGCTATTCTAATTTTGTTAAACTTATAATTCTATTTTATAAAGCTTTTCCTAATATATATTCACACAACATTATAAGTCTCAGTTTAGCTTACTCTTTTACAGTGCAGTTGTAAAAGCTATACATGGGTTATATTTGATATTCACTGTGTTTATAAGTGTCAATCTTATCTTTATAAATATAAAACTTTGGAGTACACGTTGATGTCTCTGACAGGTTGAGAGATTGGTTGCAACACTGATCTTGTGTGTGTGTTGTAGGCACATGTTAGATGGGGAGCAGAGTGTCAGACCTATGACCTGTCAATGAAAGCCGCTGCTACATATCCTCCTGGTTCTAATCCAGCACTAAAGGCCAAGGTACACTGGGCCAGGATCCCAGAATACATGGTGGAGACTGGTACAAGGTGAGTCACACAGAAAAAACATGTCAGATGGAAGAGAAGGAATGAGCTAAAATTGCACAAACAAAAACCTTTTTCAGTGCTGACATCAACAACGGGTTTATTTGTGGTAAAGCTGGGTTTTTTTTTTTATGTTTTCCAGAATTGAAAGCTACATTCCTGGCATGGCTTTTCTTCTCGGCTTCTACCAGGAAAACGAGAACAATACCAGGCAGGAGGTGTCTGCATCAGTTGTTGCTGCCTCAGCAGACAGCATTGATGTGAAGATTAAATTCCCAGAGGTATCAGAGAGAAAGCTTTTGTTGTTGTTGAACCTTTACTATTTCTCACTGCATATGGTTAAATATTGACATGGATCTCTTTCTTTCTCTTCTGTTTTCTGAAGTATACAGTGTACCGTCAGGGTATGTCAGTGCCATCTGCTGGTTTTCAGGGAATCCCACAAAACATCACAACACAGGAATAGATGGATTTGGACTGCCAAAAAACATCTGTACGTGATTTACAGCTATTTGAATAAGTTTGACTCACTTTTCCCATCCCTGCCATTGTCTTTCTGATGTAGCTGTGTGCATATGTTTGCATTTGTTTGTATGTCTCGGTGGAAGTCGAGTGTTTTGACAGAAAACAAGCACAAGGAGCTGCTGCTGTTTCACTTTCTACATGAAATGGGTTTTGTGTTTCAGAAAGATGACAAAGCCCATATGGGAGCCAGATGCCTAATGTGTCATCACTGAGATGATGCATCAACTAAAATCTCACCGCTGTGATGAAAGCCAGGCTCATAAAGCATTTATTTGTAATCTGTCTGCTGTTTCCACTCTTGAAGTCACTCATAAAGGTCTGGATTTTCTCATATGTGCTTTTTAATGAATGAATACTATCAGAAAAAATATTTTTTTTAAATTGAGTTTGATTATCTTGACAATAATTTTTCACAAAACTCATAAAATAAAAATGCAGCACAAAATATTTGTTTATTTAACTTTTTTTCATTACTTTATCATATCATTTATTCATTATTATCACATTATCATATCAGCTGTATTGTAGTTGCAGGTTATCATCACTCTCTCTATGAAATAAAATTTACAGAATGATTACATCAGTGAAATTTGCTGTTACATTCTGGTGCTCATTAATGAGTATTATCACAAAAATGCAAAGTTAGACAATGATCACAAGATCTGATGAAATCGTAGGAAATCCTACAGATGTAGTGTTGTATAATCTCAAATGTGAAGTTAAGTCAAATTAACAGCGTCAGGCCTGTGTGGTGCTAACTTTGCAGCACTTTTTGGTTTTGCTAAATTTGTTCCATACTTTATTAACATGGTTTTGCTATTCAGGGGATTTTATGAGGAACCTATAAACAAACGGTTTGTTTGACCCACAAATTAATCAACTTTATTAGCAGCTATCTAAATATATTGGGGTTTTTTTATCACAATACTAACTATTTGGGTTTATAAAGTCTTTTATACATACAAATTTGGATGTTATCTGATGAAAAAAAGGTGGATTATTTACAGGGTCTGTATGACCTGTTCTGTTTGTTTGGTCAACCGACCCAACAGGGTTGTTTGCAGATACAAGCACACAATGACACCACAAATGTCATGTAAGTCAAGCTCTCACAGTGGTGACCCGCGTGAAGAGAAAACCAGAGCTTTAGCATTAGATAAACACTTTTTTTTTATCTTTTATGAACATCTGAGAGTAATAGTCCTATTTTATGAATAAATATGATGAAATTAACATTAACTGTTGCTTGTGAAATGGATGCATTAGGAATAAATAGGAAATGCTACCTGCCAAAGACAATGATAGCTGCCTAACCAGAGATCGGTTGTCTAACAACTCCAGCTCCTGCCTACACTAATTTTGCCAGATGGTGTTGAAATGAAAGGAAAGAACATTGCCATCAAAGGCTGAGCAGGATGAGCCTAATTATAACAGCTACATTATGTTCCATTTTCATCTCTAATATCCTGGAGGCTTTCAAGATGACAGGCAAATCTGTCGTGATCCACATCAAATCGTTTCCGTGGAAAGATCAGGGCAGCCTGACCGTGTTTTGACATGACTTCAGTCGGGAACATCAGTCTGGTAGACGGCATTAGAGACAGACTGATCTGGTCATTTAGAGCAGGAGGGATTGGCCATCCTCTTCCTTTTACAGCTGCTCACGCTGTAATCATGGCCAGCCTCATTAGGTAGACCAGCCTGACCGAAAGCTGCCTGGATGTAGCTGATAGTATGATTTTTTTTCCAATTGAAGACTTTCTCCATGCACATAACAGGATATTTCAGATTTCTGATTGATAACCACTTAAATTATAAAATCAAAGTGAAACTCTTTTATACAAAATTTAAGCAGAAAGAAGATGTCATACAAAGTAATAGAAACTACCTTGAACTTCTGTTTCCCTTCTGCTACTTCCAACTTATGCATGCTATGTAAGCACTAGAGGACAGTGTTTACCAGATCTTATAGTATTCCTGGCACAGCGCAAAGACATTGGAGCCAGTCAGTATTTGCTCAGTTCACAGAAAGGACTATGCAGTGAATGTTGACATTTTGTGGATACATAAATATGTGACTTGGCACATTCAAAGTACTCCCACAACTCTAAATTGCAGAGAGAGGTTACAGTTTGCCCTGATGTCACCATAAAAGTAAAATAACCCCTTACTCTTACTGTTTCCATGCTACAATTACAACACAGTTCTGCTCAGCACATGAGGCTAAATTATGAAACAAATTTGTAGTGATTAGCTCAATGTTTTTGTTTGAACTGTTGCAACAATCAGGACACTGTAATTTCTGTTTCATTAAAAGACATATGTAATTCTTCTTCTTTGTCAAGATATCTTGTTCAGTCTCAAGAGAGCAAAACCATTAGTGAACAATTGATTAGGGCAATTTGAAAGTGCAATAAAACCCGAATGGTTTTACACAAGCTTACAGCACAACGCAAAAACAAGTTTATATGGTATAAGAACTATAGAAAGGTTATGTTATGATATTATCAAGGCTGCACAACTTGTCATTAACCAATGGGACACCTTTAGCAAGTTTAAACCCCAACATTATTGCACTTCCCAAGTTCACATACTCTAGCTTGATAATTTTCAAGGAAAGATTCGAAATTAAACTAATTTGAGACTTTAATCTTCACAAACTAAAAATAGCAAAGTCCAAAGGAAAATATCTTCAAAGATGTGAATATAATATATTTATGAGTATTCAAGTAACATGTTGTTAAGATGTATATACTGTATATGTCTGCCATATAAAATGCTGTGCCTTACCACCCCTCTTATTGCCATTATTTTGACCTCTTTAGATAAACAGGAGAATTGCTAAACAGCTACAACTGCATTTGAAATGCTGGGTATAGCTTCTCTCAGAGAGACAACATCAATCTGAAGTCTGAAGTGTGCAGTTTTACATTGCTTTTCATTGCAAAGTAGCATCACCAACATAATTTTCAACAGAAATGACAGCTTCTCTTAAATCTTTGGCTCATTATTAGAGACAATCTTTAAGCTTAAAGTGCAGTTGTCTCGACATTTCCTCTGGATGTCTGCAAAAATGGCAGCTTACCTTAAACAATTTATGCATGAATGAAAACCAGTCACTTTGCCAGTAAATTGGCTGGTAGCAGCTAAATGACACTAAGTTTTGCTATCATGTCTGCCAAATTGCTAATGTTTTATCAACTGTGATTGCTTCCCAAAGTAAGACGAGATATTTAAATACAAAATGTTTTGCCCAAAATGTTCGACTTGCTGTGTTCTGACAAAGGGTGATTTATAGAGAAAGCAGTGATGCTATCTTTCGGAATTAGCTTGTAAATTTACTGCATCCAATTTCAGTGGTCGTGTTTCAGTTTAATAACTGAAAAAACTGGAATATAAAACTTTTCACAGAACTTTAAATCACTGTGACGTTTATCAACATCTGTTGCCAGTGATGTAAAACTAATAAATACCAGTTTACAGGAGATTTAAAGGACGACGCCTACAACTGCTGGAAGAATGTTAGTGCTAGAAGAATAGCCAAAGACAAAGAAATGAATAAGAAACTTTATGGAGCATGACAAGTAATTCTATGTAAAAATTCTGGGGATAAGATGTAAGTATATGGCTTAAGACTGAATTATGACAAAATCTTTGAGCCAAAGACAAGCTGTGTATCATCTGAAAATGTTGCTAAAAACATTTTTCAGGCAACTGTTTGAGTGTGCAGAAAAAATCAACAACTAAAGTAGTGTTTATTCACAGTTCTTGAAGTGAGCATGATATTTTTTGTATACCATTCATAAACAAATGTTTGATGCAAAAGTCTCGAAGGCCTTATCCAGAAGTAACAGATTAGTTAAAAGTTTACTGAGAGAGTTTTGGAGCCAGGAATATTTTAAGCTTATATGTAACTATGACGAAGATGATACGTCCATAAACCTTCTGGTTGAGCTAGCTGGAGTGATGATCCTTGTCCAACCTCAATATATATCCTCAACAAATAATAGCCAGTCACACACACAAACAATCCACACAAAGTGCACTTTCACTTCAGCCTTAGCCTTCAACCATGACATGAAGACTGCTATTGAAATCATCACTGATGCAAAGTAACTAATTATATTTGTGCTGATATTAATGGTCACATGACAGAAAGAAGTATGCAGTGATCAGCTCAGGTCTCTTAATCTCTCTGTTCATTCTATTCTTGTTCTGATAAGCAATCCATCTTCATTGCCTTGCACCACATGCTTCAAATTAGCTTCTAGCTGCATCAGTGACATGTTCTCAGTAATGTAGCTTTACACTGTGCACCACTTGCTGCTAGATATTAGATTAGTGTAAACCATAAACATGGATACAACATAGAATCCTTTTGGGGTTTTTCTTCTCAGTTTCAGTGTGAAGCTTTTTGAGTGTGTAAAAGGTTTTCAAAGTTACAAAGCACCAAGTCTACACCAGAGGGAGTTATTATCTCATGCAGAAAACTCGGCTCCTGAACAGCTTGAAGCATCTCATTTGCAGTTTGAGATTTTCTGTGATTTATTTTCATTACTATACAAAATATCTGCATAATCCCTGCCTATAGTGACTCCTTTTGTAAATTGTCTACAAAGGATGCACAGCAGGATACTGTTCTTCTTGAGCAATCAGCTGACCAATCAGATACGCTTTCCAAAAGAGGGAACTTAAAGTGAGGGGAGCTGGTTTTCATTATGTTGTGGATAATAGTTTTTTAGAATGCACATATTAAAACATATTCAAATAGCCTAAATTAACTTGAAAATGAACATGTTAATGAGACTGACATGAACTTTTTAAACAAAATGAACACAAACATAATTCCACATCAATGAGAGGTTATCAGACTACTCTGGTATTTGTTGGAGAATATAGCCACTCCTCTTAAAATAAGCTGGTCCTTCATGCTTTCTGATTGTTTAAAAAATTCTATGAGACGGATCAGATTGATAACTTTATTCATTTAAATGCTAATTTACCCTTTTAATAGATATTTCAATGTATTAACAAGCCAGAAGACTACAACATACATCTAATTTCATTGGCTGTCACATCTACTCTGTCAGTAATTTAGGTGATGTTGTCATTTCATTCTGTCATCATCAAAGCTGAAATTCTGGACTGACTGAGAACTCAGAGAGCAGACAATCTGCAGAAGTACATTTATGAAACACTTGCTCGGTTTTCTAAACATTTACTGATATTCTGGATTTGATTTCTTGAAGGCTGCATCTGTTCTGTATTTTTATTTGTGCCACACTGACACATCTCTGTTGTATATGTGAAGAGATTTCCTACAATCATGTTCCAGGCTGTGGAGCTATGTCCTTCACATTCAGGCCTGACTGGATAAACACTGACATAGTAAGAGACTGATCTTTGCCTTTCAGTCTCTCCAACACCATAATTCTATCTGACAGCAGGGCACATGAAAGGTTTAAATATTGATTCATGTCATTAGTCTTTCAACCCGTCAGGTTTAATTACTGTTTACTCATGAATACAATATTTTACAGGACAATTAAATTTAAAAGCTTAGTTTCTCTTTTAATTTTTTTTTTACTTGTAGGTGTAATTAATTTGAGGTAATAATTCAATTTCTCTGCTACAGCAGGCATTCAGTTTACTGACTTAAGATGCAACGTAGTAAACGACCAGAAGGGGGCACTGTTGATCTTAGCAGTGGCGCAAGAAGTCTTGAAGAGTCCTCTATTCTATTTTTACCTCTCGGGGATGTTCTTGTGCCTTTCTCCTTTCCCTCTCATTTGACCCAGAAATTAATTCGTATACAATGAAAGAAGTTTCTGAACACGATCAAAATGTAATACTAAAGCATATTGACTTGTTTTATAGTAATCTCTCATAGAGCAAACCTTTCTTCTGTTTTTATTTTAACTGCAGCTTATTGAACAGTAAAACTGATGTAATGAGGATTATTTTCCAGTAACTTTACATCGAAAAAAAAAAACATCTTAAAAGTTGACATTGTTGCCACACTACAAGTAAATACCAGAGCTTTGAAGGAAAGTAGTTTGCAGCATTCAGCAGCTCAGACTACAACAATTCCTTATGTGCAGGCTTATAGAGCATGTGTCTATGGCAAAAGAAGGCCACTGATTCCTGTGACTGTAAAGAGAGGTTGCCATGACAACCTCACAGTTTGTCAAGGATCTAGGGAACAAATAGGGGGTCTACTGATGTTTCACATTCATTTGCACATGGAATACAATACAATGACAAATATTTATAGGTACAGTAGCAAAATAAATAAATAAATAGCACAATCCATAGCATAAGCTGAAGCCTAAACAATAGTTGGCAAACATTTACATGCTGACGTGAGCAGATAAGAAGGTAACAAGGTGGTTCAAGATCAGCTGTAAGATTTAATAACTGTAAATAGCAGAATTGAGACGTGTGTGTAAGTTGTGCACTGATGCCATGATTTATTCAGCTATAAAAAAACTCATTTAATAATGTCTCACAATTGATCAAAAGTAAAATACTTTTTTATCTATAAATTACAGATTAAATTTATTATATATTTTAATTTAACTGTTATTTACTGTTAACATCATTAGTCAAGCAAAATGTAAAATTTTTTATGGATGTTTTCAGTGTAACCAAATTAAAACAAACTGAATGACTAAATTCTTTAGTGCAATACTTTCTTTTTTGGTTTGAAAGTATTTACTTTTATATCATGTCAACGTTTTAAGAATGTAGCTTAGATAAGACTGGATGTAAGAGACAGAGCTAGCATCACTATGTCTGCCACCTTTATCTTTATGCACAAGAGTTGTAAGTCTGTAGTGTGCGCTTTCTCTCACTCAAGCACATCATACCAAGTTTTATCTTGCACTCTGATTAAGCTGCACTATGACTAGGGTGACTGCTGTTCATCAGCAAAGGAACAAATAATCATCAGAGGGATTACAAGCACAATGGGCGTGACATCTCAGTTACTGAGCTGCTCACTAATGAAATGAGAGCTAAACTTAGAGATTTGCTCAGGTGTGTATTTTCAGGCCCGTGTAGAGTATTTAAACCTTCTCCTAAAAGGTTTGTACAACAAATTACATTTACCTTTGTTGCTTTGTCTTTTATTACTGTAAAATTTGTGGTGTTTCAGGAGGAATTCTTTACTTTTTATAATGCCAAATACATAGTTACATGTTCAAGCTAGCATCATTGTTACTATGTTTTAATGCTTTCCTTGTAACATATATATGGCTTTTAATATTTTATGTTAGTCCAATTTGAATTATTTTGCATATACAAATAAACATGCCATGCCAAAATCTTAATCTGATTTGTTGTCTCAGTGCAACTATGAACAATTAGTTCGTGTCAGGGGTAAGACAGGTGGCAGCCTTTTTGAGAGCATGTTAATAACATTGAGTGGATGCAGGTTGCATTCAACTTTCAGAGCCTCAATAAATATTTCAAATCATGCAAATTGATATAGCAAGCATGATGCAATGTGTTTGCCATTTTCAAACTGTGACAAGCTAGACATGGTATTGTGATATAATGGAGCTACAAATGTGGTCTACAAGTCAACTTCATTTGATACACTGCTAATGAGAAGTAGCATAATAAATGATTGTGTCACCGAGCGAAAATAAATAATAGAATTTCAATTTTGTTACTACCAAACATTTTTAGACACCCTGAAAGATGTGTCTAATCTACGCTGTGGTTGGCATCCAGCTGTAGGTCTGCTGTCAGGTCTACTCTCGGCGGAGCCGAATGATTAAAGAAGCAGCAAAGTAAAACTACAGACAACAACCTGACAAGTATGCTGTGTTGGCACTACCTCACACACAAATAAGTCTGAAAACACACCAGGATAATTCTTTTAAAAAATACAGAAATGGGCATGAATATGATTGTCTAAAAATTGGCCTTGGTGAATTGTACAATGGGGAAACGAGCTGATAAAAGATATATGAGGCATTTTTTTGTGTTACAGCAAACAATTGCTTAAGAGTTGCCTATAGGCTTTTTTTCCTTCTTTAACATAAGAGGTATTTCATTCAGGTTCATCATTCCGGCCAGGCAGACTGAGGCAACCGAAATGGTAATATTCTACCGAAGACTGTAAAAGTTAGGCATGGAAAATGTGATGTTATTGTACTGTACTGTATTTATG
>JBAMHX010000016.1:12990837-13002978 GCA_037177515.1 Pseudomugil tenellus | reverse complement strand
CCAAACATCCATAAAAGTGAATTTTTCCATAACTAACTGGATTAAGACGCTGGCCCCCTGGTTTTCTCATGAAATGAGCACCATGTCTTAAATGCAAATATCTTCTCAGCATGAAAAGCTAGATGAATACATTTTCTTGCCATGAAAGGATTACTTGAAAGAGCCATGGTTGAAAACAAGCTGCAGTTTGCCACTTAAATCAGAACATGGTACACGTCTGAACAATTGTCTGTCTGTTGACAGCAAACATGCTGTCAACTAAAATACTCCAAATAATGTATGAGCATCGTGATGACAAAAATATTGTCATAACAATATGCTAACCTTTCTAGTCAATTTTCTGAATATGGCTCAATGTTAAATACTACATAGCAGCGAATATGTGGTAAACTATCTCATAAAGCAGCTTGTTTTATTGGTAAATGTTTTTTTTAAAGATCATTAACAAAAACAAATCAATATTATTGAAAATATTATGGACATTGATATGTTTGCATGCAGAAGTACTGTCTGAGCATTAAAATGCTGGTAGACACAAACCTCTGAAGACCTGTAAATAGTTTATATTCTGATGCAGATTATGCTGTGTCAGCTGTCACAAAGAAGCTGGGGTGTTTGTTTTGAAAACACATATCAGCTGGAGCCCACCGCAGCATCCTGATTAGGGCTTCCCTCCACAATCACTGTAATGTAAAATATTAAGCTTCCCATGTAGGTAAACGATGCTACCACATATAGTATACTGTAGTTACTGTGAAATAATAAGCCATTATACTAGAAGATAATGCACAATTTGGAATCGAGTGGTAAATCTTACTTACATTTTAGTTCTTCTAGGATGTCAAGTTGATATTTTTGCTCTACTGACATGTACAAACACCTATGAGCTTTACATAATACAAACACAGACACATGAAGAGACAACAGAAAGATATGAGGCAGAGTGGAAGATGAGGGTGACAGACACAAAAAGACGGGAATAAAACCCTGTGTGTAAAAGCAGCACATACATTGTTAACATCCATATCATCCTTACTATCCGTACTGTACAGTGAACCCAAAAAAATAAAATGCCATTAAAACTAAAATCTGCTCTGCGTAAACGTATGGATGTTGGAATACGCTGCTATTATGTGTGTGCATCTTTATGCTCCTGTTTTCATATCCCCACCTACGCCTCTCGTAGTTTTTGATGTTTCTGCTCTTTTAGTCTGTCTACAAGGACCAGGATTTGTTTTGAAAGACTGGGTCAAAACAGGAGCATCTTAAGATATTCTGTGCTTAAACAACTCACATTCATTTTTTTTATAGAGACAAAACCTTGTTTAAATTATCTGAACTGCTGTCCTATTATTTTTCTGCACAAACACCAGCCCCTGTCAGCCATTTTTTTACAGTCCCAATCTTGCACTTTGTCAGACTTGACATGGTTTGATTAAACTTGTCAACATCTTCCTTCGTCTTCTCTCCTTCCGATTTGGTGCTGAACGCAATCGCCCCCGGATGTCCCCTCCACTGCCAATCCCTGCCACTCACCTCAGGTCACTCTCATAGCACGCTGCTTTGTTCCTCGGCTGCCATACAGCTAACCTCAGCAGCAGTGGAAATATAGCATTATCATATTATTTATGAGGGCTGGCCTTCAGGGATGCAACTCAAGCAAGAATACCAATAGAGCTCTCCTGCCTGCACCCTGGCCAAGACACCCTACACTTCTCCACCCAGGGTAGTGTGTTATCTTTAAGCTGATATTAAGTGGGTGTTATTTATTTGCTATTTTGCCAATGTATGTACACTTTACTGCAGGTGGCCTCACTGCCCTGCATTTGCAAGTCAGGGGAAAATAAGCAAACTGTAAATATGACTTTTCACTTGAAGATTTTATGTCTGGATAGTTCCTGTTAGGTCCGAATTTGGGTAATACTTGTGCGTTAGACTGAGGCTCCCTGGTGGCAAAATAAGGATATGATCTGTTATCTGTCATAGCTACAGACAATCCGCCAGTCTGTTCACTGGGATGTGAAATGCAGAGTTTTTCACAGTGTTTGGACTGACAGATTACATTGTTAGCAGAAAGTCATTATTTCCAGAAAGCACACTAATCCACAGTAGCTGTCCAAAACCGAGACCTTTACTTAACCTCCAGCCACTAGATATTGTGTCAGACTTCACACTCGGATGGAAATGACAAATGAGATTGAGATAAGCATGTCTCAGGTAGGTCTATTCACCATTAACACCGGCTGGTTTATCTATAGTTCTGCTGATTATCATCCTTCAACAAGTGAGCATGAACATGTATGAAAGTAAAATTCAATAAAGTACTTCAAAAATATATCAAATGCATTTCCTCTCGTTCTGCCACGAGGTTTCTGAAACCGAGCGATGTGCACCAGAATCGAAAAATGTCCAGATGTTTCAATTAACCAGTGTTTGTTCTCATGTACAAACCCCTAACTCATTTCAGCTCAGTATCTCTTCATAAATGACTTATCTGAATTACATTCACCGTACTAAATGGGTTTGGCAACCATTGGGTGTGAATACACATGCAATGTGAGAAAAAAAAGGGTTTTGCGTATGTTCCTTTCCACAACCACTCTTTTTAAGAAGGATTGGAAGGCATGTGTGATGTGCCTGTTGAAGCAGTTTAACCAAATTGGCTTCACTGGAACAATGAAGAAATGCTGTAATGGAATGCTGTAATGATTTCACAAATCCTTACCCCTGAATGAACCTGGCCCCCCTTGTTCAGCAGTCCCATCATAACAAGCACATACCATAACCAGACCGTGTACATGCCACACAGGATGGATAAATGCATTGCAAGCATGTTGCAGAAATTGCCTCACTCTCTTGTGAGCTCTTTCTCCCACTGTCCTCAACTGCAAAATACTGAGAAGCAAAAGGTTGCATGGTGGGGAGTGGCATCAGGGGAACACACTGGCCCCCACAGCATGTCTTCCTTTCATGGCTCATTCATTCACTTTATCACCTCATTAGATGAATGTGAAGGTGCAGAGCAGAAGCCTTGTCACCCTGAGACAGAAAGGGGGGAGCTGTACTCCATCTTCTCCTCCCCTGGCTCAGCTTGCCCCCTCAGCTTGCAGGCTGCATACGTGGAGAACGTTTCTCCGGGGTTTGGTAGAAGCTGCCATATTAACACACTTCATCGAGTGATGCACAGCATGAATGGTTTTAGTGTCAGGGATCCATGATTGTGTGGGGAAATGAGAACGCAGTATGGGGAAAAAAACACTATTTCTGTTATTATGATGGACTTGCACAAGATAATTGCAGCTTCACATCCACAACACAGAGAGGTTTTCATATACTGTGTAGATCATAAAGCACTTTGGAGGAGAGGGAGTTAACTTCCCGAGCTGTCTGTTAATTTGTCTTTAATTTCCTTTTTACAGTTACTTAATCATACTGCATACTGCTCAACACATGTTAACATGTTAGAAAGACATGTTAAATGTTGAACACATACTGAATACCTCTGATTTGCATATCTCCTATTTAAACCACCATAACATTATGAAACATGGTGCACGAGGTGGGTGCATCTGTATGTAATGGTATTTGTGTGCCACATTTGTCTTGGGCCCCTATCATTGCTCGTTAGAAAAAGCATTTCTACCACTCATAGAGAGGGTATAAATTGCATAAATATCGATCAACCCTGGATGCATAACCAAGATGAAACCAGGGATACAGTAAAAGAAACACCCAGGAAACAAAAGGGAAAATGCAGATTGCATTAATGACAGGGTACAACTTTAATAAAATAATGTCCATCCATCCATCCATCCATCCATCCATCTACCGCTTATTCCCGAACAGGGTCATGTTCCAGGGTCCAGCTGACATTGAGCAAAAGGTTTGGGTACACCCTGGACAGGTCACCATCACAGTACTAAAATAATATCTTTTTTTTTTAATTCAACCATCAGATTCAAAATCCATCACATATATAATTTGTACTCTTTTGAAAACGGTGAGTGGACAAACCAAAATCTGTATGGGAGTGTCACTGTGGAGAATATATGGAGCTTTTTATTCCATGTGTCAGGGTATTTTAAGGTCTGAAGAGACAGCAATGTAGGATTTTTAGAAGCTTTATCATTGTGCACTATATTTTTATTGATTTCCTCCAGCTTCACATTGTCTTGAATCCCTCCTTTACAAATTGCTTTCATATTATTGGGATACAGGCTCAGTAGAGGATTTTCTGAAATTATTTATTAGATCCATGCTTGTTTAAAATTGCTTTTTGCTGAGAATAAACAATCAGTGATACTAATGAGGAAAAATACCCTTTGATGTCTGAGCTGTAGTCTTTATGAACAAATATATGTGCAGAAATCAAATGCTCAGAGTTAAGCCATATTGTACTAATGTAGAATAAAAAGTGGAGGCACTTGGTATTTATAAGTCTAAGATTACAAGCAATATCAAAGAAAATTCTTAATGTTCTCATGATATTTACAGATGTAAGAAAAACAAAGGTTAGGAAGTGTGCACAGCTTTAAATTGTTTTCGAGGAAACCAGAAACTGAAACAACATTAAGGGTGCCTACAAAAGCAAACATAAACTTTTTATGAGTGTTTTAAAGTGTCTTTTAATCACAGATAGAAAAGCATGTGTTAATAATTTATCCTGCTTAGTCACAAAGTTTTTCTAAGGCAGGACCTCAATGTCAGAGATTACTTCTGCATTAGGAGCGTGCTCGTGCTCTACAAAGACACCATCACCCTTTCGAGTGATAAATTCCAGCCGTCTTCACTTCTTTGGCTGCATTGTGTTGCGATTTTGAAAGTATTGCTGACACTTCCGAGTAGAAAAGCAAAAATAGTGACCGATTAAGAATGATATGATTAGGAATGTTTAACAAAAGTTTGAGGAAGTCCAGTTATTTCTTTGAAAAGTCTTTTTATCTTTTTTATTCTTTTAGAGAGGTGTTATAATTTTGTTTTCATATATCTATATTTACTCCATCAGGAGTCCTTAAAATCATAGTTTATTTGGTATAAACACTTTAATGCAAACTTTATTGCACTTGAAAATATTAGCTTGCTCTCTGACTCTTTACTGTCTGAAAATAAGGGTTTTGAAGCTTGTAGCACCTGTATATAAGTTTATTTCTAATGTGAGAACAAATCTACCACAGTTTTCAACTTTTTTTTTATCGATGCAACCTTCACAAAACACTTTAAATACTGAATATAGTATATAGCTGTATTGAATTGATAAACTAAGCTTGATGCTGAAATAAATAGTAGCTTATTCTGTTTAAGAGACACATAGTTAACAAGTGATTACTTAATCCAAGAAAAATAATAATCATTTTTGAACACTCTTTTACATTGTCGTAGACTGATCATCAGAAGAAACTAGCTAATATAACTGGTTTGTCTTGTTACAATGTTTAGCACATAATGTTAAATAAATCTTTATTCAATCACTCTGATTTTATTTTATTTTATTCGGTCAATCATAGATTTGAAATGTTGAATTAGGATATTTATTCTGCAAGCCAGAATCTTGCCATTTTCTGTTTTGCTTTGATTACTAAATTATATTTTCTTTATGAAACAGATATGATTCACTCATCTGCTCCCATGTGGCCATCTAAGAATTTAAACTGTAAATACACAGTTATTTTATCTGCCAGCATAGTAATCCAACTAATGCTCGGAGAGAAAAATTCAATTTTTGGTGGATGAGAGATAATATTTATGACATTTACAAATAAATTAAAAAAGGGACAGGGGGTAAGAAAATTACACTGCATGGCCAAATAAAAATCTAATTAAAAAGGCCATACACTCTAGTGTTTTGTTGGACCACCTTTAGCTTTGAATATAACATATGTTCACTGTGGCATTGTCTTTATAATCTTCTGCAATGACACAAGATTCATATCCATTTAGTTTTGGGCATTGTTTTCACCAAGATCTTGTATTGTTAATGAGAGAGTCCAACTACTGTGCAAAGCCTTTTCCAGCACATCCCGAAGACTCTCCATGATGTTATGGTCTGAGCTCTGGTTTTCAATCCATGTGTGAAAATGATGTCCCATGCTCCCTGAACCACTCTTTCACAATCTGAGCCAGATAAATCATCAATCTTAGCACTGTCATCTTGAAACTTTCCCATGCCATCAGGGATGAAAAATATTCCATTGATGAAATAAGCTTGCGATAAGGATTTTTAGGTTGTCAGTTGACTCAAATCTAATTTTATTTTTATAGCACCTTTCATACAACATGTAATACTAAGTAATACTATATGCTTTACATATATAAAAAAAACAAGAAAGAAGAACTCTAGATGCATATCTTCTGTCTCTGTCAAGTACTGAAATGTAAAAATAAATGAACCTCTGGCTTGGTACACTGAGAAAAAATGATATTGTGGAGATCTTCTGACATTAGAGGCCAGCCTACCTGCATGGGAAACACTTCCCCCACAGATTTGTAAAGTATGCACTGGGTATAATGGTGGCATCGATTTAAACGCTACTTTTCTTGCTCCTATCACTTTGCAACAGGCTCACATTGCACTCATCAGACCACATGATCTTACTGCAATGCCCTTAGATGTTTTCTTTGCTTGATGCATGTCAGTGTTTTGACCCTTCTGAAACAGACTGACATTTTTCCACAAGCTTCTTTAGGAAATACGAAGGGACTTGTTGCATCAGTAGTTGTACAGTTAGAGATATCTGTTTGCTTAGATAAATCCTGATGAGAGTTTGTTTTCGGGCTAGGCAGTGTACTTCACAACAAATGTATTCAGTCTTCAGAATTGTCAGGGTGATGTTTTGCTGACTTCACAAAGAAACTGGACATTTTTAGAATGTTGATCTTTCTACGGTGTTTTTCGCATGATGAGCCCTATTTCTCTTGAAAGGAGTTATTTGAATAGATTTCTTGTTTTTTTCTACTAATTTTACTCCTCCTCTGCTAATTTTTGGAAATTGCAACACGTTCACACACTTCAGCAGGTGAACATAATGTCTGAAAACCATTAAAATAAATTAAATGAAATAAAATAAAGACTTTATTTATCACAGAGAAAAGTGCAGGAAAAAAGGAAGACAAAGCTGATCTTACTAAAAGTAAAAAAAGGTACATCCACACAGCAGTGCATTGTATTTGTGTATTTATTTATTTTTATCAACATTTCAAGACGTTTGACAATGCCTTTGCCACATTTTCAAGCATCTGGGTCACTTTCAATATGACCTCATATGTCTGTGAGAATTTTAAGAGTCCATTAGAGTCCAAATGTAGTCATTTGATGAAGAAATTTGTCCAATTAAATTCTGAACGAGCTCAATTAAAAATACAGCAGCCTCAGGCAACAAAACAAAAGCTGACTGTGGAAAAGAAAGACCTGCAAAAACAGTAACAAGCAGCATAGCTTTCAGATAAGGAGGCTCCTCATTTCAGAATTAATAGGTGGTCAAACTGTCAAACTGTAAGTGCGGCAGCATAGCACACCTGCAAGCTGGGTATCACTGAATTATCCCAAATGAGATTAGAAATAGTTTTACATTCATTAATAGTTTGCAAAAAACAGTTGGAGATAAAGAATTATTTTGCATACTGAACAAAAATAAAAGAAGAATAAGTGTAAATGACTGGAGAGATGTTCTCCGTGAAGGACACGAAATGGCAAAAGCCTTCATGCTGAAAGTGTATAATACTAAGTAGCAAAATAATTAGTGTGGCATTCACAAAATATCATTATGATTAAAACCTTGTATATCTTTATACCAGTGTCATTTAGATAATGACTTTGACTTTTCATTTGATGGATCTTTCATTCCCCCTTAAAAAAAAACACTGTACACAGTCTCTCTGAAACCACTTCTTCAATCAGCGACAGTCCAATCAGAGCTTGGGAGCTATAACAAGCCCTGGCAGCCTAATCACCCCTGATGCTGCAGTGTTGTGTTTAGCTCTATATTCAGTATATGTGACTACGCAAGAGTAACCATATCATACCTTTATTTAGCACCATTATCAGTTCAGTTTCCAGGTTAAAACACAATGAAATGGATGACATGACAGATGCAGCAGCGGACAGGAAACACCTCAGGCGCTCTCTGGTCCATCTATTGTTCCTGTTTCTAAAAGTTTATCACATTACTCAAATGAGTGAGTTTCCTTCAACACATCTTCTTTCATGTTTCTTCCATGTCCAGTGACCTGGTGTGTTTCTGGGTTCAGATCAGAAGTGTTTCCTTATGGCTAAATCTAATTTCCAACTGTAATCTGATGAGCTCCTTCATTGCACACAAATTACACTGTAAGCAGTGACATTTGTAGATTCATGAAGTTGATTCATCCTAACAGAGGAGAGTGAAGCCTGCTTTTTCTTCTTGGTTTGTTTGTTTTTTTCTTTTTTTAGAATTAAACTGACTGTACTTCTTTTTAAATGTTAAAAGAGGCTGCTTTTTACCCAGCTTTGAGTTTTGAAATTTATTTAGACTTTTTATCAAGAGCAAAATATTTAATAGTAAAAACCTTTTAAAACAAACAATTTAGCCTTAAGCCAATGCTTATGAATGACAGTTTTAAATATTGAGTTTATGATGAGCCTCTTCCAGGCTGACGGCAGAACAAACTCTCACAGCAGCTTAGCAAGACCAAGCATCCAGGAAAAGGAAAAGAATATACAAGCCAACACCAATCAAATGAATGTGTGTGAAAGCAAGAATGACTGAAGCACCCTGCAGGCATCTATTACCACCATCCACAAAGAAAGTGATAGCAATAAAAGCAAAACAAGAGTGTCTGAGATGTTTTCTGCTGGTAGAGACAGTCAAACTGTCTTTGGGCAAAAAAAAAAAAACGAACCCCAGATCACCCCTGGTGAGTGTATCAATGGGGAGCTGTGTGTGTGAAGGATTTAAAATTGTACTTTTTGTATAAGTGCGTGAACATGTGTCTATGTGTGTGTGTTTGTGTGCCTGTGTGAGTGTGTGAATATGGATTCTTCTGTAAAGCGCTAAGTGCATTTGCCATTTTAACTAATGCCTAAATTTGAATTTCCTAATGACTACACAGTAAACAAATACATTATTTTAATTTTTTATGAGCAAACATTTACTGAACTGTTTTTTTTTGTGTGGCATTCCGCATGTGTAAGAATTAAAACGGTTTAATGGAATTACTATGACAATATTAATATGAAATATTAATATTAACAATTAGTAATTAATTTATAACTAACCTCGAGGCACCACCTCCTATTTTATAGTTTACTTTGGTAACACTATAGGTATAGAAGGAAACTTTATTAGATGATGAGCTGATAACTCAATCAAAGAATAAAATAATTAATCAGTCTCAATAAATAAATCAGTCTCAAATGATATAGTCGTAAGTTCTGACTTGAATTGACTTGGATCATGACCACAGAAATCAAAACAGACAACGACCAGATAGTTAAAGGGGTATTTATTATCTAATCTACAGGTTATACATGGCTAAACATGAGAAATAATATAACATATAACGACAAACATAACATAAACAAGTGTTGCTGTGAGAGTTGATGATAAACCTGAGTTCTATGGAGAGGAAACTATGTGTGTTTAATTAACATGTATTACGTAAAACTGTGGTGTTCCTTAATCATATCTAAGACTGAATCATGCCTAGGCCTTTCTAAGGCCTAGATGAGATAGTTTTCTAACTCGCCAACCATCAGTAAAGACCAATAGTTCCTTGCTGGGGAAATGGGGTTCAGAAACGCAGCTTACGACCAATGAACTGAGCTTGGGTCCGGATCCGTTCTGGGGCGCTGAGACGGTGTTGTCCGTATTGGCGACATTGAATCCGGGAAAAGCCTATCTTTGGGGGTTCACAGCTTTTAGTGGTTCCTTCTGGAGTCGATGGCTGGAGATTGGAGGCCGAGGGTGGAAAGTTCAATAGTGTCCAAAAGTGAGGTGGTTTTAAGCTGTTGTGGAGAATCGAACTTCTGTTAGGAGGCACAAGCTTGGTTGCAGAGTGAAAGTTTTAATTCCACATTCTAGGGCTGGACTGAGTGGCCATGTGTGGACCATGTACCCCTCCTTAGTTCTCCACGTTCAGGACAAAGCTTGTCACACAAGCATTAGCAGAAGCAGATAGCGAGGAGGTAGCCTCAGAGCGTAATCCAGGGGTGCCCAAGAGCCAAGAGGGTAGAGTCAAGAGGCCAAGAGGCCAGATGCAAGAAGAGAGGGCAAGAGGGCAGGAGGAAGAGAGTCTCTGTTGGTCTTTTTTAACATAGGCTTTGGCTGAGTGGGCAGGTCTGGATGCTGCCAGCCAATCAGGGATCTTTGGGGGTGATTTCAGCTCATGGCTCCTACCACAGAATTACCTGTGCATTAGCTTAACACCAAGGGATATCACATTTAAACAAATTACAGTCCCTAAATCAAGAAATAAAAGATAAATGCACATACATGGAACAGAAAGAAAAGGTTCGAACAAACAGGCCAAAATGAGTCTTTTGAGATTTGTCAAACTTATGGTCAATCTGTAGCATGTAGGTGAGATTTCCTAAAGATAGGGGGAGAGCAAGGCCTCCCCCTGTCTCTGTCCTTTGATGAGTTGATCTGGTTTTCTGGAGACAGTCTTGGAGTGAGGGGAAGAAAGATTATCAGTTTTGTTAGTCTTACTCCACAAATTAAAACACATCCAGCTTTCTTGAGTTTAAGGTGGTTGTAAAAATTCCAACATTTGTTGACCAGTTCATTAAAGTGTTCTAAAAAGCAGGGAATCTCCTACATTTGCATACCTGTGTGTCCCTTAGATCTGGTGGTTCCAGTGTCATTTGACTTTATGAAAGTTCTTGCTTTTATATATCCTTTATTTCGAATGTGACTATATTTGTTTTCAGCAGGTTGAACAAACACCTGAAGTCTCTTGCACAGAAGTAGGAATCAGCTTCAGATGTCCCGGATATAAAACTAAGCTGAGTTCATCCAGTCCAAAACAAGAGCATCAAGGCTTAATCAGTTGCACAAAGAGCAAGCCAGGATGAGCAGGCACAGATTCATCAAGCCAGGTGAACCCAATCCTGGATCAATGCAAGCTTAATGTTTCCTCAAATAGACCCTTGTGAACTATCTATCACAGAATTACTGATTTGCCATGGCAACGAGAGCAGTGAACTTCTCATTGTTGGAGCAAGAAACCATATGCATCAAGAGGTCAAAGAGCACATATAAAGGGAAAAACAAATTAGGTTGGTAAACAAAAAGATAAAGTGTGGCAAAGTAATGCAGAATTTCCTGAATGTGAAAGTAACACACAGATGCAGGCTCACTACTCTACTGAGGCAGAATTACAATCCAAATATTTAATTAAGCTCTCTGAAATTGTCTTCTGATTATGGATCAACTGAAATTTCAGATGTAACTGACTACAGATGTGAGTTAAACGATGCAATTTTTATACGATAGGTAAGGTAAGATGGGAAAGAGAAAATATAAATAACAAGACAAGTGCTAACGATCCTCGAAGGATACTCATCATGTCCTTGTGTAACATCGGTGCACTAAACAGCACTTACAACAAAATAAAATCCCCCTCAGGTGCCAGGGTGAATAGGAATTATTTTCACTCCATTAATGTTGAGTTAAGCATCACTTATTGATAGTGTACAATATTGAAAACCATTCAGGCTGTATTTGGCATCAGTTGTTGGCCACAGTTGTAAAATAATGTTTGACTTCAGTTTTGAATGGAGCTCTTGGTTAAATGCTTATTTTTGTAAAGAGACATCATGTTACACTTTTATGTGTATTTATATTTGATATTTACTTTATAGATAGTCTATGGGATTGAGTAAATTATCTAGTAATGATAAAGTCATCTAAAATGTATCCCAAATGTATCCCATTGTAGCAATTTAGGGGATTAATAGAATTACTATGACAATATTAATATGAAATATTAACATTAACAATTAGTAATTAATCTATAATTAACCTCGAGGCACCAACTCCTATTTTCTAGTTTACTTTGGTAACAGTAAAGGTATAGAAGGAAACCTAAATAGATGATGAGCTGATAACTCAATCAAAGAATAAAATAATTAATCAGTCTCAATAAATCAATCAGTCTCAAATGTTA
>JBAMHX010000016.1:12947128-12961960 GCA_037177515.1 Pseudomugil tenellus | reverse complement strand
TTGATAGCAACTGTACTGTGGGTTTACTGCACTCACATGTAGAAGGATCACTTTGAAAGTCGGCATCATCTCATTTACTTGTCGAATTTAGTACCAGAGGCTGTGTTTTAAAGTTATGTAAATAAATGCAATCAATATAAAGTACATTGTCACATCCGATCTGAAAACATTTAAATTTTCCGTCTAAAATTAGCATTTTTTCAATGTTTTTCCTTTTTGTTTTTTCTCCAGACACTAGCCAAAATAACAAGAAATGACTGGTGAAATTAATCTGGGTTTATTTGTATGTTTCTTTATGTATGTTTCATTTAACCCGGGTTAGATAATCGGGTCACATTATTACATGTGACAGTGTGTTAAAGGACTAACAAAAAGAAAATAAAAATAATCTAGTGTTGAAAGATGAGACAACCCACTTATCTAAAGCATAATTTTGCTTTTCTGTTTAAGCTTTTTATATGTTATGATTTACAACCTCATGCTGTCACAATGTAGTGGGACTAACATGCATTAAAAAGCCAGATTTATACACTATAAAGAATTACCAAAGGGATTACATTTGCAGCCACCATTTGTCAGGCAACTCAATCCATTGTTCTTTCTAAAAATGAAGCATTTCTATTTCTAATGTATTTCAATTAGCACTAAAGTGATTGAGTGCCACAGTGAATTAAAGCCTAAATGGAAATGCTTTCTCAAGGTAATTCTTTCTAGGGACATAGATGCAATGCTAGGCTTTAAAGCATATTTCTAATACTCTTATAATCACAACAATTATATAGGATGGGGGAAATGATTTGGGGTGGAAAATAGAGCGTTCACTCACTGCCAGGGCTGAACATTCACATAAGGAATTCTACAGGAGGACTATTTTTCTGTCGCTAGAAAGTTATAGGCCTCAGAATTGAACTTGACAGACAAAAAGTGGAAGGGCAATAACAAGTTATCTTCTCAGTAATTTCTTAGACAAGTAACTTAAAACTTTATTTTCTTTAGTAGAACTCTGTTTTTTAGAAGCCTGTGTTAGGAGATTCCACTTTTGGCATCTAAGTATAACATCAGACCATGATTTATTCACTTGTTATTTGGAAGAGTGTTTACAAAATTGCATAAGTGTGAATACTGTTGGGTTAAAAGATAGAGACTGCTTTAGCTAGTGGCTGTGAAGTGCAATTTTCCAATATGTTGCATCAGAAATACATCTGTTTCTGCGCATGTTCTTAAAGATGTGGATTTATGCAGTGTAGTTTGTTGCTGTCTCTGACAGCTTTAGATAGTAAATGTGTGTATACCCTCTGTGTCAGGGTTGGGATACACTTGCTGTGTATGCAAAACACACAGGTCGAAGTTCCTCACCGGCTGTGTGTAGAGAATGCGCACCGACGACATCAGTGCACAGAATTGTGGGAGTAATTTGCCATCTTGGGTATACCCACCATCTGTTTAAATCGGTGGCTGGCTTTTTTATGTCTGTGTTATTGAGAATTTTAATGAGTATTTCATTTTCATTTTTTTCCAGAGTTATGCAGTTGCTTCTTGACCAGCACAAGTCCATAAGCTCTCAACTGCAACTACATCCTCGTATTAAAAAATTGTAAATGTGTCATCA
This sequence comes from Pseudomugil tenellus, assembly GCA_037177515.1. Classification (NCBI taxonomy): domain Eukaryota; kingdom Metazoa; phylum Chordata; class Actinopteri; order Atheriniformes; family Pseudomugilidae; genus Pseudomugil; species Pseudomugil tenellus. The sequence goes on along the minus strand of JBAMHX010000016.1, from coordinate 12,960,351 downwards.
TATCTGGTGGGGAAAGGGTCCAGATGGAAGAAGATACACACCTAAAAAGCTATCCTTTGTAATTTAATTGATCAGTAAATGTCACAGTTGAACCTTAAAGAAGACCAGAGGATTAGCTATTCCCGAAAGAAAACACTATTAAATTACTGGTTGGAATATGTGATGTTTGAGGCAGATTAGGAGAAAAGGTTCCGAGGACAAATACTTAACCACAAATTGGCCAGTGAAGCTGGTTTAGAACCGATCAACTCAAACCAAAACTGCGGCTTCAAACTTATAGAGTCTAAAAACCCTTTGAAATATGCAGACCATAATCTTTCTTGATTCAGGCCTTTCCTTTTGATCTGACTCTTGAAGTTTCTAAGAGCAAGTTAAATGTAGGAAAAGACTCGCATCTTACATTGTGATCAAGTTATTGTAAGTTAATTTTATTTATTTATTATATTAAATAGTGTCGCTTGCTACTAGGGGTCATCACTAGGGGCAGTGCATGGCACTTAGGAATATTGAAAAGGCCAATATGCTGGTTATATTGTATTTTCAGGGTATTTTTTCTTTACATGTCTCTGCATTAACCTCCAAAACACTTCCAATCTATTGGCATTTGTTAGGCCGTGTGTGTGTGTGTGTGAGTGTGTCACTATGCAGTCGAGAGGAAGAAGCTTAATCATGCTGGTTGTTACAGACAAGGTCCAAAAGATGCCTCTCAAAACTACCAGCCACGTTTTTACCTCTGACCTCGTGTTCATGCTCTTGTTCGCATGTGTTGCATGTTGTGTGAACACGAGCGGGTTATGTGTCAAAACATAGCCTAGACGCACGTGGCGGACATGGCACATACGTAAATGCGTTGCTAACATAAAGTAGTATATCAAACCCTTTCCACTGTGCAGCCTTCCTGATCACACACCAGCCCTTTTCATGGCTGAGAGAAACCAGTCCTAAGAGCCCATACAATTAAAATCCTTAATCAATCAGCATCTTGTGTTTCATGGTAATTAGTTGTGCTACTCTGACAACACTGAGTAATCTCATCTGTGCTTCCTCTGTTGAAGCTTTGTACCAGCAAGTCTTGGCTTGCCAGTCATTCTAAGCAGGTTGTGAACCTTAGAGGCCTGACTTAAGGTGGATCAAACCTAATAGTTGTGTTTTGTTGGTGCATATGGCTGGTTATGGAAAATATCTTTAGCTTGAGTAACATTATGATATTGTCTGTAACTTCTTTTCAAGGTTTTCAAGGTTTTCTTAAAGAAAAAAGAAAACACACATAGCCAGATATCTACAAAAGATCCATCTTTTGTGCATTTACAAAAACTTGGGGAAAATAAAGAGGCTGTTATTTTAAGATGGTAATGAAAACTTTTCATAAAAAAATAAGCTATATTGAACCCTTTGCAGGTCTCTGAATCAGCTATGTTCAGGTTAATTTGCAAAGATAAACCTTTTTTCTGTTGTACTAAAGTCTTTCTAACCAAGGTACCAGTAGTCTGTTTTTAGCCTATAACTTTTATAATAAGTGGTTGGTAGAATAAATCATCACCATGGAAAATATTCCAATAGGATGGTGGGCCACATTCCCCCCAGTAAAAGATCTTTAAGAGTAATCATGTATGGAGGGACTGGAGGTAAACATTAATCTGAACCTGTAGGAATAGTAAATCAGAGGTGTTGACAAATGCATATCTTAGCTATGTCCTTCAATGAATTAAAGGAAGCCAGGCTGATTTCAGATTTGTGAGTTTATCTTATTTAAGAAATCTAAATCAAAACAATGCATCTTGGATTTTGTCTTGCACACCTCTACGAAGAGAATTTTATTTCAAGGAAAACTTAAATGCAATTTTAAATAAATGGTTGTTTGTCTCTTGGCTATTGAATGGGAAGTGTGGCCTTTGTATTAGCATATGGTATTTGTATGTTGGGGTTTAAAAATTAAATATAAAAAAAAACATTGCATAATATTTTCCAGTGTGCAAAAGAAATATGTATTGACTGACTAATTATTCACACTTTAGTCACCTATGTTATATTTTTTTTATTACATTAGCTGTTGTCTTACAATTGATTTAGAAACCCCAAAATCTAAAGGAGGTGCATATTGTTATAATTCATTTGGCTCTTTTTTGGTATAGCAAAATAATTTTTATTGGAATTGCTCTAAGCATGTTAGCTATGGTTTTTGTTTTTTTTCTCCTCTCTCTCTTTCTGTCATCTGAATAATGAGTGTGTGGATTTCAGACTGCTCTAAATGTTGTTGGAGCTGAGTAATGGGAGAGTCTACTGGTAATTATTAGTAAATGGAGAAAGACGCAGTGGAGCAAATCGATATCACTGAATAGCACTACCTTTTGTTTCCATAGGGGTCAGGAGGAAAAGTGACAAATGTGTCAACAAGACTCCACAAAACAAAACTGATGAAGGATCACTTATGTTGGAAATGTAAAGCTGAGGTACATCGAGTTAACTCGGTGTAGATTTGCTGCAGATTTACAAAGTATCTCATTTTAAGAAATATTAATTCCTTACAGCAAATTTTGCAATTAAGCAGTTAAAGTATATAAACACACCTTCTCTTTTCTTTCATGTTAAATGAGTGAAACTCTCACAGCATCAGTGTAGATAACAAATGATCCCACGGTTTTCAGTAAAATTTAAAGGGATGCATTAATACTCATTAAAAGCTTGTGTTAGGAAGATGGATTGACCTGCAATGCAAGATGGGAGATTTACCAGCATCATCATATATAGGTTATTAGAAACTGTAACTTTAAAAAAAGGTTTTAAAAAAAGAATGGTGGAGGCAGATAGTTTGTCAGTATTACAGATAGAAAGGAGGCATCATTATGTCTTTTGTTTAAACAGCAGTTAACAAGAATCAATATAATTGGCTAACTTAATGAAAAAAACTGTATAATATTGTTCAGATTACTGTATATTAAATAAAGATCAAGTTGTCTCTACATCATTTGTGTACTGATGGCACATTGAGGCTAATTTCACAACAAAGCCATCATTTTTCTGGCTGATGAAAAGGGAGTTACAAATGCCCCTTTTGTATGCCTACTTCTTAATTGCAGATTCATGGTAGTAAATTAAATCTTTGTAACTATACACAGATGGCACAAATTGTTTGTTGATGTGGAGTAATGATTTCAAAGGGAAAAAAGTGGCGTTGCTCAAGCAGAATATTAAAAGGTCCCTACAAGTCTTGACCTATTATAGGCGAAACAAGTAAGTTCTCAGTTATTAGAAAAAACTAGGAGAACTAGTTTCATTTTAGTGCATATTGAAATCATTTTGTTGCCTAGAATGCTTAAGTTTGTATCATCTAAAAAGAATTAGATAATTAGTACAAAAAGTATATCAATTAACATGTTACATTCCTGACATTTATCTCCCCATCAATGTTCTCTGTGACACTTTCTTTTCCATAGTTAACTCTCTTTCTCTGCAGTTTTCTGTCACATAATTGGATCTAGAAGTAGCCAGCCAAACCAAATGTATTTGTGATCAGCTGCTATCTAGTGATGGATGAGCTGCCTGGTGTTCTCAGCAAACACTGGTGTTTTTTCCTTGTTTTGCTAACAATATTCTGTTCAATTTGTTCTGTGTGATATTCAGCCGTTCAGAGAAAAATGATATATCCTTTGTAACCAAAAATAACTTTCATGAAGATATTCTGCTCCTCTTTTAAGTGAAGACAAACTGTGTAGTTTTGAATAATTCTAATAATTTGACAGATTCTATGGATATCTGGAGGCCTGACAGGATGGATAGTGATTGGGATTTTGTAAATCTCATGAGATCCAAGCTGCATTGGGGAACACAATAAAAAAGTGCCGCAAAATTTTTAATTTCCCTTTCCCTGAAAAAAACCCATTAGCCTTCATTTGTAGATGCATGTCAAATTTATAGACCAGGCAATCATTTATAGTCTTTTTAGTCAAAAAAGATACTCAGCAATAGCACCAACAAAGTCTGATTTCTTTGGATCAGAAAACGGATGTTGCTATTCTCTGAATGAAATTTGTTTTTCTTTTAAAACCCCATTAAATTGAGACGCCAGCTCAATTAAACAACATGGAACAGAACCTCATGAAAGTTCACTGTTGCAGCGCCAGACTGTGTTTCTTCTTCTTATAATACAAAGTTAGTCTTGTGTAAAGGGGATTACAGCTCCAAGCTAATTAGCATTAAACCTTTGGTGCCACAAAATGAAATGTATTTGTAGATTATAGCACGTTTGATACGTACCAAACCTCTGTCATGTTAAACTGTGCATTCAAACTATTGGATTTAACACACACTGTTTCATCTTACTGTATATTGTGTGACATAGTCATGCTCTACAATGGGAGTTCCCTGAAGCATGCAATCAGTCCCCAGCTTCTGCAGTTCGTTCTTCAGTCCCTTATGGAGCCAGTTTTCTTCCTTGGAAGCAGACCATGTCTTTCAGCTTCAAACCTCAATCCAGGCACTGCCTTTGATTCCACCATAATGCCCCTGCTGCTGTCGTCTTCTGCGGTGCGAGAGTGCCACTTTTATTTCAGAATATTCACCCTGATTTTCGCTAGTGCAGTTTGCTAATGGGTACTCTTTTCAAAACCTAGAGAGGATAATCCTGTCATCTTTGTTTTCACGGCCACCTTAGGGCTATTCAACAAGTTCAAAGAACTAAAATCTGCAGTGCAGTGTTTGTGGGGTTTGTTGTTGCTGTTGTGTTCCATATCTGCCATCACAGACAGAGCTACGTTTGGAAACAGGTCCTGTGCTGAATGACTTCAGTTGTGTGCGCCAGCTCACTTAAGGGAATATCTAGGCCAGATGCTTTATTATGTTCGGTTAATGCTGATGCCAGTGTACCACACAACACAAAAGAGCAGGGCAGGTGTGGTTCTTGCACTTAATGCAAAGAACTGCAGAACTATCAAAATGACTATTTAGGATATCAAATTTATCCTTTAATAAATGTAATGCAAATTGATAACAAACCAATAAACTTCTGTAATTTTCCAATTTGGCTGGTGCTACTATTCAGAGTTAATATGTGTTAGAGATTGCCACTCCAAAGGCCGGATATTTATTGCGCAACAGCTTTGATTTGATTGCAAGGACTCTGGTAAAAGAGCATCTTATACATCCGTTTGATAAGTGGATATTTTAGGTAGTGTAATATAGATTATTGCAAGAGATAAGCTCAAGAATTCAGAAATGTTTTCTACGGAGCAAAAGCTAGGTTTCTCTTAGAACACTGAACTGACTCAATTAGATTTGAAGGTTACAAACAAGGTGATGTCTAACTTAAAAGTTGTTTCTTTGACAAATATGTTCTCATTTTAGCATCTGTACCATGTCTACGCTATCAAAAATACTTCATTTTACCCAGAAGGGAAATTACAATGTTGTTGTAGATCTCTGTCTGACTTGCATTGGACTTAATGAACCCTTGCTCTGAACACACTACTGGTTCTTCACTGTGTTGTATAGAGGAGATAAAGAATCATCCATTATCTTACAAAGCATTATTTTCTGGACAATCAGCTCCAGCAGCTGCAGTTATTCACATCACAGAACCAGCTTTTTTAGATCAGTTTGTTAAGTCCGTGTAAGTCTTTAGCTCTGATGCTGCAACCCCTGCAGAGGCTGGAAGCTGATTTTTCGCAGCAGATTTATAGAAGGCATGTAATGTGTTGGTACAGACATTAACTGATCTTAGCTACTGCAAGTTAAAATAAGGTACCTTCCCTAGGAGGTTTAGGGATTGTCTCATTATGTTGCACTACCAAACATGTAAACCCCACATTTATGATGTCTGTCCACACCAGATGCTCTGTGTATTATTGAGACAGGACACAGATTAAACACACTTAAGTATGAGTTCAGGACAGTCTTACAGATCTTTGTTGTTTTGTATGTTGTAGCATACTTTGATTCCAATATAATTTCCCAAGGGATCAAAAAAAACAAAGTAAAGGCTAGCAAATGTTGGAAAATACAAAATAGAGAACAACAACAGATAGCGAAACAGGAAAGTAGCTTTTAGTGTTCCGGCGTGAATTGAAATTACATTTATGAGTTTAGTTCCAATAAAAAAAAATGGCCATAAATTTCAAGTGTTGAAACTTAGATGAAGAAAGTACACAATGCCTCCCATTGCCAAATGGTTAGTCATGTAAAGCTTGTTTTGAGTAGGAGGCCAATCTAACGGAGAAAAAACAAAACAAATGAAGATTTATGAACATTTTCATTGAAGGTTTCCCAGTAAAAGTTTAGGGATTATTGTTAGAATAGCTTTAATTTATAATCTTTATTGATTAATTTCAAACATCAATGCTTGATGTAAAATATAGATTGACGCAATGTATTTAGTAAAAATGTGCTGCATGGAATTCATTGTAACAGCTGCACATGCATATAGTTTGCATATAATAGTTCATTTGTGCAATTTCAAATCTGTAGTAGGTTTTATTGTACAATAAAAATATATTCCAGTTGCTTCAACGGAAAGTATTGTTATCAATTTTTTGCCTGTTAACTGTTGTTATTTCACTAAACTGTACTTCATAACAAATAGTTGCTTATCTAAACTCGTACCCAATAATAGAAGTGATACTGTTTACAGCATTAATAATTTGTTCAGCTATTACCAGCTGTGTGGAAATTAAAAGCAGAGTAAAGATAATTCACATGTTTAAGCTTATTTAAATGGTTTTAGAAACTGCTAATCAGCTAGCAATCCTTTCTAAGGCGAGTCAGCTACTGAAAGTTTTGGGTTCATTCTTTGAAATGTCTGGTTAAGCTGAGACGAGAGTCAGCCAGAGAGTAAATTCAAAGGCTTCACTACATATTATCTCCACCTCCTCCTCAATCTGTATTCTTGTGATTTTGTCATAGACGTGACATGCCGGAGCCTCTCCTGGTTTATTCTGCCATTGAGGAAGTGACAGGTCTTAATTAGAGAACCTTGAAGCCCAAAGACACTTAAACATTAACGGTTACATAAAGACAAAAGTGTAAAAGAGAAAGATAAATAACTACAATGGTTTAAAATAATTTTTTTAAAAAATTGCTGGAAATTAACGAAAATTTTCAAAAGGGGGAAATATACAGAATTTGATGATAAAACGTGCAAAAATATATCTGTGAAGAACAATTTTTTAAATTATTTGAATATAATCAGATTTATAGGCACGTCCTGTGTGTTTATTCAGGAAGGTTTTTAACATGATTCTCTGTACTCACCACTTGTGCAGATCAATCATGCCTCAGTGCAAAGTAAAAAAAAATCCACCCATAAGCTGAACCTTTGTCCTTCAACATACAACAGAGTGTTATTAAATGTCTTCCTAACCATATGTTTTGTGAGCGTAGTAATTGCCTTCGTCGCCATTATAGATCGTTGTGGATATCATAATCTGAGCATGCTGTGTTGTTTAGCAAACAGTTCTAAAGGACACTGGCCTTCTGTTTATTCTGCCTGCTGGAACCCTCTGAGCACTAACTGGATTAATGATCCTGAGGTTGTCAGTTCAAACACAGGCACAAAGGATAGTGCTGATGTGTCCTTGAGTGGCACACTTAATATAAATTGTGTCAGTTAATATCCATCTCCATAAAAGCTTTATACACACATCATAGGTTGTGTAAGTCACCCTTGATAAAGTCAGGAGAAAGAAAAAGAGTTAGCCCCATGCAGCACCTTGATTCCTGAGCAGTATCAAGCTGCTTTTATTTGGATTTTGTTGCTTTGTCCTTGTGTGACAGTGTAATGTAATCTAAGAGCACATGCTGGGCATTATTTTAACTATACGTAAAAATACTCTTGCTTTTCTTCAAGGTTCTCCGGTTTTGTCAATAACAGAGCACATGGTTCCCACCTTACTGTCTTGTAAATGTGCAATACGCAGTAAACAAAACCGTTCTGTGTTATTTGTGTGTAGTGCTTAATCAGAACAGTAGAGCTGAGAGACTTTGCTGAGTGGGTGGTTGGCTTAGACCTGGACCCGATGTACACAAGGAGGAGAGTTTGCAGGGTTGCCCAATTAGTGCTGAAAAGTGTTGCTGTGTGAGAGTGCGTCAGCAGGGAAGTGTGCACCGGAGGAGGCGTGTCATCAATCATCACTTCAGCTCTAGGCTTATTTCACCCATTTTCCCTATCTGGCAGTAGGAGAAGGAAGGGGAGGAGAGAATGACAGTCACCAGCCAATTCCAGCAATGATAACAGACTACACAGGAACTAGCTGTATTAAATTATAGATCTGGACATAAAAAGGAATAAGTACTTCTTTTGATGTATTTTTCTTTTTTTCTCCCCACCAGCCAACATTTAATAGGCCTTTCTTTTTGTCCATGTTTCATCTCTCTAATAAGTTTCATGAAAATCTTCCCTTGGTGGTTTTTGGTAGTTGGCTATTAAACAAACAAAAACAACAAAACATCTGCTATAGTTCTCTCATCTTTGCAATACAAAACTGCCATCCACATCATTGTACTTGGTGACATCCGAGTTAAGTACCAGATTTTTTTTTTCATGGTTCTGAACAAATTACATGTATGATTAAAAAAAAACCTTCACCACACTGGAGATGTGTTATCATTAAACACATAAACCCTCCAAAGCCTATTATATGTTTGCTTACTGTGTGGTATTTGGTGTAGGATATGCATGTTCTATCTTTGCTTCTGGGTATTTTGTGGAGAGCTTCAGTTTCCTCCCACAGTTCAAAGACGTACAGTATGTGTCAGTTTAATTGGCAATTGTAAATGGATTAATTGGAGGTATGACAGTAAACATGCCTTAGTTTGAATCATGCAACGAAATGGTGACCCGTCCATTATCCATTCCAACAATAAAATATACTCCATTTTTTCATCATGCATTATAATAAATACGCATAAAGACAAACTCCTATTAAAGAGATAATGCATCATATCAGTAAAGCTCCATCTTATTGAGAGTTGTATAAAATCTATCAGCAGATATCACGTATTGTGTGATGAGTCCAACCATTGATTGGACAAACACTGTCAGTATGCAACATCATGCACCATGACCTCTGACAAATGTTCCAAATTCAGCCTGTTAAATGTTTACACTGCCTTCCCTTTCTCTTGTATCTGCAATCTATATCCAACGGTTCCTCTGGCTTTAACACTCAGGCACTGTTTGACACTGGCTCAGATATTTGCAGTGTTTCCAAAAATGGGTACTTGGCTCAGCATGGGAGGGTATAATGATAATGAAATGTTCATCATTGTTTAAAATGCCTCTCATTTAAGGAAAGCGTCTTGTCGCTTTATCACAGTCTGAAAAGTGTCAGTATCAACTGAAGAAAGGACATCTCTTCTGAACTATCATGTATAACCTTCTCAAAGCCCCCCCTGGACCCACGCATGAGAACTGAAGTTATGACTACATTTGCTGGCATGACTCTTTGTTCATTTTATGCTTTCTGTTTTATGGCAGAAACCATCCATGTGGAAAATGTTTTTTAGGTAATCGTTCCTTAGGGATATGTGGAGTAATGTGCCGTTAATGCTGACACTATCTCCATTTGAAGGGTTGTGATAGTGAATTTAACCAGATGAATAAATTTCTTGTTTATCATAATTTAACTTTTCAATATCTGGATATTCACGATTGTAATTTTGGGCTGTAAAACCAGGCCCAGCTTTGCAAACATGATATGGCCTGTGGCTTAGCATCCAAATGCCTGACAGGCGCAGTTCATAAGGCAGTCATCAGCATTAGCTGAATATCATTTAATCAAGCTTTTGTTCCTCTTTTAGTACAATATTTCATCCCTCACAGATTATCCCCAACATCATTATCTTGATGTTAATGTCCATATGGCATTCTTGATCATTTCACAACTCTGGCAGGATTGTAAAATGTTATTGCACCAATAGAGATTTCCCTTAATTAGGGAAAAAGGAAACAATATCACTTCATGGCAGAACAGATTGGTTCATGCTTTTCAGGTCAGAATTCACTGTCCTCAGCTGAATTGAGATATCTTAATTTCATAGCAGTATTACTTCAAAAAATTATAGTCAGGTGGGAGATGCTTGGTGTTTCAAAGAAAAAGTGCATGTGATAGAGAAAAGCTCAGATCTAGTGGTTATAACCTTTTTTGCCAGCAGTCATAAAAGGAAGGGGTTGACCTACATGCAGTAAGGAGGATCTGTGCTCTGTTGTTAGTGTGTGCTGGTGTGGAATCGAGGTCCTTTCTGTCTGGAGGTGTTACGTTAAAGCTGTGAAGTATTTCATTAAAGCCCGAGGATAAAACACATGAGATCAACGTGAAAAGAAAAGGGATTGCTCAGCTCTTGTTTATGTTTAAGTCTTGGTGGCCTGGTAAGGTGAGACTGACTGTTTACAGCACACAAGTTTCCTATACTTGTATGTGTGTAAATGCTTGTGTGTAAGAAGCATAGGTTGACTGACTGCTCTATCTCCCACAACTCTGTGCAACACCAAACATCATTAATCGCTGGCAAAAATGAGCATTCTTCTGTTGACTTTAAGAGCTAAAAGGCAGCTCAGTTGCCTTTTCCCTATTGTTAGACTGAGTGAGTACCTTCCATATGCTTTGTGTAGGTGTAGAATCACAATAAAGTTGAGGTTTCTGACCTGTGTGTTTGGTTCAGTCCCACTATGATGGATGACATGACTATCAGAATTCTGCCTTCGGGATTGTGGCTGTCCTATCATGCTGTCAAGGTCAGTGGTTACCAGGCTTATAACACAGTGGGAAACTAGTGAACTTACTGAAAGTCTATATTCTATCTTAACATCCATCATGTCAGATGTCAAAATGGCCCACAACACCCACAAATAAGCCACCATTTAGTGAAGCCTGACTCCACTTGTGACACAAATTATTGTCGAATAAGAAGTGTGACTGAAAGGGCAGTGGGCTTCAGCTATAATGTAAATATAATTTTATATGAAAAAATTTGTTTTACACTCATTGTTCTTATTTTTTTTTTAAATATTGTGGCATACAAGAACAAATTGTCATCTTGGCTAAGATGAAAATCAGACAACCAATCATGCTCACACTCACTCCAAAGGAGATTAAACAGTGAACAAATAATCTTAGATGTGTTTGGACAGTAGGAAGAAGTCAGAGTTCCCAGAGAGAACCTGCACACACAAGAGGAAAACATGCAAACTCCACAGACAGGCCACTGTTTCAAAGCCCTTCTCTTGCCAAGGGTCAAACCAACAACCGTTATCGCATGAGGCCACAGTGTGAACCAATATATATATATTTTTTTTAAAAAAAAAATAGAAACCATTATTATATAACAAATTGTACAATTTATTACAAAGTACTAAAACGGAAGAAAAAAATGTGAAACTAAACGTTTCTAACTGAACCATTATCACTGCACAAGTATTTCAAAATATATTGTTGGATACATGTCCTAAAACAACTGTTTTCAAAAGGTTGTAAACCATTAATGTTCAAGCCTCTGTTAATGCGGTGAAAATGTGTGGGTGGTACTTTAGTCATAAAATGTAACGTAGCTACAGTTCATAAAAAGTATATCTTTGGCTGGGTTGTGTTAGTGTAAATATGTTTATGGCTGATGTGAAACTGAGGTGTTCATCTGGGTAGTAAAAAAATTTACCTTGATCTGCACTGTGATGGATGGTGTGTTGTTTCTCCACTTTGTGTTTAAAGGATGTGAAGAATGTTTCACTATTTTCAGCTGTTTGTGCAGTATTTTTTTCTGGACAATCAGCTCCGGTTATTCCCAAAAACCGTTTCTGCCTTCTTGAAAAGTTTGTTAAGTCATTTTAAATCTCTGATGCTGCTCTGATGCTGATGCTCCAGCAGTTGCTACAAGCGGACTGTGCTTTTCACAACAGACTAGAATATATGCAACATCTTCCGGCAGACGTTTCATCATCTCAGCTTCCTTAAAGGGGGAGAAAGTAACAAGGACGCCTAGTATTTCAGATCAGAATCATAGTCCAAAGAAAAAACGTTGAGAAAAAGCTTGACATTGTTGATGGAGAAGACAAATTGTTTCCTTCTACCTCAGGGAACCAATGATAATGTTTTGAATGATATTTACAGAAAAAATGTTCTTATTTAGCCTTTAGGTAATAGTCTTCTATTTCCGCTCTGGTTCATGCCTCTGTGTTGCATTTTCAGTCTAGTCCGATGTTTAGCTTAACAGCAATTTACTTGTATTCTTTCTCCATCTTTACCGCTTTGTTTGCTCTTGTTCCACCTAAGTCATCAATAATGTCTTTTGTATTGTCTGTATTTAAAATGAGATTTTTGTTTCGCACCATCTAGCAAACAGGCTCATTAGATTTCTGTATTCAGCTTCTTGTCAATCACCCAAACAAACGTGCATGTAAGATTGCAAGCTTTGGGCAGAAAAAATGGCTTGGACGTGGAAGGATAAGGTGGTAAAAGTTCTGATATGGGCAATCCAAGACCACCGGGATGTGATAGAGTTATGGTATGGTAGTAGTAGAAGTTGTCCTGCATTAACCAATACATGAGTGCTCTTCTTTATCGTTTTTCTTGTCTTCTCCATCGGTAATTCTTTACTACGGAGTAATGGAAATGCCTTATTTACAAAGTCTGTTTTTACTGCGAGGTTTCTACCCAGAACTGTGAACGCCTTGCTCTGCTTCTCTCCTGCCTGCTCTGCTCCTAACACACAACGGCCCCACCCGCACTGAGCAGCCAGAGAAGCGCCGGGTGTAGTTGGCGTGCTGTTACATCTGTGTCTGTTGAAGAAAGCGCAGCACAGCCACATGCACACTTCCTGAAGGAGATGGTGTGCTAAAGTGTTCAAGTAGGGAGGGGTGAGTCTACCGTGTCTACCGTGTAGTTTAAAACATTAAACTACAAAAACGTATGGTTGAAAAATAAAACTGCTTCCGGGATTGTTTTAAGGTACAATTAACACTAATAGAAGTTAAAAGCTCAAAAAAGTCTATTTAGCAAGTGTTTGCCAAGCCAATTGATAATCTTGAGCGTGCATTGAACTGCTGCTGTTTTGCATTAGTAAAATATAAAAATTTACACATTCACTATCAGCAATTTTCTCCCACACTGCCTGTGTCTCCCTTATTTTTTTAGGGCCATGCTGACAAAAAAAATGTGTATTTTAATTATTTTCTTTTCGGATTAGGACATTCGTTTCATTCGATCATGGCCAAAAATTATTTTGTTAGTTCCTTCTCATTG
>JBAMHX010000016.1:12903177-12930473 GCA_037177515.1 Pseudomugil tenellus | reverse complement strand
GTGTGTTGGATATGGGTTGCATCTAAAAGTTGCAGGATGGTAGATCTCGAGGACCGAACTTGGAGACCCCTGCTCTAGAAGGTGACATCTGTGGAGTTGGTGCTAGATTAGAATATTATTACAACTTGAAGAATCTGGAGAACTATTTTAGAAAGCAAAGAAAAATCTGGGTCAGAATAATACCCCAGTTATAGTATCAGATGTAATGGTTTGTTGTCATCCTCCATTCATGTGAAGTGGCTAGCACCAGTGCATAATCATATTTTCATTGTGCATAATCACCGTAGTTTGAAGGTAACTCTTGTCTCAAATCCAATATATATCCATGTATTATTTTAAGTGGTGAAAGTGGGGGAGTGCATCTTTTTGGGTAATTGATAAAGCTGTATTGATGAGGGGTCCCTTCCTTAAGGTTAGCCAAAGCTTTTAGTTTTGTGACAGATGAGCAGAGAATTAATGTGCTTAGTGGCATAAGCTTACCTTTTATTTGTAATGGTTTTGACTTTTAAGAATATTAGATGCTGATGGACAAAAACATATTTTGTTTAAAACTTTATTTTCAATATTATAACTGGATATCAGGGAGAAAATGTCAAAATAAAATAGGATTGTAAATATATCTCTGACAAACTGCAATTTATCCTTCTTTTGTATCTATGTATGTCATCTGTATGAATTGCTTCAACACCATGGATCATGGCTGATCACGGCACTCTGTCAAATTTTATGACATCACAGGCAGCCCAAATCTGTCATACCTGGATGTCTCATCCCAGACCTGGGAGGAGTTTCTGTGTTGTGCCATGAAAGGGGAGCAGCCACAGTCAACAGAACTCGAGACAGCGTGTTAATAAGAAATGGCTTGTTTTAATACATGTAGCGTAATAATATGTAAAATTAGAATAATTTTCATGGGAAGTGGAAAGAACATTTAAAAAAAAACTTACACAGACAAGGAATAATCATTAAAAATGTCTTGTAGATATTGTAATGTCTAAAAACTGTAGATGTTCAAATAGTGTCCTCCACTTTTGTCTCAAAGACTTTACTATTGTTAAATAGTATTATATCTTACTACATTTGTATTTGAATAGTGGTTGTAGAAAGCGTGTTCACTCTTTAGTATCCAACCTGCAATGGTAAGTAGTTTTGTTGTCATGTGACAATGGCGATTTTGAATATTTTCTATTAACCACATGGTTTGAGACCTGGAGTTATTTTTCAAACCAGAATTCATCACCACTGAAATCCAGAGTTTCTGGTCTGTATTGACGAAGGAAATTGTTCTATTTTTTTCAACCACCTATGAAGCTGGCATTGAAAATATTTTCTTTTCTTTTTTTCTTCTAAAAGGACCATTTCAAGAGCAAAAAAGAAAAGAAAAAAACCCAGAGAAATCAATAGCATCCACACTGGCTTGAGAATATGTTTTTGACAGTTATTCTGTGACAGGAATGTAATGATGAAAGCCCAGTAATTTGTGGATAAGTTATTTTCATCAGTGGCTGTGGGCTGTTAATAGGTGCAGTGTGCATGTTCAGCCCTTGAACTGGAAATCGTCCTGCTCTGAACAATTTCTCTTAAATTATCAGTCATTGAAGGCTTGTGAACACAAGGTTATTGGCAAGTCTTGCTGCACTTTCAGTGGCAGAATAACAAAAGATATTTACAATAGGCTTTTAAAGCTATTTTAAATCAATTTTACATAGGTCAGGGTGAATCTGAACAGTTAGCACTTAAAAATGTCATTAACTTAATTGACTGGCACTGGAGGAGACTAGACAACAAACTTCCACCTCTGGCAGAGGCACATGAACAGGTTAAAAACATCTGAATTATATTTGACTCTGAACTCAGGTTTGACCAACACATCAATAAGGTCACCAAGACTTCTTTCTGCCACGTGGAAAACATACCAAGAGTTTGAGAGTTTCTCTCTCAAGCAGATACAGAGGCTGTGTTCATGCTTTCATCAGCTGCAGGATTGCCTATTGCAAAGCTCTTCTTCTTAGTCTGTGAATGCAGAAACTTGCAGCACGTGTGCTGATGGAAACCAGAACGAGAGCTCAAATCACACTCATCCTGTAGTCTGTGTACTGGCCTCCAGTCTGCTTCAGGGTGGATATTTAAGGTTACTTTGCTGGTTTTAAAGACTCTTTAACAGTCTTGGCCTTTTTTACATTTTAGACATTCTAAGTTACTATCGGCTCTCCAGAGCGTCCTCTAATATGGGAGTTTTATGTATTTCAAACATTTTCACAAAGAGTCACGGTGAGCTCTCTTTTAGTTTTTATGTTTCACCAATCTGGAGCTGTCTGCTGGAGGATATGAAGGTTGCTGAAACTGGTGTTTTGAAATTTCAAGACTTATCTTTTTACCCAGGCTTTAAATTATATGTGCTGCTTATGAACTTCATTTAATGGAAATAGTTTCCTCTTCTTGTTTTATTTTATACTTTATTTATGATGTTATACTAATTTATTTAACTGTTATTTTATCTACAATTTTCTTTTTTAATTATGCACTTAGTGTAAACACAGTTCATTTTTATCAGAATTTTTTTTTTGTTTTATGAACTCCTTGATATACTTTTTTGCTAATATTTTATTTTATTGTAGCTATCTATATTATTGTTATATATTTATATTTTATTGTTATAAGTGCCTTTTACTCCCTTTAAATTTTTATGTTGAACTTCTCAGGGCGTTTTAAGTGTTTTCTTTTTCCTTGTTGGCACCCTCCAGCTGCACGGTGGTTAGCACTGTGGCCTCACAGCAAGGAGATTCAAGCCTCTGCTCAGGCAGTGGTCTTTCTGTGTGGAGTTTGCATGTTCTCCCCGTGTTGGGTTCTCTCCGGGTTCTCCGGCTTCCTCCCTCAGTCCACAGTTGTGGCATACCCTGCATCCTATTCGTTGTGGTCTGGGATCCGGCAAGCCATGACTTGGGTGGGTCTTTTGTGCTCACGTCTGGGTTGCCAAGTGTGGACGGTAAAGTGTGGAGCTTCAATAGCGCTGATATTGGGAGCTGGACTTACCTGGATATGGGATTAGTGCCTATTTTGTTGCATTATATGCTGAAGTATTTATTTTTATCTTTTTATATATATGTAATTATTGTTGTTGTGTAAAACACTTTGTGCTCCTTTTTGTGCTATATTATTAATTAAACTTTGATTGATTCAGATCATGTTAAATTTTCAAGATAAATAGAATCGAAAATGGAATACTTGATCCATTCATACCTAGACAGGAAATCAATGCTACATGCTTTAATTTAGGAACAAGAAAATAATATTGTGTAAAAAGCTGCTTTATGGAATTTTTAAAACATTTCTTTGAGGGTAAGAGATACAGCTCACTAGACCAATGGATGAATGGGATGAGTCCTTACAGTCACTTTATACAACCTTGACTTCCCTGTTGTGTATCTTTTGCTTTTTTTAAAGAATCTGTTCCCTATTGTTTAACCCTTATTTGTTACACTGCTTTCAAGGCAGTGATTATTCCTTGAGAAGGCCACCCCGGTAGGCCATTGTCCTCAATCTACCTTCCTGACAGACACTTTCTTGGCATGGGAGGTAAAGAGCTTTGTGGTTTGTGCCAAACTGATTTCCTTGGTGGCTTTACTACCGGTCCTGACAGTTTGCATGGCATGTTGACAAGTGCTTAAGACCCAAACTTGATTGCCTCTTTTCCTCCTCATTATTACAGTATTTGTCACAGAATGTGATGTGATTTCTTTAGTTCCAATAGTACCTGAATTATGGGCAGACTAACTACTTTTTGACCAACATGATAAGATGAGTGATGCAAGTCTTGTCATGTACAATTTCCTGATCCTTACTAAGTGCTCTATGAGTCTGCCCCCCCTCCTGCCACCAAAAAAAAGATTAAAAAAAAGTTGGTGAAACTGAAATCCTGGTGCCCCGCCTTGATGCATCACAATGTAGTATCCATCGACTTTTTTCTTCCATTTTTTATTTAAATGAGTCAAAACTCCTCAGAGATATACAGTAGCAGTTCATTCAAACATATTTTTGATGGCAAATATTTTTGTTCTTCATTAACCAACACCTTTAGCAGTCCTGAGTCTGTTCATTTAAATATCATGAATGAAGATGAGCTTAGATTCTGATAAAAAGTACTTCTAATCTCATCTAAACTTATTCTTTCTTTCCTTAGAGGATTTGAACTTCAATTAAGGTCTTATGTCTCAGTGGTATCCTCTAGATCTGACTAAAATCTGTTGATGGAATTCATTAAAGGAAAAAATATTAAAAGAATGAAAAATATTTGAATAATGCTTGAAGGAAATTTGATGGACTGATGTTGGAGCAGGTGCTTTTTTAAAATAGAAAATATATTTAATTCAAATGCTTGAAGATATGAACCAAAAATCATACAATATATGATCATTTATAAATGATGTAATAATGCAATATATATGATGTGAGAGGATTCAGTTAAAAAGAGACAAGAGGTATGATACAAGTACCTACATATTATGGCTAAGTGAGCATTTTATGATTATGCTTTTTTGTGATTATGATTTTATGATTTTCCTTATAATTATGATTTTATGATTTCTCTTTTATTATTCAACACTGCTCTCCTTGAGCTTCCATAGTTCATAGCAGACTCAGTCCTCCCCCTTGTCTGTCTCTTATGGAAACACAAAAAATAAACATAGACACACACAATAGAAAAACTAAACAGAACAAATTAAAACATGGCAACTAGCAAGGAAGAGCTTATACCATAAAAAGGTGTCCTGTTATCAATTATTTGGACATGAATTGGTACTGCAAGTTCAAACTTGATAACGACACAATGACTGTTACACAAAAAACATTATTTCAAAACCTCAAACAGGGACATGCAGCCAACATTCTGCTCTACACTCAATGCCCAAGGCCACAGCAGCACACAAATTCCACCTAAGCAACAAAATGGGATTCTGTTTTCAGCGCTTCCTGTATTTTTCAAATGGAACCCGCAAAAACAATCATGATGTGATCACGTTGCATAAACTTCCCATTTACTAGCTATTAAATGTAAACAATAGTTTAGACTTGAAATTAAATGCAGGAATCACACATAATATAATTAATTTACGCAAACCTAACTCTTATGCAAATTTTTCTGCACTGGTTATTTTTTTAAAAAAAGCAGATCTAAAAATTGTGTTTTCCTTATTATTGGATGAGTTTACTGTAACAGCAAGTAACTCATTCAGATACACAGAAGATAACCAGATCAAAACAAAACTGATAATAAACTTGTCAGTCGTCCTTGTTTGAGAAATGAATGTCATATGTGATAGCAAACTTGTTAAAAAAGTGGCTTGACATATTGTTTTACATGTTTTCTATATTTGGCGATGTTTCGGTAATTTCTATGATGTATTTTAGAAAGAAAAACATGAAAGAATGAAGACAAAAAAAAAAAAAAATCTGAAAACACTACTTGTAAAACCATATTTGAATAGTTATTGCAACTTATTTTGTACGAGACTGGCAAAAATCTTGATATTTATTGTGAACTTAAGAGTCAAATCTGATGAGCCTCAGAGATATGATTACCCTTATTACAATAAGATGACAATTTACTAGACAACTTAATCTAATTCAGGGTCGCAGGTAGATAGAGCCTATCCCAGCAGTTTTCGGTCAAGAGGCAGGGTACACCCTGGACAGGTCACCAGTCCATCACAGGGCAACACAGAGAGACGAATAAGCAGACACACAGTCCTAAGGACAATTTGGAACGAACAATCAACCTAACATGCATGTTTTTGGATAGTGGGAGGAAGCTGGAGAGAACCCACGCTAACACGGTGAGATGATGCAAACTCCACACAGAAAGACCACCGTCCAAGGAGATTTGAACCGACAACCTGCTTGCTGTGAGCCTGCAGCACAAGCCACCACGCCACCGTGTAGCCCTTTTCAACAATTGTCATAAATTAAAATTAAGTACAATAAAAGGGTTATTTTGCATTATAGGACTTGACATTTAAGTTTTTGTTCTGGAGGGTGATAAACAATTAGCTCCAAGAGCTCCAGATTCATTCTCACTGCAGAACAACCCTACTTGATCAGCTTTTTTAGCACTGTTAATTCTCTGTTATTCATTTAAAGATGTCTCCGCAGAAGACACATCATCCTGAGGTGTAAGCAGTTCCCTTCTCGAGTTCTTAAGCTTAATTTTACATAAAGAAGCAGAAAAAAAACAAAACAAAAAAAAAAAAAACTTCTGAAATGTGTCTGGAGGAGTGTATGCACATATGGAGCTCAGGGTTCAGCTAAGAGGTCTGACAAACAATGGAAACATACAAACTGACAGCTGTTTTAAAAAGAAGCGCTGATGTTGAGTCAGGGTGGCATGACTTCTTTTCCAGTACAAGAAACGGTGTTGTCACTACTGAAGCATGTCATGCCACAGCTGATGCCACTGCCAACTGGAGGGCATGCTTTATATTTTATTTAGCTACTAGTTTAGTTTTGTTTTCCTCTGTGCATTTGAAGCCACAATCACTTGTTGTTAATGTGAAAGAAGTGGGATAGATATCACTATTTTGTCATGTAAATGGCACTGCAGATAACTCATTCAGAAGTGTATAGTATGAGTTTTCATATACCATAGCGTGCTCATATCTCTTATAAACATGAGATAGCATCTTGATATTTTTAAGCTAACATGATAAAATTATACATGGACACTTCAGCATCACTTCTTTTTTCAATCAAACTACTCTTTTTTTGTCTACTTAGGTGCTACCTGTTGGATGGAATCTCTAAAGGAGCCTGGCTGAACCGCTCAAGCATCATATTTGCAGGAGATGACAAGTGGTCTGGGGATCCTCGTGTGTCCATAGTGTCTGGTGTTGGAGACAAACATGAATACAGCCTTCAGATACAGAAAGTGGATATAACTGATGACGGCCAATACACATGTTCGATTCAGAGCGAGCGCAACCTGCGGCCAAAACTCCTCAACCTTATAGTAAAAGGTGAGTGTAGGTGGTCGTTATAGTCACAGAGAGCAGTCTGTTAATGAGTTCACGTTGAGTGTCTGTGTGAACATATCTTCACTCTTAAGACATAATGGGATCATATACATTGTTTGCTGGTCAAGCCATTAACAGACTTAAGTTGTCGGCACGACTACGGCACCCCATCTTTGTTTTATTAGTGAGTATGTTGAAGAATCTTTGCTATCTATATTTATGCTGTCTGTCCTCTGCCTTTTGTCGCCTAACTTCTTATTTGTTGTTTACAAGAGCAGGAGCAGATTTTTTCTTTGTTTTTCTGAGTAGGCGAACTGGCATTGTGCCTTTAGGCTATGCAACATAAAGTAAAAGCATGTTGGTTTAAATGACTGCAGGCAGACTGTGCAGCTTTAATCAGGCCTCCCAGGGTTTTGTCACAGCAGGTACTACAGAAAGATGTGATTTTCATGACTCTCAGGCGTGTTTTGCACTATTATCGACTTGCTGTATATGGTGTGATGGCTGAGTTTGAATCTCAAGCTGAATGTGCTGTAAGCTTCATATCCACCTTTCAATTGCTTTGTTTTGTGTCTTGAATAGATTTACTTTTTAAATTTTTTTTCATTTCTGTTTTAATGGAAAATTACACTGACAATCTGTCAAATAATAACATTTTTTCAAGGTTCCAAAGTTCATTTTATAATATGATGTCCAACATTCACTGGTCTCACCCATGTAGCCCCAGGCGGAATCAGATGAATTGGAAGAACAGAGTAAATTATTCTTATTCTGTATAAGCCAAGTGGAGGTTAGCATTAATTTCCACAGAACATAATTTTAGAATAGTATCATATTAACAACAGAGGTAAGAGTTAAGGGTCAGTTTTCTCATGACATATTGGAGTTAGCTTATATAGATGTTATTTAAGCTGTGTGATTATTCTTGCAGTGTATTTTGTTTCATGTATACCAATATGAAACTGTTGCTTTTTAAGAATTTAGCCATATCCCAATTAATGAAAAAAGTATAAAAGGACAAGATGACAGATTAGTTTAACAATCATGGCTGATTTCTAGCTGGAAGGAGCGCATGATTTTTACAGGCTAGACCCTGCAGCACACATGACCCAAAGGTTCCTCTAGTCATGATCCAGAGCCAGACTCTGAAGGCACATTCACACTGGTACTGTATACTCCGCTTTGAGCAAACCCTGTTTTTCTTTCATAGATAATACTGTTAATAATGTTTTGATGAGTAAGAACACTCAGTCGCACTCTGGTGCAGGCCAAAGAAGCAAACTAGTGATCTCCAGCAGTTGAAGTCGTTTTTTAGATGCAAAACAAGGCAGATGTTGACCATTTTGAATCAGTCTACAAATTTTTAATGTTCATTCTTTAAATGTTAATGACACGATGCTGAGGAATGCAGGCAAAAAAGTCCAGGATCCAGACCATCTGAGGCAACAGCAAACAAGATAGCTGAGCATGAAATCTGATTGTCTGCACTAGAAGCTAGTGTGGATGTACTTTTGCTTCTGTTAGTGGCTTTGTTTCTCAGTCTGGCATGTTTGGGGGTTGTAGATGAACTAACAAATTCTGATACAAGACAAAGACGCAAACACTGGTCCACCTGCAATCATAGCTTTAGTTTTCTTTTAAGAAACCAAATGCAGGAAGCTGATTACAATAAATCCATGCACCCATCAGAGTATGATATCCATGGCCCAACAGGCTGCAGCAGAGTGTTTGGTGTTTTAATATGGAATAATGCATTAAAACATAGTAAATCACAAAAAAAAACCCCACAAAATAGTGCTTGTGGTAAAAGTGCATCTCACTCTTCTCTCATTAAAAATGCACAGAATAAAACCTGTTGTATGTTAATCTCTTTAATTAAGACACTTTATGAATATCTATAAGATCAAATTTGATATAAATGCAGTGATCTCTTAACATTTTTCAGCTTGTATGAGCATTAGTCTCATCACTTTGACCAGCAGCTGGCAGGATACAGAGACAATCTCTGCCTAAGCATTCATCAGCTATGTGTTATTTAAGTAACCTGAAACAAGCACCTTTTTTCAATAAACTTGGAGTTACTATAGTTTTAATTTAATCTACACAGTAAGAAAAGAAATAGTATAACCCAGAGCACTAACAAGGGGAGAGAAAAGGTTGGACCCCATTTAGGCTAACTGTAGGTCAACTAGTCAGGACAAATTGGCTCTGTGATGTTATAATAAGAATTTAGCTTTGAAATGCCCCATCACTATTCCCCTTAAACAGTGGAATTTGCTTGTAATGCTGTCCAGATACATTGTAAAGTTTCCCTTTGGCTCTGCTTCACCTCCAATTTACAGGTGCTTGATGTATCCAAGTGATAAACTATAATCAGCTGCTTGGCAGGCAGTAATGGTCACTACAGGAATATCATGTTTTTGGAGGTGTTGGCTTTCTGAAGAACACTCTGTAATTTGAATCCTACCAGGGGTGTTTCAGGTCATGGTTGCTCCTCACCACTGGCCATATGGCCACAATCAAACCGAAGCTAATGTGCCAGCTGTCAGCTGTATAATATGTTTAGCAGTGGCAGTCTTCCTCATGGTTGTGACCTAGCAGCTAAGATCTGGCATTGCTTAAGCCTACAAATACTCATTCTTGTTTGCAAATTGTAATTTTACTCAATTATGCTTCTCTCACTCTGAGAGAACCATGATTGTGGCACTTAGGGTGATAGAGAAGCAGACTTTATTGGTTTATTAGGGCTTGGGTGTTAGACTATGAACGTAGCAGTCAGTTTTGGCAGACTACTTTCTTGCGGTTCAACCGTGTAGGGGCAGTGGAGTGAAACCTGAGCCAATGTCAGGCTATCATCCCTATCATCTTGAGAGAACACACCTGAAAAGACATTTCCTTATTTTTCATTTCTGTTTACACTGATATCACTCAGGTTAATGGTTTAAAGCTAATTTAGCAAATCCCAGTTGTTTATGGGCCAAATTTCTCTAAACACCATTCTGAAATCTGGAGCAGAACTTTTGTCCTCTGTTGTATTTTTGATAGGATACTGCACATATAAACCGAATAAACCTGAAGCAGTTTAACACGATGACATGCAAGCTTATAGAATTTGATCTTATGCTATCCCAGTTACAAACAGCATGTTTTACATACCATTTTAGCAATCAAGAAAAATTCTGACTTCCTTTTCAACCTAGATGGTGCCAGTTTCTCCTGTAAGGTGCCAGTGTCTCAACCAGCAGTAAGTCAAGACAGTGCTGATTTCTATAGCATTTGGCCTTGGATTAGCTTTTCTGATTCAAAACAGAAATTCTGACACATAGCGTTGATTTTGGTTTTGCAATATGCTCTATAACACTTTAAAAACACAACATGAATATATTAGAACAAGGTTAAAAGTATTTTTTCTATCAGAAGAGGACTTGAAAGCTGGATATGTGAGGACTGGGATGCCCTAAATGTGCTACTTTCGAACCGGCAGGCAAATCTGAGCGATTTGCAGGCGAGAAATGTGTGAAATACAAATGACTCAACACAGGTGATAAATACCCATGGTCATGCTTCTGACAAGGCTCTGAGGTAGGTGAAAGTTTGCCTCATCAGACTGCCAGTCAGTCTGATTTATTTATGTATGTCTGCCTAACATTTGTGCCCTTATGGTACATCTGTAACGTCAGACTGTTGTACTTCAGTTTATTTGCTTTGTGAAAACTGTATTCGTTGTGAAACATTACCTGTCAGTGTGCAGCAGTTGTGTACACATGCTTAAGCCCACTCATGGAGAACAGAAGGATTTCTTTACAGATGAGATGTAGCAGAGGAGCTGCTCTGTCATGTAGCAGAGGCTTCTGGGAGAATCCTGTTTTTCTTTTCCTGTTTCTTTTTTTTCCTTCTGCTGAAATGAAAGGAAGACTTGCAAAAGAAAAATGCAGACACTTTAATCTGAGCTTTTCAAACCAGGCATACACCACTTATTAATACTACGACAACTGTTACAACTGATGTTAAAGGATTTCATGGCATTGGATTTTTTTTTTCCTTTGGCGCCTTTGCTTTGCTAGTCCATGCACTGTGAAGAGTAACATGGGAAATGGGAGCAAGATGGGATTATTTTGTATTGGAGAAAACATACAACACTCTTATTTCATTTCAGGTGAACATTAGGATATTTGACCAGCTGATCCATGGAGTGATTATGCCTATCTGAAATATCTATCTCTGTACTGCTGGCAGCGTGGTAAGGCCATTAGGGATAAACAAAAGCAGAGTCAAAGGGGTAGCTTTGAGGGGTCACATGCCACCTCTAAACCACCTACTAGAACGATTGATTATTTTAGAATTGAAATTTTAATTTACGCACATTCAATTAGCAAATCACAAAGGGGTACGACTCATTTTCATGTAACACACCACCTTTACATGCTATTACAAATCCACTTGCCATCCAAACGTCCTCCCTTAACAGGTACATGTCTTCTATTTGAAAGTGAAAAAAAATGTTCAAGTAAACATTCAAGTATCTTTACGTAGACTTTCTGTTGCATTTCATTCTCTACACTTGCTTTGAATGAGCCACTCTTACTGCCGGTGTAGGGAAGGAAGAGGAGGCAGCTGCAGCATAGAGAGGGCAGAGTTACTGGGTTTTTGCGAAGAGTGACTCTTCCTTCTTATAGTCTTGGATGGGCTTTGCATCGATGACAGATAATGTTCCAACCTCTGAAATGTCTGGATGAAGTGAACGAAGACAGTTTTACTGTCTGTCACTAAATGTTCTTAAATTTCAGATCTCACATAATATGTGAATGTTACTAAAACTTACAAATACTGGAAAACTGAATCGCTTGTCAGCCACTTGTCATCTGCTCCACAAGAGAAAATAAATGTTGGACTTATTTTCTGTAAATGTTAAAAACGCTCCACTCCACTGCTTTGCCGCAGTCCTTTATCTGATTCTTCTCATCTCCATCTGCAAGCAACCACTCATTACACTATTAAAAGCTATTCTAAACGTATGATGATCTGAGAGGATGCTTTGAGGACCACTTGGAGAGGACATCCGTGTCACGACTGAAAGCTGATTCATATTGCTTCTGCATCAGGTCGGTGAGCCCTTAACCATTGTAGGCTCTGCGTAGGTCTGCAGAGGCTCGATCACATCATCTTAAAACAAACAAAACAGAGATTATTGTTGGAGGAACAAGAGTACACAAACCACTGTCAATATCCTTGGAGAGGAAGTGGTGGAGGAATACTAGTACCATAGAGTTCAGGTAGTTCAGCTCACGAACTAGACTTAAAACTTAACACAGGAGCATCAACTCAAAGGGACACAGATGACTATACCTCCTAATGAAGCTGAAATTTTTTTATTTCTGCACCAAGATGTAGCATATATACTATAAGTCTGTTGTGGAAAGTGCAATCAGCTTTGCAGCATTTTTTGGGGTAGTTGTGCTTAAAAATACTGAACAAACTGATCAAGAAGTCGGCTTCTCTCTGCTGGGAATAACTCTGGAGCTGCACAAGCTGCTGCTGCAAAAAATGGCCTGTTCTTCATCACATGCTCCATACTTGTGTTTCTTGGGGGTAGGTGAAGACTCTGCAGGGGTATGTGAAAAGGCAAAGAAAGATGATAAATCTGTTGTACCATTTTTATTTTTCTTATTAAAATGTGACTTTTGTGTGTATAATGGAGTGAATAATTTAAGGTTCTCAAGATTAGTAAAACACATATTTAAAATGAATACTCTGATAATTGATGTTACTCGGAAATACTGTATTTTTAACTTTCAGAAAAGTTTAATAATTTTATGCATCCATTGTGGAGCGGAAGCTGTAATGATGTTGTAAATAAGCTAAATTGATTGGATATATACATAAAAAAAAAGATAATATAGATAAAACAAAATGCTAAAAACAATAAATGTCTTTTTATGAATAATAAATATTAAGAAAACAAATTAATCAAAATAAAATAAAAAAAAAAAAAATTAAATCAGCCAAGTGTGCAAAATTTTTGGTGAAACTTCCAGAAATGATAATGTTTCTCATAATTATTATGTTTCCATAATATCTTCTGAACAGCTAGGTATTTAAAAATGAACATTTTAAGCATTTGCTTGTAATTCTTTTACCTATATCAAAGAGAAAATGGGGAGTTTTCATTATGTATAGTTTATTATGTTGGAACTTTGCTGGTCATTTGATATTAGATTATGATGCGCATGGTCCCCTTTTTGACACCTCTGATTGTAAGGATGGTTGGCTGAGAAATTGTTCCCCACAGGGTACAATAAAAAAAAATTGTAAACCCTGCTTTAAACAACACAGTGAAGAAACAGTAAAGTATAACGTGAGCAGTGTTGTAGGTTGCAGTAGCAATATCACTTTTTGGGGTACCAAAGTAAAGTAACACATTAGACTTAAATTGGGAGTAATGGAATTACTTCACTAGGAACACACTTCTCTGAATAAGCCAAGCTTTGTCTGCCTGTATGTAAAGTTCTGATGTCTATAACTGCTGTCTGCATGTACCCTATGTTTGTGTGTGTACTTGCCACAGAGATTGATTTGAGTCAGATAACTGCTCGTGTGTCGACTTTTAAGGCTGTTACATACTCCACGAGAAGCGAGAAATTTGTTCTTGTTCTCGAGGCTCCGAGAAGAAAATGATGTCATTTTGTTCTCGCAGACGTATTTGAAGACAGTTCTTGACACACTGAAGGCTGTTACATACTCCACGAGAAGCGAGAAATTTGTTCTTGTTCTCGGGGCTCCGAGAAGAAAATGACGTCATTTTGTTCGCACGGACGTGTTTGAAGACAGTTCTTGACACACCGGGCTGGCAGAACATTTTCTCGAGGGGCTGCGAGAAGTATTCTGTGATTGGTCAGAAACTTGAAGGATAAAGGGCCGATACTGCAGGTTTTCGACCAGGGTCCCCACTCTTCCTCTGTTGAATTCGGCGTTTAGCTTTGGCAAATTTGTCGTGAAGGTAGTGCCACTTCCTTCTGCAGACGCTTTCGTTGATTGATAAAGTTTTGGCTATTTCTTTCCACAAGTTGCTAGCCATGAGTGTATCTTTATACGTTTTTAGAGACGTATTGTACAAATTCTCATACTGCCTGTATTTCGTACCTAAACGCATCATGAGCAGGCAGTACCGGCCCTTTATCTGTCTCTGCAGTGGCCGGACGTGCACATAAAGCACCGCGTGCACATAAAGCATGCTAGAGCGGGTGGGCCGTATGGACACTTCGGCAGGGTGACTTTTTGTGGAGTATAAATGTCATCCCGAACAAGAAGTTTTTTTTTTTTGTTCTTGCGACCTCAAGAACAAGAACACATTTCTCGCTTCTCGTGGAGTATGTAACAAGCTTGAGCTGGCAGAACTTTTTTCTCGAGGGGCTGCGAGAAGTATTCTGTGATTGGTCAGAAACATGAAGCATAAAGGGCCGGTACTGCCGGTCTTCAACCAGGGTCCCCACTCTTCCCCTGTTGAATTCAGCGTTTAGCTTTAGCAAATTTGTCGCGAAGGTAGCGTCACTTCCTTCTGCAGACGCTGTCATCGACTGATAAAGTTTAGGCTATTTCTTTCCACAAGTTGCTAGCCATGAGTGTATCTTTATAAGTTTTTAGGGACGTATTGTACAAATTCTCATACTGCCTGTATTTCCGTACCTAAATGCATCATGAGTAGGCAGTACCGGCCCTTTATCTGTCTCTGTAGTGGCCGGACGTGCACATAAAGCACCGTGTGCACATAAAGCATGCTAGAGTGGGTGGGCCGTATGAACACTTCGGCAGAGTGACTTCTTGTGGAGTATAAATGCCATGCCGAACAAGAACTTTTTTTTTGTTCTTGCGACCTCAAGAACAAGAACAAATTTCTCGCTTGTCGTGGAGTATGTAACAAGCTTTAGACTTCATAGAATGAAACAAGGTGATGAGTAATCCGTTGGAGTTCTTTTGTCTGCAAAAACTCTTTTCTGTTACTTTACAAAGCTGTTAGGTCAGCTGATGAATCCGATTAATCAGCTGCTGTGCTAAATCATTCTGCTATCAGCGATCTGAGAGTGGCGATGGCGTGCACGATTATATTCCATACCTAATATAATTTCCTCTAGTGCAACCAGTAAAAACCTATAACAGACCCTAACCTCTAAGTTAGTTCTGAACAGGGTGGGGTTCCTCCAGGAAAGCTTTAATAGCCCTAATTTATATTACTGCACATAGTGTTGATGATGCGTGGGTCTTATGAAAATTTTAGCCCCGAGAGTTCTAGTAGCGTGTAAGCACAGCATGACCTCATCATAGCATCCTCTATCCTGTTGCAGTGTATGCTGCTTTTATTTACAAGGTATATTAAAAAAAAAACAAGAAAGGAAAGTAATAAATAGTAACATTACTTTTTAAATGCAGTTAAAATAATCGCATTAAAATTTACAAAGGTAACAACTGGCTAATTACTTTCTTGAGTAACGACCCCAAAACTGTTTTGTCAAGTTCAATGAAAGACTGAAGTTACTGGAGAGCATCACTGCCAGGAATCCTCATCATCTGGACCAAAGTACTAAATTCTTCTAATTAATTATTTTTATTGTTATTCTAAAAAAAAAAAAAAAAAAAAAAAAAAAACCACACCTTTTTTTCCTTCTTGGATAAAGAAATTCTTTTTCATGTAATATTGATCCACAGTTTCCCCAACTGGTTGCTCCTTTTAATGCTATTTGCATACAAAAATAATGCAGATAAAACGGAAAAAAATGGTAAACCATTAAGTCTTAAAAATCTAAATGTCCATTATCCCCATCAATAAGAAAAGGCAACACGATTAACATATTTAAAGATATGAGATATTTGTTTCTGCTCTGTAATCACATCTCACGTGGTTTCTCCTTAGAACATTACAACAGTCTTACACAACAGGAATCTCTCATTATCATCCCACTTTCTTACACACCAATCACATGCTGTGGAGTAAGAGGATGGGTTGTGACTGTTACCTCTCTGTCATGTCTAAGATTAATTTCATCTCAGAGGGACATTTATCCCCTCTGAGACCTTATGTCACCTCAACAAATTAGATGTTTGCATCTGTGCCTAACTCCCCTTAGCCGCACTGTGATTAAACAGCTCTTGAGAAGTGGAAATTCTGTTCGCACAACTGCACTGGCATTAAAGCCCAGAGTCAGACAGAGTGAAGGGCACAGTCTGTTATTTATTTTCACTCTGCTCTTGTTGCACATTTAAAAATCTGAGGTTCCACACGTTGAAGGTAAAAAAAAAGAAGAAATATGTGAATGAAAGATATGTGAGTGTGACAACATTAGATGTTGGCAGGAATGTGCTGTTGCAGCTCTTTTGCTGCTTGATATTAATACTTTGTGGCGTATACTTCAGATGTTGGAGTATAAATGTGTTTCTTGCGTAATGTCTCCCATAAGCAGTAATCACCTGGTCAGTAGGGTTTTCTTATTACCAAATGGCTCCATCTTTTTTCCTGCACATTTGGAATTCAGCCAAATTGTGGCTTCAGATATGAACTACTTTGACCATTATAAACTCCTGTTCCATGTGAGCCTGGCTGTTTTTCTCGCTTATTGTACTGCACAGCTGGTCTCCATCTGCATGTCTTCATCCTTGCCTTTTCTGACCTATTTACAGTCTACCCCGAGCACTATCTGATCTGGGATACAGAGGAATGAGAGATTGGTATCAAGCCCACTCTGCTCTTCCATACATCACATGACTATCTTCCCTCTCAGCTGCCATTCTTTTCCTCCCTCTCGGTTAATTAAGATTGAAGATGTGATAACGTATTAAATATGCACAGCACCTCTCATCTAAGAATATCGTGTCCCAGGAAGGAAGGATAAAAAGAAATGCCTTCCATCTCCTGCAGTAACTGTTTCCATGGGTGCTGGTAATGCATTTCTAGTTTATCACAAACCCTAAACTGTACACAATGAGGTATAAGCTTAGAAATTCATAAAGATATATCTTAGTTAAAAGCAGCATTTTTATTTCTTTTTTTTTGCTAAATACACTTTGCTTGTTTCCAATAAGCAGCCTCCACCAAATTGATCATATAAGACTTAAAGGCTCACAAGATGCTTTGTATCTAAGGATATAAAGATTTTTAGGGATAGTTTCCGTGCCTTATGATTGTGTATTGTTTTTTTTAGTTATCCAATGTTATATGTGAGGAATAATTCTGTATTAAAGATTAAAAATGGTTGGGATTTTATAATGTATCAGAGCAGATCCACTGTGAAACCCCATTGTCGACGCCCCCGGAGTGACTCAGTGTAGAAGGAATGTTTCTCAGTGAGAAGTGAAATGGAGGGTTAAACCTCCAGGTCACAGCTTCCCTCTTTAATGTCAGGAGAGGGATAGAGTATAATTACAGAGCACGGCATAAAAGGGCTCAGCAAATCACAGTTTATTCCTAATATGCTATGATTCTGTCTAATGGTCCGGAGTTATGGGTCTTTCAGAGGCTGGTGCCAATCATTTCGAGAACAGAGCAGCAGATGGACGGTAATGGCAGCTTCATGTTGTTGATTCTTTATGATACATAGCGAATTTGATGAGGAGTCTCACTCCAAATTGATGAAATTGATTAAGCATTTGTTCAACACTATTATGTCTGCTTATTTCAGCAGAGGTATTCTGTGTTCTATAGTCTATACAGGCTTTTCTCAAACCTGGGTTAACTCAGAGGATAGATAGATCATTGTAAAAAAACCAAAAAAAAAACATTTTATTAAATAAATATAGGACTTTTATCAGGGCTGTTAGAATGATCACATTAATGCAGAGATTAGTATGTGGAAATAATGTTTTTTATGCATTTACTCATTAACAACTTAGTTGATACTTGTGCCATATTAAAAGTACATATGTGTCATTATTTCTGTGAGAAGCTGATTCAGTCATGGTGGTACCTTGTTACTGCGTACCTTGTTACTGCCGTAAACAGAATCCACCAAAAAACATTTTATCCTCCTCACGATTCTGGCACTTTCAAGCTTTACATTTGGAATTTTTATTATTGGTCCAGGAATAAAATTATTAGGTGTGCTTTTTTTTAAAATCCAAAATTGACATTATTTTGGCAAAAGGAGCTGATTTTTAGGTGCCTCACACAATCCATCAAAACCCACTTTAACATCCCTGTCTATGAACATTCTGACAGTTTTCTTGCAAAACATGTAGAGGATGGCTGCAGAATGACCCATTTGATAAGACATAATTAACCACAGTTGTCTCATCTGACATTCTGGATCATACTCGTTACCAGTTGGTGGCAAAATTAAACTTTGAGAAAATAAAATAATTGTAAAAAGAGTACAGTTTTAATTTATGTCTGTCAGCTACAACATAAAAACCAGTAACAAATAAAGTGAGTGATTGCGTAATGTCCAGCCTTGAAGAGCTGCGTTCTAATATTAAAGAAGTTACTTTGATACCTGCTACATACTTATATATTTTTGTAGATCGGTCATGAACCACATCCTCATCTTACAGTAGAAGCTTTCACAATAAAAGGGCTTAATGAAAAATGACAGAGTTTGAGGTGCTTACCTGACCTTCAAACTTTCAGGACAGAAATTTGATGGGATCTAATGGTATCTGTGTGAAAACCCCACAGTAAAACCCTCAGGACTCAAAGAACAATGTTCAGTGCCGTCGTAAGAACTCTTTGAAGAGCCATTGAATGAGAACTCGTCTTTTTTGATGCAT
This sequence comes from Pseudomugil tenellus, assembly GCA_037177515.1. NCBI lineage: Eukaryota > Metazoa > Chordata > Actinopteri > Atheriniformes > Pseudomugilidae > Pseudomugil > Pseudomugil tenellus. The sequence goes on along the minus strand of JBAMHX010000016.1, from coordinate 12,911,715 downwards.
TTTTTGGGGAATTACTGTATCTGCTTATTTCAGAGAGAGCCACAATCATTGCAGGTGGCTTTCAATGCAAACTGTATCCACTCTTTGGTCACCAGGCTGCTCATAGAATCTCCAAACTTCAAATAATAAACCTTAATAACCGAACCAATGGTAATTTATAACTTTTTCTGTCCAAAAACTGTCAACTACATTTAAAGTAGCACACCAAATTGATCCCTTGAAGAAAAATGGCATTTCCCCTTCATTTACAGGTGTGACGTTCTCTGGAGGATTTGCTGCATCAATATTATAGTTGGAGCATAATTGTAAGCTAGTCCTACCTTGATTCTTATGCAATATAAAATCAATTGCACTCTGTGAACATATCGGTTGACCAAATTTCCATTTAAATTTAGTGTCAAGTAGTTACAGAAGTTTAATGTTGAGTTATTCATATGCCAATTAAATAGAAACAAAACATGGCATTTTGTCAATAGTGAACAATTCAGACCAAGTGTTGTAATTATAAACAATTGAACATGCCCTTGGCCATACTGCAGAATTGGACTTCCTTGGTTCCAGGACTAGTACGACCAGGACATTTTTTTCAAAGCTATTGTTGGATTCGTTGACATCGGAAAGCTGGTATCACAGCATCAGTTACAGCACTTTTTGCTCAAATTTAACTAGGATCATGTATACTTTGTTAGCTTTTATTAATCAAATGAGTCCTAATGAGCTAAAAAAAAAAAAAAAAAGAGATAGGCAGCTGTTGTGCTGTGGCTCGATTTAGTATCCAGACAAAAAGAAAAGAAAAAAAAAGACATGCAACTGCTTCTCACGACTGTATATCTCATAAGATGTTTGCATGCTGTTAGAAGAGCTAGAATAATTGTGTATCAAGAATGCAAGATGAGTAGTAACACAGTAAAACATTGATACTGCAGACAGAAGTAAAGAGAGAATAAGACTGTGCCTACAGGAACAGATTTGCCATTATGCCCCCTGACATTTAGTTAGCCACTAATCATTGTCATTTGTGTGTGTGTCTAAGTGTGCGCATGTGTGTGTGTGTTTGCGAATCCTACTCTTAACCAGAGTGTAATTTTGTCCTCTAGGATCCGCGTGCTTTTGCATGTAGCACGACATTTCTGACCACATATGTGTATGTGTAGATGATTGTGTTTTTTTGCACTCTGATGTGAGTCCTCATCATGGAAATAGCTGATATTAACTATGGTTAATTAAAAAGAGTAAGGACAGAGGTCAGCCGCTCAAATCTCACATGTCTCTTCTCCTGAGAGGGAGAAAAAAAAACTTGAGTGGAGACAAATTTGTGCAATTTTTTGGCACTTAAAATGTATTTATTTATATGTTTGACATAGTAAAAGTAAATAAAACACAGAAAAAATACAGAGAGGAAGGTGGGAAACTAAAAGAGCGGAGGCAGAAGCTAGTATATAAAGCACACAACCAATGAAAATTGTTAGCAGGAATAACTTTACCTAACACTAACAATAAGAGTTACTTATTATCCATAAAAACATTTTTATAGTTTCTTTATTATGTCATTTCTAGACTTTCTTTTAAATCAGTTCAAAGTAGAGTTTATCTAATCACAACTGTTCCATAGTTTAACACCATTGACTGGGTTTGCCAAACGTTTTATTTCCTCTCAGTTCATAACAGTTTTCCTTCCTTTTAATCAGCATATGGATCCAAAGTGGCAACAGTTCATTATTAAATTTCTGGATCATTTCAGTTGTGTTGTAATCTACTAAATCAGGAGCGTCCAGCACCTGTCCCCTGCAGGTTTTCGTCATCTACCTGACCCACAACTGCTTTTTAGCAAGTTCTGCCAACTCATGTTGATACAGATTAAATTGTGCAGCAGCATGAAACATCCAGCTGCATGATGGTAGCCCTCGCAGACTGACTTTAGACCCTGCTGTGTTAGATCTGTAAATTTCAGTGTGTAACTGGATAAATATTAGATTTGTTGTTTCACAATACTTGTAATAATTTATTTATTTATGTTATATGACCTTCTTTTGTAGTAAATTATAGTAAATTTATATAAATTGCATAATAAGTGTTCCCCAGAGCCACACATACTTGGTGGTATAAATGATCCTTTCTGGTAAACCAATTGCAGAATAAGTCTAGATGTATGTACATTTCCACCCATTTAAGTACATCATCAGCTTCATCATCAACATAAAATTAAATTGGTTGGGAAAATTAACAGTTAATTCCTCTAATCATGTTGACTGTTGTAGTGAAAAAAAAATGTTTCCACTTTATGAAAAAATAAGCTTTAAATCAGTGAAACATTTTTTTTTCTTTTTCTTTCGCATGTTTTTCACTTCTTTAAAGCCTTAAAATCCCAGGTCAATTTCTTTCCCATTACTTGTTTAAGATAGATTGACACAGTTTTTTTTTCTTTAACTAAAGGTTTTTGCAACAATACTAAAGGTAAACTATAAAGATTACATTTATATATAAAACATTTAAACTTTCTAGTAATTAACCACATAATAAAAAGGGGGGGGGGGGTGTCTATTTATTTAACTTAAAAAGTATTTTAACCCCATTTTTATTAAGTTAACCCATTAAACGGTTAAATCATACTCATGCTATTGATTTTCTTCTCCTTATTGACCCTCATCTATTATTCTTCTGTATTCTTCTTTGACCCATGTTATGAAAAGCTGAAAAAGGTTTAGTAAGTTATTAAACTGAAAATCATCTCCATAGTTCTCCATAGTTAGAGAATACCACCAGTGTTTTAAAACTTGTTAAGTTGTTTAACGTCACTGGTGAGTTCTGTGGAATCAATAGATGTTGAATTTTTTCTTGAACATTATTAACATTTTTACACAACTATTTCATTACATGTTTACCTCAGTATCAGGTATTTGTAACTAATCATATTAGTCTTATAATCTGATATTTCTACATGCATTTATGAAATATGATAGTCACAAGACTGTTATCTATATTACCTAGTTCATAATCAAAGGTATTTTGAAGTATGAGAATCTGTGCATGGTGATATAACTTTGGTTGCATTGGTGGAGAGCCTATTTTAGCACTAGCTGTGAGAGGTAATAACCAGCTTAATATTTAGCAAGTGAATATAATCTAATGGTAAAAGGAAAAAATATCTAATTTTTCTTTGTCCTGGCTAGGGCTGCCACAAATATTCATTATTATTATTATTATTATATATTATTTTAGATTGAATGGACAATCAATGGACATTCAAGTAATTAGCAGTTATTTTTGGAATTAATTGACAAATTGGGTTATATTTGAATTGTCATAGCAGCATACTGTTGCTCTAATAAAAACAACAAAAAAATCATTAAATTCCAGATGGATGTGTTATAACTGTTATGTGCTATTTAAAAATGCAAAAAGAAAATGGCTCATTCAACAACTTTTGAATGAACATTGAATCTTTTTGTAAGAGAAGGAAAACAAGCAACTGGGCGTTAGATAAATAAAAAGGGGGGTTTCAATTCATTCGTCTGTGGCATCACACATAGCTACATTTTCAAGTATTAAATATTGTCTGCAAAAACTAAATGACATCAACACCTGAAACCGAAATAATAATAAAAAACAAGACGTTAATGATAACTACCCAATTAGCTCACCAAGACAACCATTGCCCCTGTCTTAGATACTGAATTAGCCAGAACATTCTTCCTTTTAAGATGAACGTGCATCATCGTTTGTACCACCATACTGTAGACGGGTCCCACCTTGCAGCATTGGACATGCTTCTCTTGAAATTTTATAAAATGCTCCCAAACTCTCAAGCTCCATTGCCAGCTCACCGTGATATTATTGTTTGGGTGTAACTTTTCCAGTGTCATCACGGCTAACTCTGATTGCTGCTACTGTGCATGTATTGATTGTGCAAAGACTTACTGCCAGAAGGCAGGGTAATGTACAGTTGCAGTTCTGAAAACAGAAGAAAAAAAAAAAAACTTGACAAAAGAATAAAGTTTCTTTATAGTGCAGATATACCCAATGCAAAAGCAAAATCAGTGTGACAGCTGTTGTACGCAGTTTTATTACATATGACTTTACTTTGAGCTGAATCTGTGTCTGCATGATATTGTATCTGTACTGGATCCAATCTGAATACAATAAATGTTCAGCTTGCAGTTTTCTTTAAAATGACTTCCGCTGAATTGTTAAAATATACATGTTTTTGTCACAATGGGAGAGTGGAGTCGGTGGTACGGAAGTGCGGACCCAAAATGCAGGAACAGGCAGGCAAGGAGGCAGCAGAGATGCTGGTAAATAGTAAATTTGATTTAAACAAAACAAATAAACCAAAATCCAGGCGCGGAATAAAGAAAACCTAACTACAACTTACAACAACTAATGAACCAGCAAACAGGAAATAAAACCAATAATATAAATACACTGAAAAAAGAACAAGACACAGGTGAACTAATGAACAAAACATGAATCTAAAACAAAAAAACAAAACTAAAACAGGAAAACAGAAGACTAAACCAAAACCCACACAACTTAAGAACAAAAATCCAGATCATGACAGTTTTAGATTTAATTTCCAGTTTAAGTGATTAATAAACATCTGAAAGACACAAGATTTGCAAAAACTGTATAAGCTGCAGCCTTCAACTTTCATATGCAGTTGCTGCTAGATGTCATTACATTCCTCATATTGAATGTTCAATCGAAATCTTCTTCATATTCATGACAGTTATAATGTTTATCATTAGATTTGGACATCTGCAAGCATTCATTGTGCTGCTCCTTCAAATTTAATCAATATATTATACCAACATATTTAACATGCACCATACTGTTGCATGTTAAGTTACTGGAATTTACTGTCAAATTGTGAACATGCAGGCTATTCTGGCAATATGATCCGCAAGGAGTCAGGCTGAGAGTGCAAACAAGCCAAATTCAGATTTTTTGACAGTCAGTGGTGTGAGACTTTTGCTTTTGTGGTGTAAAACAGTTGGTTTTTAGAGGTGTAAAACACAACTGAAATGTGGATTCTCTCACTTTTTTTCCTGTGGATCCAAGAACAGTAGGCCCTCCAGGCAGTGCTTATCATACAATGCAACCCTCATCAACAGAGGTGTTGAAAAAGACTTCCTGGAGGTGGGCACTGGCAGATGCTTCAGACACACTGGCCTTAATTGGGCAGATAAATATCACAGGCTAGCCCAACAGCACTGTTGCATACATCACCCAGAATGGCGACTGACCACTAGCAGCAGGGTGCTGCCTGCTTGACTCATGGTGGAAATTTATCTGATGCCCATACTGCAATGAAAGAGCATGATGCGCATCAGAAATTTCTTCCTTTTGTTGACTTCTGCGACTTTTAGATTTATTAGGATCAAGTTGGAGGAGCCCTACTGCTTTGTTAAAGTCCAGTGCTCTTTTTCATGCTGAAATGGAGTAACATAAAACAGGATGCAGAATCAAAGCCTTAAAATATAAGAGGCTGGATACGTTAGCATTTAGAAAAATCAAAGTTATTGTTGCTCCATATTAGCATCTTGACTGCTCTACAGTAACGTTGCAAACAAATTGTAGGAACTGACATCTGTATGCTGCAAGGCAGCTGAGGGTTTTTAATAATGAGCAATTTATTGAATATTCATGACTTTGGCCTTTTAAAAACCCTCAGTGGCTGCGAATTACCCTGTATTACCTACGTGTTGTTCAGTCTAAATCTTTCCCCCACCAGCCCGTGGGGCAGTCTGTGAAGATACATGGCACCATCTAAGAACGAATCTGGCAGCTGACAGATGCAAACAACAATGAACACACTAAATGCTAACACCTTCAGTTCTTGTTGTACATATACACGCATGCCACTCGGCTGCACCAAGACACACATGCCCAGAGAATAATCACAAATCCTTGAACGAGACAAAGGAACATTGTATTTAAAAAATCCATAAAACCCTTTTTTCTAACCAATCTTTTCCTAAAATGTCTAATTTCTTTTGCATCCTATGGATATATCATGGATTCATTAACCCTTTAAAGCCCAACCTGTAAACAACTGGGAAAAAAGTCATTTCTTTACATCAGAAGTCTTTATTTTATCCTTTAACAAGTCTGTTTTATTTAGTTATTTATTTTACTATTTATTACAATGTGATGAGTCATATTATTTTTGTTGTGATATCTTCTGCTTTCTGGTATCCACCAGGGTGCAGAAAACCAATGCGTCTGGTGTACAACAGGATTTTGAGTAAAGTTTCTGCCATAAAGTTATGCAACATGTCTCACAACCTATATCAAATAGGATACGTTTGGCTTTATAGGGTTGATGGATGAATTAAGACATTGATGCTTGGTCTAGAAGCCTACGTGAGAATGTACATCACAAGAAGGAATGAGGGCACTGACTCTCTGCATTTCTTGATATGTTTTAAATGCAATTTTTTGAGGGTTTGTCCTCCTTTACATTGGATGCTGTACATTTATCGAACCATGGACTTGGATGAATGATGGCAACATGTTGACATTGTGTAAGTGCAACTTCAATAGCAATGAATTTAAAAGCAGTTTGTCTATTTTGATCCAGTACATATCAGGATTGTGACAAACTGATGAGCAAAGGGCAGATAAAGAGCAACACTAAACACCTGCTGAGAGCCGAGTTCTTTTCCTATGACTGAGTGAAGTTGTGTGTCTGCAAGCTGCCAAATGCTTTCTCCCCATTAATCACGACCCAGGTTCTAAAGTTTGAACTCTGACCTTTACCGCTGCATCAAGGCCCAGTGACAGATGGAGGCAGAGCTCTGTGTCTTCACATCAAATCATTCTGCTCAGATACACACAGACTAACACTACCCACATGTGGGCTGCTGTGATGCACAGACAATCACCCATAGGAAGGGTGATTTTGTCATAAGCTGATATTTTGTAGCATATCCTGTAACTGCCTTATGGCAAGAAACTATACGAAATAAGCTCTTTTTGTGCTCTTGCTTATAAAACACAATTTCCACAAGTAAATTAAATTGCAATAATAATAATTTTTTGAGAATGGTGAGAAAGTGTCCAATGTAAAGGAATTTTGTTTTTAAACAAGATGCTTTAGTTGAAGGATGCTGATTACCATGAATAAATTAGATAGCTTATCTTTGAATTACATGCCTGGTTCAGCCCTCCTATTGAAGATAAATTGCCTCTCACAAGGTACTGCGAAAAGTTCATTTTCATCAATTGATTTCCCTTAATTCTTCAGTTTTCCCAGAAATACAAGAAATTGGTAACAAGCTCTTCATAATCACGCTTTGTGCATCATTAACTTCATAGGCAATTACTCATCACAAGTATCGGTTGTGACATTTGTGGAAGCATGTTATTTTTGCACCATTAAGTCATGACAGAATAATTATCAGAAATGAATGGTTAGTACAAGTTAAACATTCATGGTGTCCATAGTTTCCTCAGTGATCTGCTGGAGGTAGAGCTTGTTTCTAGCATGATTATTAGCTATTATCTTTGTATTAATATTATATCAGGCAGATCAACTCAACAACTCCTACAAGAATCATGTACAGATTATTAATTTGTCCATTGTGTACAAAAGGACTTAAATCTAGCTTATACTGATAGAGGTATTTTCTTCCAACAAAGGCTTTACAGCTAAATTATATGAAAATCTCAGCATGGTTAAAATTGTTTCCCTGTAACTTAATATCTGCACATTAATGGGAGCATGTATGAGACTTACAATTGTACAATTGTCTGATGCAATACTTCAAAATATCACCTTACCAGTATTTTATTGTTGCATCGTTATTGAGGTCATTTCAGTTTTCATCAGAGACAGGAATTCTGCCTTGATTCCAAAATTAAAGTGGAACAATGAAATAAATGTGGAGGAAAAAAAAAAAACATGTAAGGTCACCAATTTGGTATAATGGCCACATATTTTTACATTTATAGTGATGCTGTAATGTGAGATGTGGTTGTGAAACTACCACCAGAATAAACCTGTAAGAAAAACAGTAAAAAATTATGTCTGGAAAAGAAGTCAGTGCTGGAGAGCTACACTGCATCAGTTTTCCAACACCATCACATACTCATTGCACCCTCTGGCAAATTTTTGCAGTACATTAATAAGGGAAGTCACAAGATCCATCATGCATAATGATGCCATTATGGAATAATGTTCATCAACTAATGTGTACTTGCTAGGGATCTATTTGTGTCTTTATCCATTTACTGACAGCTACAACTCCTGTCTTCTCAGTCCTTTATTAGTCTATCCAACTAGTAGGCTACAAGGAGAACTTACGATATGAAAAGATGCTAAAAAAAGATGAGCAATAAGGCCTGATGAAGCTTTGTATCTTTGCCCTGCCATTCCAGTGCTTAGTCCATCTTCTCTGCTGCTTCTGGGCTCGAAGAAAAGGAAAGAAAAACATTTTTATTGCTTTTTATTATTGCTGTATGCTTGTATGTGTGTTTGTTGAAACTTGAGATTGATATGTTTAATAACGCTCTGAGTAGCACAGCAGGTGACTAAAG
>JBAMHX010000016.1:12883076-12895716 GCA_037177515.1 Pseudomugil tenellus | reverse complement strand
ACTCGGTTGGCTGCTCGCGGTTTGGAAGGGTGTGGTTTTTTGATCAAAATTTTCGTTGAGCGGGGGGTCAACGGGAGGCAACCACTAGGGGAAGGAGGGGGGGGTTTTCAAACCCCCCCCCCCCCCCCCCCCCCCTTCTGGTGCACTTGCCCCGATTGCATTAGGATAGTTTTCAGAAGATGATCAAAAGAGCCATCCTCAGAGTCCAAGTGGCAGTCACTCATGCTACTTTGAAGTGTCCACACTTTGAAGTATGCCAGGGAAGGAAATGATATGCTGGTCAAATGAAAGGCCTTGCAACTAAATGTAATCACAGAGTGTCTCCCAGCATATCAAAAAAGAGAAGCTATTTGCCATGAGATCTTTGAGCGAGCTGTTTGTAAGGGTGATTTGTCCAAGAGATGTGGTGCTGCTAAAAGGTTGTAAAAGGCTGATTACCTATCGATGACATTCCATTAACTCTCTTAGACATGCAGAGCAGTTTGCCTCAATCACTGTGCACCAAGCTTTAGTATGCCATCACTGCATATACTGATTCACTTGTGGAGGATCCATCGAATAGTTGCAGGTCTACTTTGAACTGGACTGCATCACTGGGACAAAAATAATGATAATGGATACATTCTCCTGGTCTATGAATATTACTTGCTGGATGTGAATGTTAACATAACTGTAGTTCTGTAAAAATGACTCAAAATCCGACAGATTAAGAGTTTACTGATAAAAACTATTTGCTTTGCTTTGCTCTGTCCAGTATTTGTCATTTCCGTTCCTTTAGATTGAAGAACATTTATTATGAGATCCCATCCAGCACGGTATAGCTCAACTACAGTCCCAGTTGTCTGTCAAGTCTTTACTGGATTGTTTTTATTTAACTTTTTTATTTTTTAAGAACATCACCTTGGACATATTTTGCTGTGGATTTTTAGGATGCATTGTGCACCATGCTGAGATTTGCAGAGACTTCAGCTAATAGCTCTTTAAAAAATCACAATGTTACTTAAAAACTGAATTTTATTCCTGTCAAAGTGCGTTGTCGTTGGAATTTTGTGGTACTGTGACCAAGGTGATGGAAGGACATTATGCCTTAGGTCTGTATGGATGGCTGCTTGTATTAATATGTGTAAAAGGTAGTATTTATTTATCTTTGCAACCACCATTTTAGAAAGCCTATCCCAGCTGTTGCTTAATGCGGGCCATTAAAATGAAATTATTTACTTTTATTTTTATCGCTGAATTTTCTGTTATGTGTATATTCTTTTTGTGAGTTAGGAACTTTTTTTTAAAGATCAGTGCTTTAACAAAACAAAATAAACACGTTGGTCATATACAAAGACTGGACTTGAAATGAGTCAAAACCGAACCAATGCTCAAGGAAAATCTTTGAAAATCCTTCAGAATAACTGGTGAACTGAAATTCAAGACTACTTAAAAAGATAACAAAAATGCCTGATAGCTTGGAAGCAAAATGTAAAGAAATTAGCAGAGACTCGTGCTTTTCTTTTTTTTTTGTTTTCCACAGTTCTGTATTTAGTAGTAGATGCAAAATGTCAATTTAACCTTGTAGTCATTTTCAGAAGACTGAAGATAAATGTTTTTTTTTTTTATCTTGCTTAGAAGATAGTTTAGTGCTGAAGTTTATTCTCTTGTGAGTGAAGTATTTTACAGAAACAAACATGAAGAAAAAAGTTAAACTTGTTGCATTGTTGCAAAGTTACATGAAAGAAAAGACCAGCTGTTTTACATATGAATAAAAGATTTATAATAAGAAAACTATAAATATCCCTGCTAATAATTTCTGGCACAGCAAGTTGCTGTGCAGAGCAGCTCTTTACATGAACGCTTCTTTACCTCATAAAATCAAGCTTTTTTATATTCAGTGCATATGGTGGCTTTCTTTGGCATGAGGTCAAGCAGGTGCAATGCCTGTAAACTGCCAAACATGTCTACCTGACAGATTTTTTTTCATACATTTCTCTTGAATACTCAGCCATTTTGGATTTTCTTTCCGCACTGTAGATAGCTCTGCTGCAGCAGTCAGTGAAGTTTGACAGAATGATAAATTGCCCTGACTGACTGTCAAGTTCCTATTCCCACTCCAACTGTTTTGTGTTTGCATTTTCCCCTTTTCTCCTTCCTCCCAACCAGCAAACTGCCTGCTAATAATAAAATGTGTGCATCCAGTGAAGTGTGACCATAAACTGTTTATTGAGACAATAATTTGGCTTAGTAATGTGTGCATCAAAAAAGTGGATACGTGTTCTTCAATTACAGGGAGACAAACCAAAGCGCTTGGAAATCTGGATGTTTCAGATATAGAAGAAGGAATGGTAGAAGTGAATGTCTGATCTTTAATGGTATAAGGAGACTTGTTTGCAACGGCTTAATTAACCATGCAAATTTTGTGCTTGACAGGGATGTCCTTTAGAATTTGCGAGAATTGCTGCACGATAAGGGTACTTATAAATTGAAACCCTGTTAAAGAGCTCCTATAAACTTGTGAAATCTTAATGTGTAAAATGAAAGTGTGTATTTTCATTTATCAACCACTGCAGGCGCCTTTAAACAAGTAACCGTTTGAGTACTGTGATCCAGCTAGAAAAAAAAAAGAAATTTTAGTGCATATAAGTGCAAGCATTCCTTTCCCCATGCTGCTCCCCCAGCACCCAATGTCATTAAAACACGTACTAAAACAACTTGTGTGGTTAAATAAAACACATAGTTGAAAGGGAAACACTATTAGCTGATGTACATTCGAATAATCCCAGAAGCCGCTCTGTCACTGTTAATTCAGCTCTTCACATTCTCGCTTACTTCATTGCTGCAGCTTAGAGTTGCATGGCTGACGAGCCAGCCTTTCAGGGCGATGTCTACATTTAGAGTACATGGCTGCAATTCTTCACTGCTCCATCATAGGTCATAGTAAAGGGGGGGGGGGGGGGTGAAATAGCCTTTAGCATGGTCTATTTCAATCTGGTTTAGTTGTGTGGATGGCAGGAGAAATTGCTTTGATAAGCTTTTTCCATTGAGATTTGAATCCATGGGATAGAGGTGTGACCTTTGAAAAGGCTGACTAGAATACAAGAGTACATATTTGATTTTCTTTTTCATGTGATAGGACTCAGCTGGGACTTATTTTTCTCTTATTTATTTCAAGCAGTTAGTATACATGTATTATTACTATATATGTTTTGTTGTGCTTTTTCTTGAGAAATATCCTCCCCAAGGAACACCCAGAGGAAAAAAACAGCATCATACTCTACACCAACAGTTAACTTTAGCGATTTGACTTGGACTCAGTTAGGGCAGCAACTGCAGTGCAGTACTGTAGATATTAAAGATTATATAACCCTGACTAGTTGCTGTATATCTTTAACTGCTTAATGGAGAAATTAGGCTTTTTGGCATGGAGGTAAACAGTGAAGAGTTATGCAGTGGATTTCCAACTTCAGCTATCAAAGACAGGGACCATGTTTAACACTTTCAGGTAAACCAGACATGGCTAGATAAAGAGGTGCTTAGTGGGTACCAGGTTAACATGTTAACATAAAAAAAAGACTGGAAAAAAAAAAAAAAAAAAACTCAATAGAAAAATTCAATACTGTGCCAGAAAGTTTTCTCACATGTTATCTGTATATTAACATCTTATTATATTAAAAATTTTTAATCCCTGATATGTTTATGCATTATTATCTGATGGAAAGTAAGCAAAGAAGCACAAAAAATAGTCTGTTGTTGACAGTAACATAAGCAAAAGGATATTGTATTCCTGGAAATGTCCGGGGAAGTTCCTTAGTGCAGTTTGTAAAACTGGTGCAGACTCTGATAATTTAGCAGTTTATTACTTTGGAACATTGTAACATAATTTCCTGTTGATCCAAGACTTGAAAAATCTCCCATGTGTCTCTGTGTGAGATGGTAGTTTTGACAACATGGTGTTCCACTACAGTCAACAGAGAAAAGCCTAAAACCAGCCGGATCAACTGGCCAACCCTATGAAATGGACTTTGTAAATCTGGTCATCTTAAAGTCACCCAGAAACCAGATTAATTCATTTAATAATACTAATACAACCTACAAAACTTAACCCTTTAAGGCTTCTGCCTAATTTTTAGGCCTTTGTTCAATAATAGTATACTTACAATAACATGTGCATAACTATACAACCCCAAGGTTTATCTGAATACATTTAGTCACAATAAAATGAACACTTTTGAAATTTGCGAAGTTGTAATCCACGATTGAAGATATGAGTATAAAGTAATTCCTCGAGATACAAGTTTAATTTGTTCTGTCACCGTACTCATATCTCAAGTTGCTTTCATCTCAAGAAATTGTCCCCGTTTACATTAATTAAAATCCCATTAATCCATTCCAGCTTGCAGAAAACACTATTATTTACTTTGGAGATCAAACAACTTGACCTAACGGAAGATGTGCATGTAGGTTTAAAGGGGAGTAAACATATGGAAGAGTTAGGAGGAATTTGCTCGTACATACACTTTTACTTTCACTCACTTTCTCGCTACTGTAAACTCCTAATGCTACTTTACACTTACCGAAGCAAGCTGTTGTGTGGATCTCTCAAGGCATAAAGTTAGTCAAATCACAGTATGTGTAACTAGTAAGCAAAGATAGTGCACAAATGAGAGAAAAGTTGCTAAGTAAACGATAACATCAGGATGCTCCAAACCTCCTTCAAGTTATAAATTACATGAACATAATCTCTGCAAATGGCAACTCTGATAAAGGAAACAAAAACCCAAATGACAGAAGTTGTGGTACAGACTGTTCTATGTTGTCAAATTCAGGGACTATCCGTTCTCAAAGTCCACCATTGGGGATACCATGGGGTATCTCAAGTTTTAAGGTTAAAGGTCTGCAGATAAGTATAAGCTATAAATTATAATGACATATATCAGTCATTAGGTTAGGCACCAAGTATTCTAAATCCATACGCTGAGTAAAACAGCTTTCTTTTGCATTAAAAAAATGTTTTTCAGTTTAAAAAGTGGCATAAATTTTACAAAAACAGCTGCAGTGAGATAATTATATGGGTCAAAAAGGCAGAAGTACATCCGGTCAGGCAAGGCATAAGGCTCCTTTGGCCAGCTTGAACTGTCTGGATTTTAGCGACGTCAGATTGACAGTCAGGGAGGGGCAAAAGGGTAATGTATCAAGGCAGACCAACAACTTTTTTTTCAGACAAGTCCTCCACACAGTGTGATCCTACCCTTACATCTGGCCCACACCTTGAGTTGGGGCCAGAAGGCAGCAGTGTACAATGTAGCAGTGTGGGTTGTTCTCAATTTTCAAGAGTTAAAAGGATAAATTGATGTAGAAAATACTGCTGTATGCTATAATGGATTCTTCAGCGATGGCTGCCCTATCTGTATATTGCAGGCCTGGAGGAAGCATGCCCTCAGCTCCTCTACACAATGTGGAAAATTGCTTACTGCAACAGCATTTAGCCAAGCACTGGCATTGAATACAGAATTAACCTTGCTATGATTTCTTTAATTTGACCGGAGTGACATGTCCCTGAGGTGAGAGGGGCCCCACTTTCTCAAATATCTCTCAGTAGGTTCTCGCACACAATTCATGTTTGGTCTCTTGGTGGTTTTGCATTACTCACACTGACAGAAGAGTGTCTTTTCTTTTCTTTTTTCATTGTGCATCATTTATATGTGGATCTAGTTGAATGTCAAGGTTGGACATGCAACATATAATGCTTTCCAAACTATATATCAAGGATGGGTTCTTGTTTAATGGCTTCAGTGACCTTTGCAAAGCCCCCATCCTGCTGTAATCGATAGGAATACCATTTGCAGCAGGGGAAAGATGATGCAACTGGATCCTGCATGGAAATGATGTACTGGATTTCATTTATTGAAAAAGATTGTGGCCTAATGTGATTTTTTTATATAGGAATCCATCTTTCAGTTTCAGAAGGATCAGTTATAAATTTGTTCAAATGTAAGACCAGACCTACTTAAGAAGAAGCTCAATCATAAGATGGATGTTACAGCTTAAAACCTGCTACGCTGTAGTTTTATTTGGCAGCAAGGACAGAAACTCAGAGTAAGCCAAATTTCTGCAATATTCACTTCAAGTACAGAGTGGAAAGTACAAACCACCACTGTACCTGCCTGTAATTCATTTCCTACTCGTTGTTTTCTACTTATCTGGTCAATATGTCAATGTTGCCAGAAAATGATGGTTGTAGCTAAATATATTTTGTTTTTTTGTTTTTTTTTGTTTCTCTTTTTTTATTCACTCATATGATAACATTATTGTAACAATGAGTCATTTACCTCTTCAACCCTACTGGACATTGTGTTATAGAACTCCCATTATCGAATAAATTTATAGAGCAATTACATCAGAATAATCATTACAGTAAGCTTCACGGGGCTTTTACTATAAATCTGATCAAGGTAATTTACTTGAATAAATGGTTTGATTTGTTTTATTGAGCTTGCTTTTGAACAGAGCTTTTTAAAGATAGCATTTTTATTTTTCTCACTTTTATTTAGGCACACAGAAACATGTTTTTATTCTGCTCACAAAAAAGAGAAACTGGATGGAGAGAGATCCAAAAATAATGTAAGGATGAATAATGATTGCAGAATGGAATATCTAAGCTTCTATTGGTTAAACTGGGAGCCTGTTTGACATGAGTGATTATTCGTATTTGCTTCTGATGACTGAGCCATTGTCACTGGATTTATTGTGTACAGGAGACTAAATGGGCCACTTCTCAAGAGGCACGTTGAAATATATTGATTTTACGATTTTTTTTCTTCTCCTTAAAGACGTACTGGTCCTGTGTAACATCTCTTAAAAATCTACCTCACGTTCAAATTTATTCTCTCTTCGGTATCACTTTAATTACTTTCTCTTCATTAATTAGAAGAGAATCTTAACAGCAGCAGTGCTCACGAGACGTCCTAGGCAATGAAAGAGAGGTCACACTGCAGAAGGGCTTTAAGTAGAGGCTTTCGTACACAGATTATCAATAATTTCTGAATAAATGTTATTTGCTAAAGGGTTTTTCTGAAGAAGTTTTAAGGTCTGTGAAACTGCAGGGGAACTAGTCCTCCATGTTATATATATATAGTAAGCCATCATTCATTTCATTGACTACATCTGCAATTACCTTGTCATGACCAGCCAAACTGTCTGCCATGTTAATAAAATCGCAGCAAAGCTACTACACAGCCTGACATTATGTCTCATGCGCAAATTGAACTTCTTCTTTTTGTTCTCATCCCCTGAGTTTTCTGTCTTCTGTCTGCTCTGTGTCTTCATTGTTTAGTGACACAGAATTCATTTTTAATTTCTATTGTATCAACAATGGACTCGATGAGGTGTCTCATTATATATATATATATATATATATATATAACCTATTGGTCAGCCAAGAGTAGGTGGCCTATTTTTTGCCCATTTTCTTCATGCAAAAAGCTGAAGTTGTTAGAGAGCTTAGTAAAAATATACACCAATTTGTCTAAGCTGTCAAACAACATGATACTGGTATGGAGGAATAAAATGTGCAAGCTGAATTATGTTAATTAACCTACCCAGTCAAACCAGAAAAAATCTGAAATAGTTAATTTTGTTAATCTTAATTCCTGTGTATGTAAGTATAAACAAAACAACTATTTACTTTGATTGAAAACTTTCATTGAATTGAAATGTCCAGCTGCAGAATTAGTAATATTGAGTAATAAGCACATAATGAGCAGAGGTTGTAAGAAAACAAACAGCATTTCTAAAGCTAATGCAGTAAATCTAAAACTTAAGAGAAATTTAAGGAATGGTGAATTTGTTATTAATCATTATATCATGCAATGTGACCATTCATTTCAACATATATGTAGGAATCTAGAGAACCCACACAAGCAGGAGAACATGTAGGCTCCACACAGAAAGGCCACTGTTTGAGCCCCTCCCCAGCTGATTTGTGAAACAGTGACCTTGTTGGTGTGGGTCTGCATTGCTAACCACCACACCATCATGCAGCCTAAGTTGTGATTTTTCTTGATTATTTATTTTCACAATCTGAATTGACAATGAGTAAATTCTGGTAATTCCTTCCTCCGGCATCCCAAATTAATTAGAATGAGAGGAAGAAATCAAATGTTCAATCAGCAGTATGTGTGAAATGGTGCTGCATGATTTGTTTTATTATTCTTTTTCACAAATTTTGTGCTTCACAAATTGCCTTTCCAAAATGACACATGCAAAAAGTCAAGAGATAAAAAATAGCTTTGTGCCAAGTGAATTTATTCCAGTCCTAAGATACATATTTTGTAAGTAAAAAGTTGTTTTTTTATTTATTTAGTTAGTTATTTATTGATTTTTTGCTTATTTTAAGCAGAAGTTTATCTTGCTGTGTGCTTCATCATTCCATCATTCCAAGATTTTAAATTTGACTTAGTGTTTATCAGCCATCATTTTTACAGCAATGATTTCTCTAATGTGCCCATTCAGACTTTTCCTCCCTGGCAAAAATGAAAAAAAGCACACAGTGAAAAAAAAAAAATATTTATCAGGTCTTCATCTTTTCATTCTGCTATTTGGCAAATGGAGTTAGCACCAATAAGAATACTTGGCCTCACGGGTCAATGCTTTTGATTTTATTGCTCTAGTAAAAGACACAAGTGTACACAATGGATTTCCACATCCCGCGTACCATAATTTCCCACTGAAATGAAACACAGTCAAGCTGCATATTAGGGGCTGGGTTTAGGTCAGCAGTTTACTGGGATTATTTATTGTATGTCAGAGACGAGGTCTGGTCAACAGAGGGACTGTGAATGTCTTCTGTTCTTTTGTAGTACTTAGAGTGGAAAAATAAAGTTTAGTAGCTTCTGTCAGAGAGCATTTTAAAACAATAAAGCCATAAAAGTAGTAAACCAGTCTCTGCTGTGCATGTGCTATTTACACTGATCACTCAACAAGCCAAAGAGTAACCACTAATTGCTCATAATAATTCATAAAGGCTGCACTTGCAGTATTCAAGCATTCATTAAAATTAATATAAGTGCTTTGAGTTGTTTTATGCACAGTCAACGTGAACAGTGATGACACTTACCAGCTAACGTACAATTAAATGTCCCACTTTCTTTCTATAAGCTGTTGTAAAACACATAATAAGTTTTTTTTGTCTGTTTCTTTTAAAACTACTGCAAATTAGGTGCGTATTAATCACTGTTATCGATAGCAATCTGCAAGAAGGTGAATTTGAATCCATACAAGTGTCAAATCTCATTTCTTGTCAGTTACCTCATAGGACACAATAACTGAGACAGTTTTGTGTCAGTAGTGATGTATTAACAACCAAAACAGTTGTGCTGATTTCTGCCCTTTATTAGTCACAGTGTGAAGTAGTATACCTCAGATACTAGTATACTACTAATAAATAAACAAAACAAAATAAGACAGTGGGCTCTGGACATTAAACAATAATGTATTACTACTACTAATACTAATACTACTACTAATACTAATACTACTACTACCACTGATAATAATAATAATAATAATAATAATAATAATAATAACAATAATAATAATAATAATAATATGGCCTCATTCTGCAGTCATAGTTATATAGACATAATATGGGATGGTATGAAAATATGCTTTATTATACAGGTAAATTATTATAAATTCATGACAATTTTCAAACATTTTTGTAATTTTATTCTTATTATCTGCTTCAAATAGTGCAATATGAATTACTCAAAGTATGTTGCACACTATACTGAGGAAGACTTGGTGTATAACAAACTACTTGTGTGAGCTTTGCACAAATTTATCTTTTTTTTCATCAAACTTGTGCGGACCATTTAGATGCTCTATTGACTCACTAGGCTGCACATCTCCTCCCACATCAACAGGCTAAGTTGAAAAAAAAGTCTTCCCTGTAAAGGCTACCTCAGTAGTGCAAAGTTCAGCCATGTGCCATGAAAAACAGCAATTTGTGTGTTTTTTTTCCTCTATTCCTTTGCTCTCTTGGGCCGAATTTACTAAGATCTCATTTTGCGTGTACTAATTAGCGTGTGGCATTTAGAATTTAGCGTGTGAGGCGGGGCCATGATTAGTTAGTCTACTAACATTGCTTACGCAAATGACAGCGGGTGCAAAGTGTTGGAGACACGCCTATTTAAATGAGGATTTAGCGTGTGTCATGGTTTTCACGATGACAACTTTACAAAACCGCAAGTGAAAATACAAGTTTGATCCAATGGAATTAGAGGTGTTGGTGGAAGAAGCCAATAGAATGTCCAAAGAGCTACAGCAAATAAATCTAAAAGCAGCTCAAAGGAACGCACTACACATTCAACGAGTGTGTGTTTTCGGTTTCTGTATATATGCTCAGAGTTTGCGGGAGGCACAAGCTGCACATGAGTGCAGTCAATTGCTCCTATAGCAACGGGGAATCCAGCCACCTCAAAAAAACTTGTTTTGTCTTATTCAAAGAATTTCGAGAGCTTGGAAACCTAATAAACGTCGCGATCTGGCGCGACATTACATTTAGGAATTCAGTCAACACATATAAAAGACATGACTGAGACATCGCTGCTGTGTTGGCTACTGTACGCTGGAATGACCCAGATGCTAAAAACTGTAGACTTGCCAGGAGTTTAGTTATTGCAGGTATGCATGACTCCTTCTTGTGTCTGGCTCCAAATCTGCGCTGAGTTCCTCCAACAGCTCTAAAACAGCAAGGTTGGATAGGCGATATGTTTTAATAATTAGTTTTCTCTCTCACTCCAAAATTTTAACACAAGGAGGAAATGCGCGTTCTCTCCATCGTTTTTGATTATTTCTATATCTTCGTATTGCAACAATCACTGTGCGGAATTACGCATTGCCCCCGTTTGCACGTCCTTTTGAAACGAACTAAAGATAGGCACAGCAAAATTACTTTCAGGTTTGATAAATCGCTTTGCGTGTGCTAAAATCATATATTTACATGTTCTCCTCCCATTCCACGCAAAATTGCGTGTGAATGGCCCAATTTACATATTCATTGAGGCAAACGTACTAACTTGAGGAGGACGCGCAATTTTGCACCTTTGGAAGAAGCAAACCCTTTTACTCACTGTTAGTAGATCAGTTTGTACTTTTTTTAGCATGTGCAATGGGTTTGCACGCATTTTAGTACACACAAACTTTTAGTAAATCTGGCCCTTGGTGTATTTGCACATGGCTACTTCTAGTCCTTGTTTATGTATCAGTTTTTCAAACATTTTCTGTCTTCTGCTGCTGTTTCTGTTGCCACCAAAATCTCGGCCAAGACTCAAGACTTGGACTCAAGTGTGACAAGAGACAGAGAAGGTCTTTTTTCAGCCAGGCCTTCCAATTTTATTTTCCTTTTCTTTTTTTGACAAGTAGTTAGATAAAACGCCACAAGGGTTGGAGAATGAGAGGAGACATTTTTATAGGAATGCAGTACTCTCCTAGGAAAGATTGCCCATATAGAGGGAAAGTATTTCAACTCTTGAAGCATGATTCTATCTCCTTTTTATTGGATATTGCTGAGTCAGTGTGAGCTCTCTGTGGCTCTTTGAACAGTATGTTGAGCTCGGTTTTGCTTGATTATGCACTCTGTTTGATCCTCATGCTCTCCAAATCCGGCCATGCATCTTTTATCCCAAACTTCCATTACCACCCTGAAAACTTGTGTATAAATAGATTTCACACTGTGTGTCACTGGGCTGGAAATTAATTGTGGTCTAGAGAGAATCTGCTATAGTCTTACTCAGACTACACAAAGCTGCCTGCTGGGATCCTATAACCATGTATTATTCAAACACACATGAAGACACAAACATAGAGAGAAACAAGCTATTTATTCATCAAAATTATGAATGATGGATATTATCTTATCTTTTCTTATTCCACCTACAATACCTGTTTATGACTATCTCAGAGCACAAACGGAATGATTGTGTTGCCAGTTTCAACATATTAAACAAAACTTGTCATTTTGATTATGTGTTATTAAAAAAAGACTTATAGTCTTATAGTCTGTACAGAGTAATGTATTTATTATATTTTGCTTTATATTCAATTAAGTTTACTGAAAAAGAGGAGGGTCTCATTTTAACATTTAGGAACAAGAGCCTTGGTGAGTTTGATAAATTACTAAAATAATTATTTGACTGCAACAATAGCTGCCCGTTTTTTTATTTTCTATCCATCAAATAATCAAATTTTTATTGTAGCTCAAATGTTTAACAATACAATAAGTGGCATACTCTCATCAGTCTTCATTTACATTCTTTTGTTCTGGATAAAGCTGTCTCAGAGCCATCATCAGCTTTCCAGCTTTTGTTGTTTTGGCTTTGAACAGCAAATATGCATGGAATCCCTGCTGCTGTCGGCGGTGTGTGTATGAGTCTTTGTGAATCGGTCAGTGGTAAAACATTTTGATGTATTTACTAAGATTGTAGATTAAAAGGTGGCGTACACTATGGCAGTTATTCTATCTGATGATCTACACAGAAATATGCAGCCCACTTGCTGCAAAATATTATGAAAGCAAGCTATACACTCACCGGCCACTTTATTAGGTACACCTGCCCAACTGCTCATTAACACTTAATTTCCAATCAGCCAATCA
>JBAMHX010000016.1:12840570-12864762 GCA_037177515.1 Pseudomugil tenellus | reverse complement strand
GTGCGACAACACCCCCCCCCCCCACGCCGCCCTTCTCCTCTATCTCTCTTTTCTATATGTGTCTCTATATATATATATATATATATATATATATATATATATATATATATATATATAAGTCTATATCCTGGTCTGAGGTGCTACTGTACAACAATATCACTTTTTCCCCCATTTCACCTTAGGCCAAGAGAATTTTGTGGCAGACTTGTTTTCTAGAGCCTTCACCAATTCTTAGAATGAGACTTTATTCAGCTACTTTGCAGTCCACTCCACATCATAGTTTCCCTTCAGGACCTAAACCTCACCTCCAAAGTTGATCCCAGCTTCTCCTAGCTGTACAACATTATCCAGAGTGGCTGGCCCAGAGTGGTCCCAGCAGAGGTAATGCCCTACTATAAAGTCCAGGAGGAACTGTCATGTTGGCAAGATGTCTGTGTGGCGAGGGGTCTTCTCAGAATTGCCTCTAATTATCATGATGTGGACTTTTTATGTTAGGTTTATCTTGGTTTCCTGTTTTATTTTGTGGGGTTTTTCTTGTGTTTCTGTTTCAGCTTGAATTCCTTTTAATTTACTCACCTGTTTAATTACTTATCATGTTCACCTTTTGTTTATCGTTTGCTTTTTTCATCCTGCTGCCAGATCATTGTTTGAGTTATTTTGCTTTGCTGGTGATAGCGGTCTCCAGGCCAAGTCTTGTTATTAAACTTAAGTTTATCTGCAGTCCTGCTGTCTCTTGCCTGTTCCTCCTGTGATTGGGTTCACACCTTTGCAGACATTTGTTGTGATCACCACAATGTTGCACAACATAATTTCCTGGTGGTGGTTTATGACATTCATTCTGAATGTCCTAAAATAATAGCCATGGGCTCTGTCACATGGCTGGCGCTGAGTGATTTCTTTTCTTCAATGTTTGCGAGGTGGGATGCTCTGTCACCACAGAAAATGGCCCACAGTCTGATCATCATAGAGTGATCATCTGAGTGATGGGCTTGGCTTTTCACCAGCTTTGCTATATACCATCTACCCTGCTAGACTATCGACCAATACCTCACACAACCACAGTAAGCTAACCTCATGATGGGCCATGAGCTGCAGCTTCCTTTGGACCTCCCACAACCCTACAGAGTGGTGGCAACTCAACAGTCACTGAGTTGTACAGCAGTCTGGCACCAGGATCAGATGAACCAGCACTTTAATAAAAAGTATAGAAATTGCTCTTCTCACATCACTGACTTGGACTAGGTTAGAGTTCACCATCCACAACAAAACTAAAAACTTCTCTCATTTTGGTCTAAGCCATCCCAAGACATAGAGCTCTCTCTCATTTTGCCTCTGCACAAAATAAATAGGCTGAGCACTATGGAGCACTTTTTATTCATAATTAAATAAATAAATACAACATTTTGAAATAAATATTTTAAATTATTAAAAAAGGGAATATGTAATATGCTCTTTTCCACAATGCTTTATTTATTTCATAATGTCGTCAATTCTAGTGCCATGCAACGAGAGTCTTACGGCACTAATATGCTGTGTCCGAATGTGCACCCTAAGCCCTACATAGTGCCCTATATAGTGGTCACGCCGTTTAGTAGGGGTGTCCGAATGTATTTTGGGAAAAAAATACTGCACTCAAAATTACCCACAATGCATCTTGAAAATTAGTGAGCATCAATGGCCAATGCACAATGCATTGCAGGCTGGAGTTTACAATGGCGGAAATTATATGAACATCAAAAACATTTAACAAAAAATCTTTAAAGCATAATTTTGTTCCTTTTCCACTGAATCAATATGATAGAAAGCAAGAATAAAATACAAGTAAATACGACATGTTAACATGAAATTAGATTGAATTTGCAACCCCACCTTCAAGTCTTTTCTACCAGCTTTAACCATCCATGGTCATTCATGTGCGACTGGCAGAAAGTAGTCAGCTTTGTGTCTGAATCGCCAGCAGATTGAGGGCACTGTGTAGTGTGCTATGTAGTGTAGCCCTATGTAGTAAATGAGGGGTTAGGCCACAGGGCGCACATTCGGACACAGCCATAGAGTTCTATAGAACGGATGGAATGTGGAAGTCACATATTTCATTGAGCTGCTGATCCTCCCAAAGTTTGAGAACAATTGTGTGCTGTCTACAAGTGTTCTGCCTCTATGTCTTGAAATTCTGCACGGAGAACTCAGTAAGTAAAGGAGCAGCCAATCACATTACTGGTTCCGCCTTATCAGCTTTGATTGACGGATCAAGTCATTCTGCTGAAAAACGACATTATGAAATAAATAAACTGTTGTGAAAAAGGTGCATTATAAAATAAAAGCATGTTAAGAATAATAAACTATATTTGACAATAATGTTCCCTTATTTCACAATCTCATGGTCGTATTACATATTTCCCTGTTTTTAATTTAAAATATATTTATTTCAAAATGTTGTATTTATTTGTTTAATTTGTGAATAAAACAGCTCTCCATAGAGAACCACCTCAGTAATCCACATTTTCTTGATTTTTCTTGCAGAACAAGCTACTCAACCTGTCCATTAAAACCAGCATACATAGTACCTGATCTCTAAGTAACTGCCTCAGTATTAGTCCACTTCCCCATTTTGCCATCCCCTTGCAATTTAAATAAGGATCATGAGTTGCTGTGTGGATTCTAATATTAGGGGAAGATCATGGCTATATAACATAGCTACTACGTAACTGACTAGTGCCACTATGTCACATTTGTGCCAACATTAGAATTTTAGGAGCTGAGTTATCTTATGTACAAATTCTTCTGGGTTACTGAGCCAGGATTTTTTACCTATTCAAAAAATCTGCACGGCTCAGTAAAACACAGATCTCTGATGTTGTGCTCTTTATCTATGATTTTATTGATTTGTTTGAAAGAAAATCTTTGAACTTTCTTCTTATACACTTAAAGGAATCTCGGAGAAGTAGATTCTTGAGTCACATTTGTTTACACTGTACAGTGAAGTAATTCAAACCATCTAAAAATACCATAAACTGCCCTGGGATGCGCACAGCCTAGGGTAGGAAGTCTCTGCAGCAGATGATTAAACCCAACAAGTACTTGATCAATACCCATCATCAGTGATTCTATGTTATTGATGAAGCAGCAATGTGGAAACCCATCAGCTAAAGTCTAATGTCACCTCTGGGGATAATGGACATTTTGAGGATTTCAGTGAATAGCCGGATGATGAATCATGCATATATGGGCCAAGACTTCTTGTCTTGTTCAGCAGTCATCGTTCGAATTGAGTTCTATTGTTGGCAGTGTTGCTGTAGCTCATCTGCCAGTCGGGAGTTTGCTGGTCGGTGGCAGGGGACTCAATCTTGTGTTGCCTCAGATGCATCCATCAGCGTGAGTGTTTTGATAAAGAAAAAGCACTACACAAGCCCTGTAACATGGTGTAAACAAGATGTGCTTTTATTTGTGTGAGAATGAACTTATGTGGCTTGCATTGTAAAAGTGCTTTCGTGATCAACAAGAGTTTAAAAGCACTACATAAAAACAATGAATAACCAGTGTTTTTGAGATAGTTTAATGACTTGAAACCTTTGCTTCAAGCTATAAAACAAAGACTGCTAAGTTTTGAGATGATTGGTGAGAACTACAAGCAAATTGAAAGCTAAAATTTTTCGCTTGCCTACGTATTATTATTCATGCATCTGTTTATAGAATTTTGTGAAGAGTGCAAGGCACCCACTCACATCCAACACTGTTCATTCATTAAGGATTTATCTGCATATATTCACAATTTTATTTGGAACTCAACACTATATTTTGGCAGGTTTAGGTTGTCCATTCCTACCTACACACTTTCCTTTTAAATGGTCCATCTGGTGTTCCAGTAAAGCAGCTATATAGAAATGATAATAAATGAACGAATAGTGAGAGAGAAGGGCTGGAAAACATAGCTTTCAATGTTTCAGAGTCAGTATGGGCGAAAAAATCAATTTAATGTATTCAGTGATGAAATATGAACAGGTGAATTAAATTATTCACTAGTTTGAGCGGCACTCTCTGATGATAACATTGTCCCTAGTAGGCCAGAGATTCGGAATACAAAAGACATTTCTGTAGAGTTGGCAATTGTCAAAGGAGCACTCTGCTCTCCTGTTTGTGTATGCACAAAGAACATCAAAGGCTTGTCTCAGATTCTCAAATGGATGATCTTAATGTGACACTAGCGAGGCCTCAAAGGCAGAGCGGCAAAGAATCCCTCAGAATAGACAGAGGAGACAACTTCCTGAGCTGCCACCCCCAACTTTTCTCCCTCTTCATTGCATCTCTTTATCTCTCTGTCTGTCTCTCTATCATGGCTTTGTATGTCTGATTCTCTTATCTCATTCTGTTGTTCTTTCCATCTTCTCTTCTCTCTTTCTCCCTTGTCGCTCATTCTTCCTCCCTGTCAATCAGTTTTACACTCAAACGCACTCTCAATCTTAATTCTTTCTCATGATCTCCACTAATGAAAGAGAGGCCAGTTCTGCTGTTGCTTTTAGCTAGAAATGGGATGCAGCACACCACCCTGCTATACACTGAAGCAAATAACCAAAACCCAGAGGTTAGATTTCCTCATGGTGACTTTGGATTGCTATTTCGGAATCCGTCGATAGCTATTGATGGGTTAGATGTGATGGGGGGGGGGCATGCATATTTGATAGCAGTTGATACATCGAGGTGAATATTAAATAGCAACACAATTTAGGTTGAATTTGACTAAAGAATTGTGCATTTCTGCCTTTGTAAGAAGATTGGCAGCACAGAAATTTTTAAGTGTGTGGGGGTGTGGTGGTGGGGGTGTTGTGCCCTTAAAAAAGGAGACCAGTATGTAACCAGATACAACATAAAGTGAAATACTAAGCATTAAAGGCTCAGTTTCCCTGCTCTCTTGTCAAGCTTTTAAAGTTGAAAGGTCTTTACCCTTCAGCAGTGTAAATCCATTTTGTCTCAACCTAACATTCACTTTAAATCACTCCAGGAAAGGCTTGCTATTATTGCTGATGAGATGAACTGTGACTCAAGAAAATCTGCTCCGGGTGAAAGTAAACACGTGTGCCTTCAATTTGGATCAGCCACAGTGATTTTGGATTCTGTTTCAATCCAAATGAAAATGAGAAACAGAATTTAAATCCTTAGTTTGTTGTTCACATGGTAGGTTGACTAATCTCTGTCCTTCTGAACTGATTTGGTTGAAAAGAGTCTGCCATATTCTGTCTTCTGCAAGTTATTTTACACCATTAAGGTGTTTTTTCCTTTTAATCAGTCAGTGATCACAAACTCTTTCAACTAAGACCCTGTTAATGCTCTGTATTAAACATTAGGGGAACACAAGCTGGGTTTGTGTAGCGGAGGAAGAGTAGGCAGACTCTGTCTGTCTGTGTTGGAGTCATGTGTATTTTTAAGTGTCCATGTGTGCGAGAGTGCACAAATCTTTTCATTCGTTTTGAATAACACGGGACCCGGTGCTTTTCAAATCAGTATAGTGGTGAAGCTCTTGTCACAATTGTCTGTACTTTAAACAGTTGCTAAGTGACAAAAGTGTACCAGGATATAGCTGGGTAGACGGTATGAATGAAAGATTAAAAAGCTCAGGTATAATTGCTTGTGCTTTGTTTTCAGATGGATGCTTGTATATATTTGATACAACCAGAATTTGCACAGGTGTAGTCTGTACTTTATTTCATTGTCACTGTGCTATAATCATGAAACGTAGCTCTTCTCCCACAAATTCAAGCATGCAGCCATAATTTTAACATTATAATATTCACATTTATTCGATTTTTACTTCAACAAGTGAATGTGAGTAAACACAGAAAGATGATCTTTATATTTATACAGTTATGTCTATATAAAAAGTCTCTGCAAAGTAAAGTAGGATTTTGCGCTGTCACTGATCATTTTTCACAATCGTCATTAGTTTATCGTTCTGTACTTGTCAGTCAGTTTAGGCCCCATGCAGGTGCTGAGTTTTCTGTTTGATGTCAGAGTGCATTTACTCTACTGGAGCATGCTGCTGTACTATCCACTGTAAACGTGTCCATGCCATCCCTACACTGCAGCTGCTAACGAAGGCTGTGTCCTGGTTTTCTTTCCTTGCAATCGCTGTTCGCTTTGTGCTGAGCATGAACCATCCATAGTTTCTGCATGTTTGGAGGTGGTATACAAGTATCATGTATCCTACTTGGTAGTTTGAAAGTGTTTGGTGGGGTTTTAGTTAGCTTCTACATGCTGCTTGTCCTACCAAGATCCAAGTTCCCATTTTTTAAATAGTTAAGTTTTAGAAGAGGAGAAGAGGGTATTACAGGGATGTAATGTTTGTACATTGCCTTGATATACTGTAGCTTGTTTCAGTCTAAATGGTATTAGTATCTTGCTTTAAATGTATTCCACTCAAATCAATAATATTGAGCTTTGTCTTAGATAAGCATGGTCTCATGACATTAAGTATAAATTAGAACATGTGGCTGTTTCTAATATGTTAAGCACATCCTCTTTCTTGAACCAGAATCCTGCTACATGCTCATGTTTATGCAGCCAGGTTGTTGTCTGAAGCCCATCAACTTTAATTACATCCTGCTTGTTGCAACACGCTTAGTCGTTGGTATTAACTTGGTATCAGCCATTATCCTCACAATGATACCTAGCAGTGGCAGCATCATGCTTTGGTGCTACTTGTCTTCCACTCAAACCAGAGCTTTAGGGAAATAATTAAAAAGAGTTTTAAAAAATCTATTTTGTGATTATTTTTTTCTTACTAAAGATGCTTCCCTTTTAGTGCAGAAAAGCATAGATTAAAGTCATAAAAAGAATGATGTAATGTAATTGAATGGAGTTTGCATGTGAATCGACAGGAAAAGCAAATGCTCTCTTGCAATTTGTCTAATGTTTAAGTTAACTGAGAATATTACAAGAAGGGAAGATGCACAGAGCAAACAAACTCTTACAGAAAAAGACTGAGATATATGGAAAAGAAAAAATGTCTTTCTCCAAAGTATTTTTTAATCTCTTTTACAACTTAGGATACTATTTTAACGTTATGAATTTAGCTGAACATACACTTTTACTGTGAACATAAACAACATATGTTGTATAAATATAGCTTAGGTATAACAATCACCACTCTGACAATCTCTGTTCCCACTTCCTATCTCATGTGCTAGCTGTAAGTGAACTCCAATGGAAAGACCACTCCAATTTTCTGAGGAGTCCACCAGTTTAATTGGTCAAGCTCTTATCCCCCAATCCAACTCGGCTTAGCCCTGGAGGAGATTTTCCCCACCTGTTCCTTCTTTCTTCATTTCCTCCTTTCCTCTCTCCTCTCCTCCCTCTGAGCAGTAATCGGAAAAGACTGATGGGAAAGAAAAAGAGCTACCCCCGCTCTCTCTGTCACTGCTCACCATCCCTCAGGCAGGAGAGACACTGCTGGCTACTGGGTTAATGAACGCTGTATTCATTTGTCACGCTTATCAATCACTGCATGTGTAGGTGTCATTTTGACATGTCCTCTCATCTGCCATTGTTGTTGATGATGTTGTTTATTCTCACACCACGTGATTGCACCTGAGTCATAAAGCAGAGATGCAGGAAAACAGGAACTAAAGGTGAAACCTGAAGTGTGGGTGAGTGATAAGAGTTTACATTTTTAGAGTGTCATGCTGAAGCCGCATGGGGATTTTTTGTTGCTATCATGTTTAATGTTTTTCTTTCCTTTTTCACCATTGCTTGTCAATCAAAATCCCAACCTTTTCTTTTTTCGCTGCTAATTGTTCTTCTGCTTTGAATCTATGAAAGGAAACATCTTTTAAGGTTTTCACTTCTTTATTTTCCCCAAAAGCATACTCACATCATTACACCATTTACC
Source organism: Pseudomugil tenellus (assembly GCA_037177515.1). Taxonomy (NCBI): domain Eukaryota; kingdom Metazoa; phylum Chordata; class Actinopteri; order Atheriniformes; family Pseudomugilidae; genus Pseudomugil; species Pseudomugil tenellus. The sequence goes on along the minus strand of JBAMHX010000016.1, from coordinate 12,856,883 downwards.
TTTCATTTGATTCCTCCATTATTTTTAAGCAATCCAAAAAAAAAAAAAATCCATTAACATTGAGGAAATTTTTGGACCTGAAGCATTGTGCTTCATTCAGAAGCCCGACGGGCAAAGGACTTTACACGCACCCACACCACCCCTGCTGAGTTATACTGGAAACAAGATGCACCGCATAGGACGTTCATCTTTGGATGATTGGTGCCAGTGCGCGCCCACAAGATGATACAGACGCTGGCCAGTATTAAAAATCACATAGAATGAATAAGTAATTAGCTGGCTCACAAGCAAAACAGCCTTCAACACCAACTGTTGCTTAAAGGTGCATGCAATACATGAGGCAAATGGGTAAGAAAAGCTGAACAGCTCACACAAGGAATGAGCTTCTGCACAAACAATAACTTGCAGTCAAATGAAGCGATGAAGATTAATGAAACACCTAAAAAGGCTTAGATTACAGTCAAAGTTTTACTGGAACATAACATGTTTTAATGAAAGTTGAAGACTTTTTAGTGCACGTGAGCACAAAAAAATTATTTTTCTGAGTTTTCTAATTTAGTGATTAGACTTATTGATCAAACCAGTATTTCAAGAGGGTTTTTTTTTTTGCCTTTTTATAGCCTTCAAGATTTCAGTTTATGGATTTTAGTACAATTCATGATTTGAGTAACTCCAACAAGTCCCTATCACTTTCTGTCTGACAACGCCGGCCTGCAATGCAAAATTGATTTGCTCACTTTTTAATAAGAGCTCTATAATGTACTTGTAATGACCTACATTCTAAGCAGGGCTTCACATGAGCATTAGTTTCTACAAATCATGCCTGATAAATCTTCTGCATTGTCCTGTCTGCATAAAACAAAGAGAAAAGAAATCCATGAAATGAAATAGCTGTGAAAACTAATGTGTTTTATCTTGCAATTGAGCAGGCTGTGCGAGAGGTTGGATGGCACATACAGTACGCAAAATGATGTGTAGCTCTGCTTAACGAGAGAAAGGAGTCCAAGTGAGTGTGGCGCTACGAGGGGAGAGATTGCATGTCAAAAGATATGTTCCACAGTAATGGAGGAGTGTCTGAGAGCTCATGAAATGATTCACTGGTGAATTCATGCTCAAGTATTAATCAGATAACACCACGCTTGCCTTTTTGAAGAAGGAACTGAAAAGAAGCTGTCTTTGCTATTGGCTCCCCCGGCAAGTTCTTAAAGTAGAAAGATTTTTGGAAGAAAAGATGAATTTGACCATTTCCTTGTGAATATACCTAGTGCAAAAGGCATATAATTTCCAGTGTGAATACTGATTCCTACACAATCACCCCCCCCCCCCCTCCCCATCCCACCCTTTCAGATAGAATGATGAAATTAAATGAAAGCAAATGTTTTTGTTGGCATTACAGTGGTCTGTTAAACAGAAAGACAGCCATTACACAGTTGTTAGGGCACTTTAGAAAAGCGACACATAGTACTGTGTGAACCTCAATGCACCTCTTTTGCCCTGCAATCGAAAGTAGCCACATTGAGTTCCCATGTAAATGGATTAAAATGGAGAGCCTAAGTGTGCCTCTGCACTATTTTCTGGCCTAGATACAGCAGCTCACTGCAAGAGCTTATAAAGTAATATTCTCTTTTGGAGTGAATATGTGTGAAGTGTAATCATGGCTGCCATGGTTTCCCTTGTGACAGATGAGCTCCTCCTCCACCATAAAACCTCTAAGAAGAAGGTGACTTCCAATGTACAGTTGTATGGAATGTAAATGACTGTATTAATAATGTTACTGGAAGTCTAAGTTCCACTGTTCACGTGTCAGAAACGGAAACTTGAAGGTGTTATGAGCCCAACCATCACATCACTTTGACTTAAGCTCCCCTGGTGAGGAGCAGCTTTACTTTGCCAGACACCTCAGACTCAAGTGAGTCACTCCACAAGCCATCTCTCAGCTCTATCCAAGTTAAGTGTTTGTTTGTGCAACAGAAAACTGTGTTATTTGCATAATTTGTATGCACTTAATATTCAGCAAGCAGTTGTGTTTACATTATACTGATATGTTTATATCAAACTACACACAGAAAATCTGTAGAGACATCTTTACTGCAAATGTGACAAAGGATAAGATCCATTTAAAGAGGAAGGAACTTGCATGCAGCCTCAGTTTGACACACCAGATTGCACATTCCTTGGTGTCGAACTATTCCATCTCTCAAATGCCACCAGTGGCTTAGCCTGAAATGAGTTCATAAGGTAATCAGATTGACTCTGTATTCCCTCCTCCCAGGGATCAAACAGACTATAAGTTCCAATTTTTGGTTCATTCTGGAGTCAGTGCATGCATCTTAAAAACAGAGGACAAAAATATGGACTATACTTCTGTGGAGCAAGAGGATGGCATTAAACTGATGTGAATTAAGATCTACTAGAAGGACTGGGTGCTACCTAAGAAGGCTGTGAAGGTGTTCCTTCAAGACAGGAGGGGGTAGGAAGGTGGGATGTTTTGCAGTTTACTAGGAGTGTGATTTCACCCAGACATAGAATCCCCTTAGATTTCTGAAACAGTTATAGCTCCGGTGTTCATCTCAGCTTTTTGTCTCAGTTGTAACTCATGCAAATCTGAGACAGCTGGGGGAATAAAACATGTTGTTTATGAGCATGTGCAAGCTGCATCTTGCCACAGAGACATCAGCCCTTAATGCATGGGGAGGATTTGTCTCCATTCCCTGTCCTTTTGTCCTTGCATGCAGTTTTCTTTTTGTTTTACGTCTCCATTCTGTTAATAATACATGAATGTCCTCTTTCCCTCCCCCTCCCTCTCCCCCCCTCTCCTTCCCTGTAGCAATTATTGAACCCACCACCACTAGTGCTGTCTCAAGCCCAGGTCAGTATATGTCACCATGCTGTACACCAAATCAGTAAAGAGGTCTTCTGCCTCATATTAACCAGAGGCAAAACGCTCCCCTTCATCTTGATTTATTTCAATTGGCTGGCTGGAATGCCTGCTGGGTGTACAGCTTCATTTTATGTCCTTTATTTATTTAAGTTGCTTTTTTTTTTTTTTGTTAATTTTGGATTGGCTTCTACAGTCTGGCTACATATACTCCCGGCAACCTATGTCATCACAACACCCCGCCTCCTTCCTTTCATTACAGCCTCCACCATCACCTCCACTTGGAGCAAATGATGCTGTCATCAAGTGGCTGTTCCATATTCCTTTTGGGTCTGATGCTTTTCATATTACTGATGGCTTTGTCTTCTCTTTCTGGCTTTTTCACCACCGCTCTCCTACAGTACACATCAAGGGCAGGACACTGTTAGTGGCAAAGGACCTTGATTTGTTGCTTGTAAGATGGAATCTTTTGCTGTCCTTGTACTTTTATCAGTCTTTTTCTGTCCACTTTTGTTTGTGTCTCACTTTTCTTATCCTCTTCTCTCTACTTCTCTGTCTGTTTTTTCTTTCTTTTCTGGAACAATCAGTTGGCTCTCTGCCACTCTCTTTAACCTGATCTCCCACTAGGGCTGTTGTCAGTGTTACACAGTCAATGTCGCCCTTGTTCCCACTCCTCGTTGTATTCGGCTGCTTCCACATTCCAGTTTAGAGTAATATGTAGAGAACATTGACTACATGTCATCGTGTGTGTATAACACAGGGTTTGTGAGTTGTGTATGCCATTGTGTATACTTGCAAATGTATGCTGAAATGCACACACAATGAAGCACACAAAAAATTCTACATGTACAAATTATCTGAATGTACAAGGCAATAAAAGACTCCAATGCTGTAATCGTGTGTGTGCATGAATCGCCTGATACACACACATACACATTGTGTATACACACAGATCCGTTTGCAAGTTGCATGACTGTTTTTGAGATGCTTCTGTCTTAGCTTCGTGCACACACAGTGTACTTAAGTGGTGGTAGAAAGTTGGGCCATCTGGATTTTTATCAGATTTTCTTCACCAGTTATTGCAAAGTTGGAATTCCTAGATGTGCGCGTGTGTAACATACATTTACAAGTATATACAAAATTGTTTAAATTGTGTGAAATCCATGTGTTATAAATACACGATGAGATTGAGTTGAAATCCTGTCTGTCACATTGTTTTTTCTTCTCTAATGGTTTTAAGCAACTCACATACTGTAATCTCTCATGCTTATTATATTATGTTTTGCTTCACATGCACACACACATATACTCAAAGGCTCTTTTAGCTCAGCTGACACCGACATGAAAATAACATTCAGTAGCTCCTATTTGACCTCGTGAGGATTAATATTCCATAAATAATTTCTCTAATATGGATTTCAGCTGTTTGGATAGGCAGCTTTCTCTACCTGTCTGTCTGCGTCAAAATATAATCATCCATGGATATTCTGTCAGATAACAAGTTAGAATAAGCTCAGTTGCAACATATGGTCCTGGCAAGGCCCTGAACTTTCATTTGATGGGACGCTTGCAGAACAAATGACAATTTCATGGTCTAAAGGAACGCCAGTGGTTCAGTCGTGGAGATAAACTCACTCAGTGAGCCGCTGTTCTTCTGTTCTAAGTTGTGTTTGAGGTAAAAAAAAAATTAAGGTTTTCTCAGTTAAGACTTCTTTAAGTTGTGCTTTGTTTTTAACTGTTTAAATCATTTTGATAGTGAATATTAGAAAGTTGTTATTGCCCTTTATTCGCTCTCTGAATGGGTTTGGAAAGATGAGGTCCCAAAATAATACATAAATAGTGAATCTGTAAGGTAACCGAATCATGAGATCTGAAGCGGAAAAATTGCTCATGCCCCACAGCACTTGTAGCCCACTGTATGTTTCAGTCTATTGATCAAGAGCAAATTTTAAAAAATTTGAATTACAAAGAGAAAACAATATGTATAGGAAACATCAGTCATTCTCGTTTTTATTTCTAACCTTGCTGCACTAATAACACAGGAATAAACTTTTTTTTCAAACTGGATAAAATACTATTTTGTCATTTAGATCTTGTTTCCATGAGAGATATTGGGTTGTGGATGTCTTCTAATTTTGTTGTAAGACAACTGCACACGTAGCTTTTCCACAATGTGTTTTCTACTCTAGTGTCAGTATTAGGAAGCATGTTATTAAAAACACATATGGTGTTTTCATACTGAAATAAAAAGTTCTTACACAGAAGGTGTTAACTCTTACTAAAAAAAGAGAATTATTTATGAGGCTGTACTTCTCATTAAATCTAAAACTGTTTTGGAGACATCTCAAGCTCTTGCATACTTTACCCACATGTGAAATAGTCAGTTTCACTCCGCGCCTTGAGACAACATTGTCGTGAAATGGTGCTATACAAATAAAGTTGAATTGAATTGAACTAAACTGAGAACCACACTATACTCTAATTAACAATCTTTTTTAGATTATCACAAAGCAGGAACCCCATCAACAACACTTCCCTCTTCATGTTAGGAGACATTGATGATGACACTGAGGTCCAACAGTCCTAAAAGTTTTTAAGATAACTTTTATACGGGAGGAAATATCAACACTATGGTCAGACTGGAACTGAACAGTCTGGAGGAACACAGAGGAGAAAATTGATCGCAACACTGAAAAAGTCATCCCTCCCACTATGACGAACCGTGGCAGATGGACATCACATTCAGCCACCAGCTCATTCCGCCAAAGAGCAAGACAGAGCACTATAGCCGATAATTTGTGCACATTGCCATCAGACGCCACCACAGCGACTGTGACCGAAGCCAAAGCCAGCTGTGCCCCTCACCCCCATCAGGCTCCCACTCAACCTAAACTGTCACAGTCATTGCTCTCTTCAGATTTAGATACAGTGATCAATTTATAATACCTCATCAGTATTACAGAGAACTCAGGGGGAATTTGCTTATCCATCTTGTTGTGAAGATAAACTGGTTAGTACTAGTATTTTGTCTGCACACAAAGACTGGAAGTCATTTTTGGTGTAAGAAATGGCCACAGTATACTGTAATATTATGCAACAATAGTCAAACGGGTGTTTATTAAAGGACAAGAGGTCAATTGTTGCTGCACCAACCAGTAACAGCATGTTGTCTTCAGGCATGCCATGTCTTACAATAACAAGAATATATTTTGGCAGCCAAGAAGACTTTTACTTTCACATTTTAATTCTGCCGATTTCTCTACTCTTTTCTTTCATTCCTTTTTTTATTCTCCTTGTCAGTATAGTCATATCAGGACTAAAGATTGCAATGAAATAATAATGAAAATATTACTGAACTGAAGGACAGCCATATATATCATATGTTTTCTTTGTGTGGCAAAATATGGCACACAGATATGTGTTGTCAGTGTTATGGTGCTGGAAAGGACAGAGTTAAAAGAATATGAACAGTCTTGTTCTTATAAAAACAATTAAAAAAGATAGAAGATTTTTTTCCTTCCTTACATCCCCTCCTGTTTATAGGAAACTTCAGTTCCATATTTATTTTAAACTGTATAATATATACAACATATTCAATTATTATATTAGCTTAACATAGATAATATCATGTTTTCATGCAATATGTAATATGCATCAGTTGATTAGATAGAGCGCATATTCACAGTACAATATTTACCATCTAGTCATGACAACTGAATGTTACAATATCTGAAAAATAAATCCTTAAGTTATAAAAACAACACAACAATAATAAGGTCGAAGAAGAAGGAAAACTTGACAAATGTGTGTTCATAAGGAACATCCAGAAAGGTTTTTTTTTATTGTGGTGGAAAACAAGCAAAACACCTAAAAACACCTTTTGAGCCAAAAATTCAGAAAATTTCAATGAAAACTCAATCATCATAAACACATAGAAATAACTGTGTGGCTGCACATTGAACTAATGTAAATAACTTCAGACTTTAGATATTATTTGATGTTTTTCAGTACTTTTTACCTTTTCTGTTTGATAGATCAGTGTAACCTCCAAAGTTTCATAACATCTTACTTATTTTCTTGTCCTTTCTGTACTTGTAAATAGGACACACTTTTTCTCACATGCCAGGTAGAAAAGACAAAAACGGAAACCATCGGGTCCTGGAATTGAATTGTTTTTAATCTGCTGCAGCTTTGAATGCTTACTCTGCTAATGTAAAATAAATAACATCGCGTTTATGATCCTAAGCTTGTTTTATCTTTAGTATACTGATTTGTTTGTATTTACCAAGGCATAAAATAATGCTCCAATACTCTAAAGCAGCTGGTCTGGGGCCATCCTGTCAGCCCAATGAAATGTAGATCTGTGATAATAGCATACATTCCCACAGGCCGCCACTTGGGTTTATTCACGCAAATCACCTGATGGTAGGAAACCACTGTTCTCCCCACTGTGCTGAGCCATAACTCCTATCTTTGCAAAGCGTGGTGTACTAAACTGCTGGTTAAAGTAACCCCATGCATATTGTGCATTATATGTGGAACTGTTGTTTTTTTTTTTCATGTATTGCTAAATTACAACTAAATAAAATTCAGGCTTTCTGTGTGTGGTTCAGTATAGATGATCCACATATAGTTTCACTACTTGACATCTGTTTTTTTTTTTGTAATAATACAGAGAAATACAAGATCAATGATCCTATTAAGCTTGTGTTATATTGTAAAAAAGAACATAAACATCAAAAAAGAGAGGAAAATTTGAATCCTGAATCAAAGTTTAATCCTGAAAATTGCTTGCCTCCTGCATTGTACCTTGAATATTCTTTATATTCTTTATATAGAGGTGTTGAAGACTAACATCTCAGCAGCTTAATGAAGACAATTCTCTGAGTGATTTTAGAGTGAGGGTGAGTCACATATCTTTCTTTATTCAAGGTCCAGGGCACAACATCAAAGAGATAATCTACCTTATTAAGTATTCTTCCAAAGTCTTCCAAACTTCAAGTCACTTGCTCACCTCCCTAAGGCTCAAATGGTTGTGCTAATCAAATTATTTTTGCAAGCGTGAAAAGCTTCTTTAATCAAATAATATGTGGCTAATTTATGTAGAAACCCAGGGTAATGTCTTCTTTGGAAGATGACTATAAACAAGGATAGAATATACTTCTCTCTTTTATTTATTTGTGTATTTGTTTTGTTGAGGTTGGCACAAGTTAGACCTCAGGACAGGTTTTGTTTATGTCATACTTCACAAGGCTTTTTCAATAAATCAAAATGTAATGCCCTTATATTTTTTAAATGAATATCCTCTCTTGGCACCAAGAGAACACATCTACAACAATCCCTAACTCCTCATCTACTACATGGTGCTGCTCTTCTACAGCAGACTATGTTGTGCACTCATTCAGACATGAAGCAGGCTATTTTCCCCTTGCTGCAGATCAGGTGACTAACACTTGTCACCATAGCGACAACAACACACTTGAAGAAGAAATGGAAATCTAATCTAAACCTATGTGTGAAAATATTTTATTTAATTTATTGTATTTTACTCATTCTCTGTTACATATCTATTCAATGAAAAATTACTTTTTTGTTTTCTTTTGTTTTTATGTTCACTCCATTCTTCACTTCCACCATTTTGAGCCCTTACCCACAATGCATTTTGGTCTGTACTGACCTGTTTTCAGAATGTATTGTGGGTAATTTTGCATGTACTACTTTTTTTCCCCTGTGGCCATTTGGACACAACTAGAAACTATATAGGGCATGACAGGGAATGTAGCGGAGGTTCAGACACAGCCTTAGTCTGCCATTAAAATCGTTTAACTCATTGCTTTAGTCATTTCAGCAACATCTTGCTGATTTAAAAGATTTCATTGCAACATTTTCTAACCTTAGCTTGAATATATAATGCATGTAAAGCTGTGCTTATTTAAGTTGGTCTCTTTCGGACTCATTTTTGGCCTCCGGGAGACCGGATGTTGATTGAATATGATGTGATGTACAAGGGAGCTGATGCAAGTTTTTCATGCAATTAGACGAATGGTAAAACTATCGTCACCAAGAGTTTTCCTTTCCTATAAATAGCCAACTGTTTACGCAAAATGAAAACAGTCTTATTTGAATGTAGTTGGGCAACTGAAAACTCTTCTTCTCTTTGGATATTTTTCTCTCTTTCCAGTTTCATTGGTTTCATTCCCATAACCTTTTCAAACACAGATTCCCTCTTGCTGAATCTTTTTTACATTTCTCAGCAGGGGTTTAACCATGCCTTGGAACACACATAGTAATATGAACTGTTTAATGTGCGGTGTAGAATACACATTGACATCATTTGTGCCACTAAAAGACAAAACCACAATATAATTAAAGCAATCCAACAGGATAATCCACCACAGCCTTTATTTGTCTTTGGCATCTCCATCAAACACAAGTTTCATTTCTAGTCATATGTCAAGTTGAGTAATGAGGTTTAATTTATGCTAGAAAGCTATGTTGGAAGGGTGAATACAGTGCTCATTTCTGTATAAAAGGAAAGCACATATATATGTGTATATATACACATGGAGTGATGAACAGCCAGAATGGTCCTTCTCTTGGGACCTGCAGCAGATACCCTGAAACATATGCTTGGACATATGCTGCATGTACTCATGGGGTACTGGAATATTTGTTGTTATTGATAACCTAATCCTATGTCATCTGGAATTAATTGGACTCCCTTGAAAAAGGTGAAATAGTACAAAAGACAAAACTGTACTGGAAAAAGAGTACGTGTACTGAAGGTATCTTTGACTTTAGAACTTTTATGATTCCTCAGCATCATTCTAATTTCCTTGACAATAATTTTTGACATTGTACAGCAAAAATATTAACAATCACAGGTTCATATTGCATTTTAGGAATGTCTTGAAACAAATTGTAGTTTGATGTTAGTAACATAATCACTGTTAGTAATCTAAAGTCCTCAGTTACTGTACATTACGGTATCTTATTCTTTGGATACATCACTGATGATGTGTTCAGGTGTATCAGATGCAAGCTACCATGAATTAAAGTGTGCACACCAGAAGCTGCTCCTTAACGTTTAAGGGACGTGTTCTTCTTCAGACATGAAGTGAACGTGGAGACACATCTACATATGTGCAATCATTAAAGGGTCACCTAACGCAATCAGGTGATGAAGCACATGTGTGAAAAATATTCAAAAATGTTTACACAATTTTGAAAAAAGTACCACTAAACAAAATACTTTAGGGAGTTTTTGAAAAACAATGAAAAGAAGAAATAAGAACTGTATTAAAATATGAATATATCACAGACACACACCCTGCTATAAATATCATAAACCCATGTGGTATCACAGGGAAAATGAAAATAAAATGAAATTCCAAAGAAATGATTGAATAAGTGTCAAAATGAGAACATCGGTAGAGGCGCTCAGAAAGAGATGTAATAAAATGCATATCAGCATCTATTTTTCAAAAAACTACCTTAAGTGTCCTGTTTTGTGGTGTATGGGTACATCTTGTGATCTTTTGTAAACATTTTGGAATATTTTTCACACCTGTGGCTCATCGCCTGATTGTGAGTCATTGTGCAGAATTTCAGAGGCTGTTGCATTCATTTCATTTGAGTGAGATGTGTTGAAGCAGGGATGCATTGAAAACCTGCAGGACAGTGGCACTAGAGGACAGACTGAAAACACCACCACATTACAATAAAATATGCACTTTCCCATCACACTGAGACTTTGCCACCTACCTGCTTTTGCTGCCCTGAAAGCCCCATAAATCAACCACAGCATTGTTCTTGAACTTGTTAAAAGCTGAATGCATTCATGCAGAGCACACTGATTTTTGCTGTTCTTCAAATATAGTACTGCACACATTACGGATAAAGGACTCAGCCTTTTGCTGAACCACACTAGAATTCACTGTAATTTAATCAAACAGCTCATAAAAAAGGCTACAGATTTGGCAATGCAAATAAATTCTGTTCATCTTTACTTCTGTTGTCAGAAGCACAAATCAAAAGCGCTGGAGTTAAGTTGCATCAAGTGGCAATTATGTAGAATAGCCCAATGTGAATGCTAACTGCTTGGCTTTGTGAGTCATCCAACATAATGAACATATAAATATATTGAACTTTTAAAGTACCAGTGAGATGGAGTATCCCAACAAAAAACATTCATTGGGGTCGTGTACGAGTGGACTGGTGATGCACTTTCTAAGAGACTAGACTTGAAACTGGTGTTTAACTGTTGAAGGAGCTTCTACAGCAAACAGCTCTGCCTCTGCTTTACTCAGCATGCCTGGTGTCAGACACACTGAGCAAGCTGCAGATAATCCTTTTTGGCAGAGCATTTTCTGCCAGCCTTATCAGTTATATGGTAGCAAGATCAAGAGCCGTGCAAACACCTTCCACATCCTCAGCACACTGCCACCCGAGTTCCCGGACCGTATGGTTTGTTTTGAGGTGATATGCTGACCTTCATTTTTTAGTGAGTGCTAACTTTAAAATCACCTCTGGAAGGGCCTGATAAGCAGATGGCATGTCATCTATCATACTTGACCTCTTGATTCTTGGACCATGTAAATAGACAATGTGTTTTGCCCTATGGAACTGAAAGCCTCTAAACTTCCTCAGTCAAAAACCTGTTGTCTTAGTAATGTGGGTGCAAATATACATAAGCAATGCTCAGTTGCTAAAACCTACATCTCATCCTTCACTCAAATGAACATTATGCATAGGAAATGAGGAATAAGAGGAACACAGCAGCGTCCTGTGACTGCATGTAAATTGTCCATGCATAACATCCTAGCTGATATATCAAGCACTTAGCATGGCTAGTTTTCATCCTCTGTAATATCATAGCATACCAGAGTTCATTTAAGTGATCAACAGTTTCCATTACCTCAGAAAACATTTGCACTACTATACAGTAAAAGCATATGTTTCCAGAAAATGAAAGCCATTACTTTCATATCTGAATACCACACAATATGACTGCTATATGAGCTCCTGTTTTCTCTCTCTAATTCCTTTTAATGAGTATTAATGGGGTCACATTGGAGTTGTTTGTGTTGTATTAGTCATTAGGAGCATTTGCTGTGCCTGCCTTTTATTACTCTGCCCTAAAATGCATTCTAAGTGCTAATACTGATTAGTTAAATGTGCTAGATGGTGACTGTAAAATTGATTTTTGTTTTACTGGATTTTGAAAGGTGCTCTAAAATTAAATGATGCGTCCTTCTCCCTATTTGTTTTAGTTAATTAATTATGAAAAACTTGCAATGGTACTTTCAAACAGTAATTGTATTTATAGGTCTTATAAATACAGGAAAAAACAATACTTGAATGGACAGTCCACCGACTTAGTAATCATGTCTGTTACACATCAGGATTTTTATGACCAGTACTCATTGCAGGTCAAGTAAATACATTAATTATGATGTATATTTTTTTACATATTGAAATAATGCTGTTAATTGACCTTAATATTATGCCAGTCTTTTTTTTTTGCATCAGAATATACTAGTGAATGTTTGAAATAAATATGAGATAACAAGAAATATTTCTTTAAAACTCCATCTCAGCCTTCTAGCTACACTAATTAAAAACAAAGCTCTTGGAGATTTCGTAAAAGTGTTTAAAGCTTGATGTACTCTCTGCAGATTTGGGCTGCAAAAGACGAGATATGACATGCATGTCTTCATAGTCATCGTTTTTGTGACTTGCACTGTGAGAAAAGTTTATAATGGCAGCTGCACACTTGCAACCAAAGAAAGCCTTCAAACAAATTTCTGTAACGTGTGAAGCGTGAAAACCGTATGTGCTTTAGCTATCACTCTGAGTATTAAGACATTTTTCTGATTTCTGACATATATTCAAGCTCATTTTAATGACCCTCAAAATACACACTCAATATACTTTAACTATCATCCTTCCCGTTTTAAATACATAAACAGAGCTTTAATATCCATATGCATGGAACATAACCTTTACTGTTTGTCTCTGCTCCCTGCAAAGGTTCGCTATCAGGGCTGCCATTCACCAGTTTGTCAGTGTCTAATATAAATGACCATGCTGCCCTTCCCCTCTGTCAGCAGATTCATTTACCTCACACATCTGCTAGATTCTCTCTGCCTCAGCCTGTCTTTTTCCAGTTCTGTCGTTCCCTTGTTCCCACATGTACTGCTCTCTTCTCTGCCTCTGATTATCTCTTCCACTTTGCATCTCTTCAGGAGTGCCGACCATTAAATGCAAACGTGGCCATGCTGTCAGTCCCACGCACACCAAGAAGAAACACAGCAGCGAACACTAAAGCCGTAATAACTGTCCTCAGAGGAACAACAAAGCTATTTCACATACTTTTTTCACTCTCTCTTCATCTTTCAGATATTTCTCAGTATTTATAATAATATCGATGGATATTAAAACTGAGGCCTGTCAGCGTCTTTCCAGTTTTTAAATTACACCCTTGCTCCTTCTCTCTTTTATGTGTTTATTCCAAACTCACATTTGAATTCTCGTTACAGCCGATGCCTTTACTCCTGTTGCTGTCGCTCATATTTTTTCCTCCAGCGTAATATTCTAAAGTTAGTAGATTATCAAATGTCACACATCTTGGGCTGTACCCAAAGGATTAAAGCAAATTACGCTTTCAGTTCTACGGCATCCTTCTAGTTTTTTTATGCTGTATTTACAACTGATTTAGAAAACGTTCATTCTTAAAGCACTGTGAGTAAGAAAATACATAGAGACCTCAAGGCAGAAACATTTTTGAATCTTTCTCCAACTTTAATTGGCATTCACACCCTAGCAGTCAGGATGATTAATAAGACAATTCAACTGGAAGGATGAGTTTTGGTATGCCCAACAACAGTTAGGAGTGCACTGTTGCTGCGTGAAAGCGGCTGAAGAAAAAAGTCATTTCCTTCTATGGCTACAATGGGATACTGTGGAGATTCAGACCTGGTATAATTGAGACACCTGGGTATATTCTCTTTCTGGACAGGCTCTAATGGTTAGTGCATTAAGGGGGATGATTGAAGAAAGCCACAAACTTACAGTGAAGGCCATGGTAAACCAGAAAAGATGGCTTTTTTGGCCAATTTGTGGATCACAGTGGGTTCGCACTATGCAATCTGCCAGGTCGTTCCTTTCTCTCATCTATGCTGAGAGCACTCTTCTGAGGAGTTAAATGAGTGTAATTTTGAGGTAAAAGAGAGAACCATTTTTGTACTAATGGAGAGAAGGCTTTGGACATGTAGACCTAGTCCTTGGGAACTTAGTTAATGTACTCTTCAGCTCGTCTGTGGTTGTTAAGAAGCTTTTCTCATTTTCACCCTTATGTTTTGGTTTCAGCTATTGTATTTAGAAATGAGGCTCTGTGGTAGTTTGCAGACAAGTTTGTGATACATAACCCTTAAACCGATAAAAAGAATTATCTGCATAAAGAAAAGTCTTTTCCTACAGCCATTCTTCTGTCAGGTTACTTAATTTAGATTTTAAACCCATTAATTTGAAATTTCTGTTGGCCCCACAAATATTTGATTTGTATTTAATCTTTTTACAATCAGATGCTTCAGGTGCCTGGATTTTCTTGAGGCATCTCAATATCTTGCACCTTACTTCCTTTTTTATCAATAAAAATAATCAGTGGTTCAAACACATGCCAGCATAAATCACAACCTTGCCAGAAAGGTTGTGCAGGTGAATTTGGTTCAATGCCCCCACCCCTACACACCCACTTTCTACAAGGGGTGTCATGATTCTTCAAATCCTCGATTCTATTTGATTTTCAATTTTAGGTTGACGATTCAATTCTCGATTTTATATAATTAAATAATTTTCTTACAACACAATGGCCTATGCAATTTTTAGACTTGTCTTTTCTACAATGTTTCTTTTTATTCATTCAATTTTACACAGTAAATCCTATTTCAGAATATGTGGGACATATAAGCAGCTTTCATTAATTTATTGTGTAATATGTTACATTAGGCACTAATAGTCTCATCTAAATAATTTATTTACAATATAAAAGAAAAAATCTTGTTCTTAGTCAAATTGAAAAACAACAGAAACAAATAATACCAAAAATAATAGATTGCAGTCACAATCATTATTGACACAGTGTGATGTGACAGTGATGTAACACTCAGTTGCTCTTGAAGTCCAGGCGTCTGTTTTTAAGGCAACTTACTCTGCAGTGCTCTTTAACATCTGTATATATGGAAGGCAACACTGTATTTGTAAGATGTTACCTGCAGCACATACTGTATATGGTTGTCAAATCTAAATCTTTGTGATGCAGACGAATCTGTCACATAGCATATTGTAACACTGTGGTGTTCTTCTCGACAACGTGAACATTGTCAACATAACTCACCAGAAAATATTTCCACACTGATGATTTAAGAGAAGCAGGAGCAGCTTCAAGTCCAGGGTCCTGCGTTTCCTTTATCACTGTCATAACGTCACAAACTGCAGGTTAGCTAACGGCATGATGTCCGTTTACTTCTTTGTACGGCGCCTCCCTAATGTATAGAAACCTAACCTGCTCATTTATATCACTATTGAAAACGGGAGAAGGAAGAGGAGAAAACAAACACACACACACACAGAAGGGAGAAAAAAACAAGCAAATTTAACCCCCCCAAAAAAATAACAGTACAACTACTCCGGCGGGGGAGCGTGGGGAGCGGTGGTTGGGGGAATCGTCAATCCTCTTTTTCCCTTTGATTGATCACTTCGTGATGTAGTTTTGATCGATTTTGAAAAAAAATCGAAAAAATCGACACTTTCACTTTCTACCATACACGGTCAATCCAAAACAGCTCCTAAATGTATCGGCATATGAACCAACGAGTGTGGATCTGTACGGTGAATCATGGCAACTGAGAGGGTGAAAACATAACTTTTCAGAGACTGAAATCGAGGTGCTCTAGTGAGGTGGAGACACGTAAGGCAATCTTGTTTGTGTGTCATAGTAGCGGCGTAACACACAAGAGGAAAGCTGCTGTGCATTGTCAGGATCATGTCCGCGTCACAAATAACTTGTACATTAATGAAATTATCATTTTTGCAGTTCAAAAATGCAACCTCGTTCTCACATGGAGCCCTTATATCAACATCTCCAAAATGTTTCTATGCCAGGTCCAAAGCTGGCAAGCGGTACTCTAGGAAAGTTCTTTTGCGAATTGCAAGCCTGTTTTTTTCTGTAAGCAAGCTTTATAAATCTGGCCTCAGGCATTTATAAAAGTGGAATTTCATAAGTGGTAATTGATTTAATCGTTTTTTTTTTAGATTATGTTATTTTAGGGTACTGTATTTTACTTATACAGTAATATATTTGTAGAGGAAATTCATGTATTAGCTTAATTACCTTGCTCTTAATTAATGTCTAGCTGAAAGGTCTGACTATAAG
>JBAMHX010000016.1:12804501-12827446 GCA_037177515.1 Pseudomugil tenellus | reverse complement strand
ATATATAGGTTAAGGCAAAAGAAAAAAATTAAATGGTACAGCAATGTTTGTATATGTGATGGTTAAATCGCTTAGAACAGGATGGAAAAGTAACACAAAGAGTGATATTCCACTGAATAACAGAGCAGTGCAACACTTTAGATGGCACTCAGCATCATGCTGCATTGTCACGGTTGCATATTTCAGCATGATTCATGATCTTTGTCAACAGTGACTGAGGTTCAGGGCCCTAGCATTTGTTGTGCATATGATATGTGGGTGACAAAAATGCTGTTGATGGAGATTCTGGAGGGATAAGAGGGAGGGAACAAGGGTGAGAGAATGAGTGTGGCTCATACTTCAGCATGCTATTTAAAGCTAATGGCTCCAGTCCAGAATCAGAGGAGAGAACCTGGAATTGTTATTTTCATATGAGTCTGGCTACTACTGCGGAGGCTTTAGTTCTTCATTTCAGCTCTTCTACAAAACAGTTAGTGAAGCGCATCACTTTTATCTCCACTTATCTTCTCTGCTATTCTCCCTTTGGAGCGCTGCTTGTCCTCCCAGCATTTGCACATCTTGACACTGTTGGTTTCTTTAAAATATATTGTCTAGAATTCTGGTATGTCATTGTAGCTTGCAGCTGATATACATACCAATTAAATTCAAACCCCAAAGAGGTGCAGCTCAGGCAGACACCCCCTCCTCCTCCTCCCTTCTCTTTTCTTCCCCATGTCCGTTGCTGCTGCACTGCTCTCGCACCTCTTTCAATCAATGTCTTTTTTCCCCTTCAGCTCTTTCCTCTTTTGATGCATCCTTTTTTCTCCACGTATGTCTTTCTTCTGCACTAACTTTCTGTTTGTACGTCTCTTTCTCTCTTATTCCCTTCATGTTAATGAACGGAGTGACGGTGTTGCAGGCAGTTCCTGGTTGGGGAGTTAATTAAAATGGCAAGTTGCAACCCACACAGTCAAAAAAATAGAGGGCCCAGCTTTTTACAGTGACACAGGGTGATATTAAACAACCCCAAACTCAAACAATGTGAGGAAGGAGCACCACTGACCGTGCTCCTACCTCACTTAACACTTCCTCTCCTAAAGCACTCAGGGGTATTTTGTTACGCTCTCCAGTCAAGTCACCACTAACCATGGCAGAGAGCCAGTAATTACTCTCCGAGCTTCTTGAACTGCAACATGAAGAGAGTTTTGTAAAATATATGACTGTAATTTTTGCATTTATTGAGCCAGAAACTGTGCTGACACTAATCAGATGAGAAACTGAAGAAGAGTGAAAGGACATCTGCCTATTCCCCACCTGCCAACCCACTCAAACACACCCGTAGTCACAAACATACAACATAAACACACACAAAATTATTTGTGTTAGCGTGGCTAGCACAATGGAACGCACTCAAGCTCAGGCAACAGCGGGGCCGAGTGAGCAGGACAGGAGCTGTTGCTATGGTTACCATTTCTCAGCTCACTCTCACAGCCCAGGAAAATTGTGTCATTATCCTGTACTCTGGACAGGAGAAAGGACAGATACAAAGAGAGAGGATGAGGTAGAAAGGGGGAGACAAAGATAAACGAGGATGAAAAAGGAGAAGGTTTGCAGTTTGCTTCGAGCAGCCATGCATCCAACTCTTACAACCTCATCATAATTTGCACTCATTTGCGTTCCTGTGTTTACAGTTTTATTTCTCCCACTACTTGTCAGGTTCACAATAGTTTTCAGTCTTACAGGTAAACAGCTTCAGTGATGCTAAGTAATGCCTGGAAATGTCAGGTAAAAGCAGAGCTGTGTTAGGAAATAATGGGATGATTTCTTTTTTCCTTTCTGTCCATGGTATCTCATCTGAAATAGTCTCTCCAACACGCTAGTCTGTTGTGGCGAGATCAATTTCTGGATCATTTTTATTTATCTTAACCAACCACCACACATATACGAGCCTGACAATAATCCCCATCTCCTCTTATTAGACAAATACACCGTCCACAGTCACAGTGGTTCTATTGGATAATGATTTCCTTCTAAAGAGAGGAGAGAGGAGCCATTTCCATTCTTAGAAACACAAAGTAAAGGACTTAAAATGGACATGACCTCATCTGTTTGTCTGCACAGTATGTGGGTGTTTGTGGTTATTTTGCTGTTTCTGCAACACGGGGTCCACATCAGAGAACTTACTGTACATTGTGAACTAATTACAGAGCCATGTAAATAGAGGTGCCCTGCTGATACGGGCTGTGCACCACATGATTTCCCCTGGTAGAGCAGAGCCTGTTTGCAATGACTAGCTGTGCACTGTGTGCAGGCATGCATGTGACCTGTACATGCAGGTGTATGTGTATGCTGATAGCTTGACTGTTTTTGTAACCCGAGAGGTGAGCTTTATTGAGCTACAGGCTAAAAGAGTGTGCATATGATGGGGAGGCAGAGTATCCCCTCCAAATAACAGGCTGACCTGGTCCTTACACCCCTGCCTGACGCAGCTCCTAGGAGAGGCTAGTTCATGTGGCTGTCTCCTGGTCAGATAAACACAAATAGCACAAAACAAAGCCTCCTTCGATAGCAAAGTGAGAAAGAAACGTGTGTAGCTCTTATTTGTTCTCATCTATGCTTTGGACTTCGAATACAAAATGAGGCAAAGTGGGAATAAACATTTCAACCTACAACCAGTCAGATGGAAGGTTTTTTTTTTCCTTTCTTTCTTTTTAGAGACTTTTTCAATTATTTCTCCTGATGACATCTCAATTCAGTGTAAAGCTGGGATAAGGGTCAAAGCAGCTTGAACATAGTGACAGCTGGTGCCTCCTGTCACAATAAAAAACTGTTTGTAAATAAATGTGGTTTTGCCCAATAGACTCGTTTTTCAACTAAAGATTTTTTTTAATCTGACACATTTAACAGAGTCAGCTGAAATGTGTTGCATGACACCCCTGAGATGTGTTCAGTAACAAAAATGGGGAGAAAACATGTGCATTCACTGAAAAGGTTAAGCTAGTCCAGGCAAAGTCAAGTTCCAGGAAGTCAAATTAAGACGGGGTCCTGGAATAATGTGTTAGGCAATGCAACCAATAAGCATTAAAGGTAAAATACGTAACAAGTTCAAACTCACTACCCCACACACACATTGGGGGTGTAACATAGGTTGCCCGTTTATGAGAAGATGGAGAACATAGCAAACATAGCAGTAAAGTTTTCATAAAGAGGAGGCGACTCTCAGGTTCCCTTGTTGTTGTTTTTTCTTTTCTTTCTGTCATTTTTCCACCAATCAAGCTGTTAAAAAACTCCAGGCCATATCATCTTTAATCACTGTTGACAGGAATTTGCAGTAATTTGAGGATAATGAGGATTGTTATTGTTGGTTTGGGAAAAAAGTGTTTGGTGTAAATGCGAACCCTTCACACATACAATACAACTCATGGAGCCCTCATTACGCAAAAACAATGAGCCATGGATTACAAAAACATAAAAATATAGAGTTTCTCCTTTGGAAAACTTCTTGTTTTCGTCTTGCTCCATTATTTCCTTAGGCTTCTTTTGTCGTGAAGATTTTCTCATATTTATACTTGTCTTTTCCTAATTGTTACCACCTTTAAGAAACTGCTTGTGAAACCATTTTGTTATTGTTGAATAGACAAAAAGTTTTAGTTTGCACACAGTGAGAGATGGAGAAGTCCAAAACTGCCAATAACCTGCCAATAACAACAACAGCAAATGTCCATGGTTCAGGGATCCATTTCACAAAGAAGGTTTTCTGAAAACTCTGAGTTGGTTAACCCTGAAATGAGGCCAACTCAGGGTTTCCAGTTTCAGGAAGAGCGGTTAATTAAACCAGAGTTTATTGCAAACCCTGGCTTGTTTCGCAAAGAAGGTTAAGTGTAACTCTGAGTCAGTTGCTGCGGTAATAGAGTCTCTGAAACTAACCTGGTCGGGAGCAGGTTTTATGCCTGAAACCCTGAGTTTATCTCAGTCTCTTCCCCTTTCTGACGTGCACTCAATTTCCTTGAATTAAAATCCCACTCGCTTTGTCAGTCTCGTCTTTTTGCGAACATGGCATGTCCGTTTATTGACGAAGACGCTGTGCTTCTTTGCAGGGAGTTCACTGTAAGATCATGATTAGGCACCGATTAGACGTTTTTTTCATTCCCGGAAACGTATCTATTGTAGCGTTACCATGTTTCGCCGCAGTCCTTAAATATATTCATGCTCTCATCCAATAAAACAAAACACGCACACGCTTTAACGTTTAAATTATATTTTTTTACTTCATCCTAAATTCTTGTCATGTCCTGTTTCAACCATCGGATTCCATCTAGAAGAACATGCATTTTTAGTGTCAACAGCATTTTAACCTGCACATTGATAATCTTGATGATTGTGTATTGGACGTGCATGGTTTTGTATAAATAAAATATAAAAACATACGCATTCACTCTCTCAGCAATTTTCTCCCACCCTTCATGTCTCTCCTTTTGCTTTTTTTTCCTGAAAATGTGCTCATAATCACTACGACAGAGTATTAGGGCCATACCAAAAAAAAATGTGGAGGATTAATTTTTTCTCCCATCCATTTTGAGAATAAATTTGAAATGTCACCACTACAGTTTCAAGAATAAGGTCGAAATCACGAGACTAAAGTCAAAGTAAAGTTTTGAGAATAATGTAAAAATAAGTTGACATTAACTTCAAGTCTTTCAGATTAATGTGAACCAGATTTACTCTACAAAATGCCTAGTGTAAATAAGCTAGGGAAATTTTTTCCCTTTTAGCACATAAACACAGCGTTATAATAAATGAGTAGTACTTGGAAGAGACTGTATTTCGACTTTATTCTCATCATTACTTTATTCTTGAAACTATAGTTCGACTTTATTCCCGTCTTCTATTCTTGATATTTTACGTTTATTTTCATAGTGGGGAAAGGAGAACAAAAAAAGAATCCTACACAAATGTTTTTTTTTCTTCAGTGTGGCCCTAATACTCTGTCGTATAATCACTGTACATCTGCATTAGAACTTCTAATTCCAGCAGGGGAACAAATGAAGGCCTTTTTTTTTCAAGCAAGTTGTCATGGAGACTCGTTGTTTCTGGGTTCCATTGATGATAGCTTTTTAAAGTCTTGCTGCACATGGTTAATTTGGGGTTGACAATCTCGGTGTTAACAAAACTAACGCTGAACAGCTTTTGTGAAACGGGAATCGTTGAGTTTCTCCTCTCAGGTATTGTCAGCTCAGAGTTAACTCTCAAACTCAGGGTTTGATTAACTCCCTTTGTGAAATGGACCCCAGCTCTTTTCTACAGACCTCAACAGTCTGTCGCAGCTGTGAAACAACAAACGCACCAGCCGCCATGTTTACTCATAAAGAATCAGCATATGCTGCTGCCGTCATTTTTCTATTGTGGTTTAAGACAAGCCAACAAACCAACCGCTACCGCTAATTATACATGCTAATTTATGTTAGCATTAAACGGAATGCAAACAGAAGCTTCATTAATCAACAAATGCCAAACAGAAGCTATTTTCCATTTGTTAACTTATTAAATACATTTGATAGTACTTGTATGCATTTATTAGGACACACACACAATTCGCGTGGCCAAAACATCACAACATTTGTTGTTGTAACCCAGTGAGCCACCATTTTACTCAGCTAATCTATTAATACAGTGTGGCACATATTATTTTAATGAATGATGAGCAGGAAATTAGATTAAAATACTTTGTAAACCATGTCAAACTTTTCAATTAATTTAAGCAACATTATGGTGTGTATCTGTCAAGAAGATACTTTGCTAGCTCTGCATCCACATTAAAACAAAACTGAGGTGATTGTTTTGGAGCCAAAGAGAAACGATTAGAGGTCATACCAGAATTTCACTCTATACACCTAAAAACCACCAATCAGGCCAGAAATCTAGGTGTAGGGAAGGACTCAGACCGAAATTTTCAAAAACACATTAAGAAAATATCAAAATCAGCCTACTATCTCTTTAAGAATATATCCAGGATAAAAGATCTGATGTCACAGCATGACCTGTAAAAACTAGTCCATGCTTTCATCTTTAGTTGGCTTGATTACTGTAACAGTGTCTTTACACGTCTTCCTTTAAGATCAATTAGACAATTGCAGCTTATCCAGAACTCTGCTGCTAGAGTCCTCACTAAGACCAAGAAAGTGGACCACATCAGTCCAGTTTTGAGGTCTTTACACTAGCTGCCTGTCAGTCAGAGGATATACTTTAAATTTATTTTTTTTAATTTATTGGTTTATAAAGCTCTGGATGGTTTAGGTCCAAAATACATCAGAGACCTTTTGACCCAGTATGAACCCAGCAGACCCCTCAGGTCATCTGGATCTGGTCTTTTATCAGTTTCCGGAGTCAGAATGAGACAAGGAGAAGCTGCATTCAGCTTCAACATGTCTGGAGAGCCTCAGATCAGCTGAAACACTCTGTTGATTTAAATCCAGATTAAAGACCTTCCTGTTCTCAGCTGCATTTCAATATTTTTTTAAAAATGTTTTATATTACTGTAGAGGAATTTTATGTGTTAACTTAATTACCTTGCTCTAAATTAATGTCTATTGGAAAGGTCTTATCATAAGGCTCCTAAACTGATGTCATTCTGACCTTAGTAAACCAACCATTGATGACCGTTATTTCTGTCAAGGACGAGGACACTGGTTTCTTTAGATTGAGAAGAATATAAATTTAATTATAAAGAATAAAAGATCTTACATTAAACATTAAAACATGAAGGGACAAAACATTGAGTTAGTAAGTAAGAAGCTAAAGCTAAGTAGTAAGAAGCTAAAGATTGCACCGCAGTCATTTTGTGATGGAGCTCTCGACAGGAGAAAAGCGTAATAAAAACATTGTTGATGTGGAAGACAAATTGTTTACATGTGTATTATTTTTACAGAATAATTTTGATCTATTTTCTCTTTAAGCTTTAAGGTGTGTAGCAAAGTGTAATTTTCATATCCTGCACTTTTTAACATCTTAATCACAGGTCTACATTTATTAAAACCATGACTTTTTAACTTCTAATTGTAATTAATAGTAGGTTGGAGTTTAGTTAAAAACTATTTGCATCAAGTATCTGCAGGAGTACAGCAGACAAATTCCAGTGAAAGAACAATGGAAAACATTGTGAATGACAGGATTTAAGTAAAGGAGATTAATAATACCATGAATCCCTCATTCCCTCCTAAATGAAACAATTCTCCTACTTATTTATTTATTTAAAAAAAAAAAAAAAGGGTCAGAATGTTATTTTTACTGTCATTATCCGCCTTGAGAACATGTTAATTATTGTTGGGCACAACAGTCTTTGTTGTAGGATCAATATTAGTTGAGAACTAATGGAGCTGATCATAAACTGAATTTTCGTAAATTGAGCTGCATTTATCCTAAACATGAGTCTGAGATCGATTCACCAGTCCTTTGCACAGAAAAAAGCTGCCAATCCAAGTCATTCCACTTTTTCATGATCCTTCCATTGTGTCCAGAATCACCATAATGATGCTAAAGCATAGAGCCTGACACACTGTAATACATTGATTGGTTAATATGTTGATCACTAACCTTTACTGTGAAGGTCCAGCTCTCCTGCAGCACTGTAGCATGTGGATTTTGGTTAAACCTCATATTTAACTATTTCCAGTTAATGTTTTTGTTCTTTCATGTTAATATTTATGTTTTATCTTCTGTAGCTTGTAGATTAATTAGTTAACAAGTATCTTATTTTACAAGTCATGGTGTGGTACTTTTCCTTCTGTCATCTTTAAGGTCAATTCAAGTGAGAACTCCACAAATCAAATTTATTTAATTATAGGCTGTTGATCAAATCCTTGTTTCCCCTTTTGTCCTCCTGAGATAAATATTAATAATTATGCAAAATTTATAATAATATAATGGTATAAATCTATATTTAAAAATGTACTCTTCTTATTTAACTTGATAAAAAGAAAAAAAGCATATTGTATAAATATTCTATGGATTTTCCAGTGTTTCATCTTTTAACCTGCCTAACATGTGAGGACATGGTTGCCTGTGGAAACAGAGGTCAGAGGTCACCTCATCAAACTGTCCCTTCCACTCTGAACATTTGTTGTTAACAAACTCTGTGTAAGCAGATAGTGTGCAGCCCACAATATGCGGCACACTCTGCATATTATGGGCTGTTATATTTTCATGTAGAGTCCAACTATGCAGCACTAGTTTCAAGAATTAAGTTTCTTTTACCAGCCAAGTGAAATCATCTGTACTGGAACTCTGAGTGTCAATTTCGCCATCTTGTTTCAAAGCCTCATACCAAGTTAACTGCAGATCTGGAAGTAGATGGTGCAATCATTACTAATCAGAGCTTTGCTTGTTTCCTACCCACAGCGCCCAACACTGCGCCCTATGGGAGCACGGGAAGCGCGCATGTCCCGCTGGCCTGCCGATACCTGGTCCTGGCTCTCTCCTCCTTCATCAGCGTGTACTAGCAGAAGCCAGGCTAGACACAATGACTGTCAGGAGCATTTATGAATCCTTTTTCAAATTGCTGATGGCTCGGATCCAATCTGGTGCAGTTTGTTGGAAAGCTGAGGTGGGAAAATGATCAACTTCACTTTGTGTGGGGAGTTTTATTTTTGTTTTTATGAAATTTCTGTCATGTAAATAATATAATGTTTTTATTATTATTATTATAATTATTATTTTCACTTGTTTTTTTTTTTTTTTTTTTGATTGACTTACCACCTTGTGAATCAGTTCTCTCCCCAACATCTCCTCCAATGATTTCAACATCCCGTCAACCTCCCAAATGAGTTACATCATGCATTCTTTACCTGTGAGGCGATGGCACAAAATCTCCATCCAATTTTGTACAAGGCTAAAAAGACGTAATTGTGCCAAGTCTCCCAGAACATAAATTACCATAAAAATGTTATATTGAATGTATTATGGGCTGTGGAACAAATGAAAGGTATTTAGATTCCTAACAATACAAATTTTATTATGGAGTGTGCTTAAAAATACAGAAATAATAAGATAAAAAAGAACAAAAAGACAGGGTTTTTTGTTTTTTCCAGAACCTGTTTTGTCATGATTACTCAGTAGATGGATGAACAATGTTGAAGGTGTGCTTTATTGTATTCTGAAATGGGTCCCTCAGTTACTATGCCTGCCTAACAGCTTTGATCAGGCAGCCATCAAAGTAGCAAAATATAGCGTATTGTATCTTTATATTTTAATATAGTGTGGGCTTTTGTTTGAAAGTGGGACCAGCTTTTCTCATTCAACCAACACATCACTTTGTACAGTATGAACTGCTGAACATTGCAGCCTTTTGTTTACATTTATTCTTTAACAGAGAAAAAACAAGACTAAACTACGTAATTGATGCTGTTTGGGTGAGTCCATGTATATGAATGTCACAACAAACCGTTGCAGTTAAGAAGAAAAAGCAGAGCCCAAGTTTAGCACTTCTGAGGAAAATGCCTTCTCCAGTAGGCGTCGGGGCAACGCGCTCTGTCTCTATATCTGCAGAGCATCTACTGAGCAATGTTTGGCTGAAAACCCACAGCGGCATAATGTAGTTCTTAGCTACAACTTTTGGCATGATACATGGATAGCTGTAACGGAAGCAGCACTACTCAGCTGTGTTGTTTTATTCTTTTATCAGTAGGTCTGAGAAGCTAACCGGAGTCTTTTTCATGTTATGATCAGCAGGACACACTGAAGCTTATAAGTATGCTCATTAGCTCCACAATGCCACACAGTGTTATCAGTTCTTCTGAGGTGGATGAAAAAAAAATTACAAATAAATCTCCATCCATTAGAGTTAAAACCTAATTAAATTATCATCTTTCACCAGAAGAAAAATCTATCCTTTTGTAGATTGAAATCCACCATTTCAAGGCATAAATGCAGTGTTTCTGCTGGGTTTATTTCCTATGTCAGCATCAAGTATCCTCGAATCATGGCTCAGACAAAATATACTAGACTATAATGCCTTAACAGTACCATAGACATGAAATTACCTTCCTTGAAAAGAATACTTCCAGAACTCTCAGTAAGATACTGTTCATTCATCTGACATTTAACTGATGACCGATTGTTCATAAACCACGAGCTGACTTGTTTTTGGAATAAGGCACCATACTCGGTAAACTGATGGCCCTCACAGGTACTTTTAAATATGTTAGATGTATCTGATAGAAATGCTGTATTTATGGTAAAACTCAACACGTTTGCCAGCTGTGTTTGGATATATGGATATATATATATTTTGCCCCCCGGTTGAGGGTTTAATTACTCAAGTTCACAGAATATTTCACATGTGAACTTGGAAATCTGTAGAAGAATAGCCATTTCGGTTAAAAGACTTAAAGCACAAACACTGTCATTATATTTTTGGTTAATTCTTTTGAGTTCTGCTAAACTGGTTTTCTTCTTTATGTTGTTTTTTTTTTTTTACTGAAATTGTTCTCAATTTGTTTTACAAATTATGGAATTACTGCAACATATGATCTTGTTTAAATGTTACGGTATAACGAAAATGGGTCAGACATATTTATTCTCTTCCTTTATGAAAACAATGTAAAAACAATGCATTTGAAACATGTAAAACTGGATATGTGACATTTATTTGAATGAGGCACAGTATGGCATAGTTTATAATGTCGTTGGGTTCATTTAGATGCCATAACTGTTGTTGATTTAGGTGCGTTAAAAAGAACAGTGTCTGCAATCAAAAACGTCTACTTTTTGAAACAGAGAGGTTGTGAACCAATATAACAGTATTATAGAACAGAATCAATGTGTGTATATTTGGAGAAACTAGGTACCTTTTGATCTGTAGAGCCAGTGTGTAGTCATAGTTTTCACACACTTGCGTGTTTGATGATGTGCAGAGAGTATGGTTGTGCTGCATGTCAAAGTTAACCTGTGTTTTTAAGGTGGCCATTTTACAAATCTTCAGACTTTTTATGAATGAAAGCAGTTTTTTTTCCAAACGTTTGCTTCATAAACCTGGTCTGAAAATACATACCTCCTACAGATCACCAGGCTGTGTTTGTATGTGATTCATTTCAACTTTGCTGATAAACTAAACAACTGCTTTTCAGATGATGAGTGTTGTGACAAACTGGTGACAGTCTCGAGTTTTGCTGGTTGCTTGTTTAAGCACTTAAGACCATTCTAGTATTCCATATGAAATGTACTGGATGTTGGTTATTTTCAGTATGGTATTAACAAGTTTCTTTATCAAATACATATTATTTGCAATAAAAGTCTTCATGTAAAATAAAGTCTTGAGGGCAAAATCTAAATGTTAACAGATTTTATTTTACTTTTTACTATCAGCATTTGGGGGGGGGGGGGAGTTGCACTAACAACTTAGCATGGAAGTCTTTGTAAGGAAAAGCTGACTGCTTTGAAAGTGGTAATTTACTAAATCAAAATGCATCATATTTCATGAAATCGTTGTTGCTGATGACATTTTGCTTGCAGGAGAACTTCTTTCCACGGTTTTCTACATACTTTTGCAAAAATAAAAAGAGAAAAACTTAATAAATTTCACACACAACTTGACTGGCATACAGAGGGAGAGAGGGAGCAGCAGCCTACTGGGATTTGTCCTCATGTGTTGGGTAGCCATGCAGCTAAGTGCTGTTTTTTGCTATTGACAACCTGACAGCATCCTCAAGTAGGGGTTAATTGCTACTGTAATAACTCCCAGGAATAAGGAATATCCCAGAATAAAGGATATTTCTGCACTGAAATTTACTGTTAAAGTTAAAACAAAAACAAACTTATTAATGTTTCATATGTCTAAGAAACATTGCTCATTGGAAGCATGTTGAACATCCTCCACCTGTTAAGGCACAGAACATCAACAGTTATCTTGTGGTGCATTTATGGTTTTCTTCCTTTCGTAAAGCATATTTACAACCAATCTTCACCAATGTAACTATACTTTAAAAACATGGTATTAAATACAACGTCAGCATAACTCCTACCACAGCATCTCAAGCTAGGATGGACTCAGCAGTAAGAGAAATGATCTTCTTAAATAATGTATTATCACATAAATGACTATCTCCTTGGTTGCCAAGGAGATGAGTTCCACACCAAATCGTGGCAGTGTCATCACTAAGCTGTTTAAAAGGGTTGAAGATTTTACATGCAATTCATTCAGAGAAAAGAAAAATAGAAATCATTTTTTTCAGACGCAATTGGACTGCAGAAAGCATCATTTTCTCAAACATGACCAAATCTTTTTGGCACTCATTTACCATCAACTAAAAGCAAACATAATACACAACAGAACATTTTATATAAACTGTAAAGTGGTTGAAAGTCTCTTTTGGCATGTGAAACACATTATATTAACCACAAAGTAATGTTAAGAATTTAATTACTAGGGAAAAAAGCTGAACTACAAACCTGTTTTAGCTTCGTGTGAACTTCATGTCATTTTTTTTAATTAAAATTAATTAAAGGTTTGAAAATAAAAAGTATAGTAAAAAATTGTCCTTGTAAATTAATATCAAATTATTTTCTGATGCTTACAAGGCTTGCACTACATATTATTGTTTGTTTTTTATTGGTTGTCATTAAAGGGCGGTTAGATTTTTATCCTGGCAGTTAAATCCATAGAGGCTCAAGTTGAGGAACGTGTTAGTGTGTTTGCATAGTGCCCCTCGAGTTATTGAGTCATCTTAATTGTACAGTATCATGCATATTTGATCCTCTTCCCTCTGGCCTGAAATGCTGTTTAAACCCTCCTGAGCCCAGATGGCCGGATGCCACAGCACATACAGTAGGATTAACCACCATTTGCTCTTCATCATCTTCACAGACTCGAGTGTGTTGCTTAGTGTATGCACTTCACAAACACAAGTTTTTCCATCCAACAATGCACATCATTCCAAATAGTGTGTCATGACCTGAATACACCCTTTACAAACTTCCCTGAAGTGACATACCTCAGAGAAGTCCAAATGAATCAAGACGTGTTGATGTACAGGCTGAAAAGAGGCCACAGCACCCTCCTGCAGAGATCGCTCCCTCACCTCGCACTTCCAGCTGACAGCAAAAGAAAAAGAAAGAAAAATCCACATTTTCACATTTAAGATAAGAGGATTTAAAATATTCATGCGAGCGCATATTATTACGGTCCCTCAACACCCCCCACCTCCCCCCATCCCTGAATTTTTAAACTTTCCATTTCAAAGTCCTTCCCCTCTGTCCGATGCATCAGAATCGCTCTGTTCAGTGTGAATCCATTTATTACAAGCTTGAGTTTGTTGCATTATGAGACAGCAGCTGTATAATCTCAGAGTGGGATAAGTACTGTACTGAATGTGCCTTTAAAGTATTTCATCAATCAATGGAACACCATAACCCAGTGCTTATTTAGAGCATTGTTGCCATAAACCACACTAAAGCTCTTATGTGCAGTCTCAGCTGAAACATATAAAAATATTGCTGCGTTCTTTGTTTTTATTAGATTTGCTGTTAAATGTTTAACATAAAAGCAAACATAACTAATGTACACAAACTGCAGACACCTCTGAGTTGGTTTAATGAAGACAAACACATATTTAACCACTAAACAATGTAGGATACTGTTCATATACTCAATACAATAAATATTATTTTAATTGTGATCAACCAGGAAAGAAGACGCAGGGTTTAAATCCAGTAAACTGCACAAACAAACTTGGTTTGTTCTCTGTACTCGAAAGTGTATATGAAGGTTATTTGTATTAATCTTCTTTTCTGATGACATGCTGCACCTGACAGCTATCTAAAGAGTTTTAGGTATAAAAGCAGCATGAATTATTTTGTGGATCATCGTTGTGTGACTGGATGTCAGTGTGAGAAGCATCCTGTCAAACCAAGCCTGCTGTGCCACTCTTTGACAGTGTCTTTACTGTCAGTTCTCAACAAAAAAAAAAATCATTTGAGTTGTGTGATTTGACCATCAGTAACTTGGTGTTTGTAGTTCCTCTTCTATATAAAGCAGCGTTTCCCAGCAGCGCCATTACAGCTGCACATGCTGCAGGGGTGAGGAAATGATTAGTATGGTGTCACAGTGTTGTTTGGCTTGTCACAAAAGCTTCTATGGGCAATGTTAACAGAGAGGAGACGGGAGGAGTTGTGAGTGAGGTATTCCTCCTGACCTTGTGGTTAATGAAACTCTTCCTGTGCCTTTGTCAGTTTTAACTGGGAGATTGTGTCATACTTCATGCTGAAGCTGCTGCCTGGCTCCTGCAGTCACCATCCCTTCCCTGAGCAGCATACTGAGTTGTCAGTATCAAAAAAAGACAAAAAAAGAAAAACCTGTGCTTCTTGAGTGCATTCAGTTTGGTTTGTTGCACAGCAGGCAGAAACTATCCCCCCCTGTCAAACCCAGGCAGGGTGAGGGAAAAAAGACACCATATAACCAGTCTTTGAGCAAGTTTGATTCAGTTATAAACAGAAAAAGATTTTCTTTTCTTTTAAATAATCATCTTGCATTTCTTTCACACCTTTAAATATGTACACAGTCAGTGATCCCATACTCTTGCAACCCTCTGATTTCTTCTGAAAATACAGTAGCTTTTCATATAAGGAAATGGACAAGCTATTTTGAAAAGAGGCTCCACCAAATATTTGTCAACCTGTCCCTCATTATTTGCAGTGAACTGGAAAATAAGTTGCCAGCCTATGATGCAGAGCATGAGATAACGGCTGGGTTTTAGAGCACGCCATCTGAACTAGGTACTGTTCATTTCTTATGAAGCTCCAGCACCAACTTTCAAAATGGATTCATAGGTTTGCATTGGAGAAAATGACGTTATTTCAGTGGCAGTCATTTAATTCCGTTTTATTTGTTTTCGCCCCTCGAAAAAGCAGATTACATGTGGTTTTGTTTACACTGCCTGACACAGGAAGTCAGTTCTTTGTAGCACTGGTGTGACACGTCTCTTCAACCGAGACCAAAGTTTGAGGTGCATCATGTCTTCTGTTGCTGTAAATTAATTCTTTTGACTCATGTCATCATTTTTCTTTGGGGTATGGGTGTTTTCAAGCTGGGAGAACCTTACTAACACTTTCTGTATGGATTTTACCCTTCCTTTTTATTGTTTATTGAAATCATTGTGAAAACTGATACTATCAGAAGTCTGGAGTGGAAATGTTTACTCAATGTGTTTGAAGGTTTTTTAGCCACCAGGGGTATAGTTGTACATTTATAGGCTCTAGATCACTGGAATGATATATATATGGCTTCAAGTGGCATTGATATATCTCTATATATAATATATATAAATATATATTGATATTTGTCCAAAAATGAGAAAATTCATGTACTTTAATTACTTTAAAGCTTACATTGTGTATAGCACGTATGCAAGTCAATTTTCATCATGTTTGATGTAATTTTGTAGCAGTGGTTTGATACTAATAAATGGCAGTTGATGATGAAATTGTAGATTGTGTTTGTGTTGCAATGATTGGTCTGTCACAGCTGCGTCTGTCTCAACAACTCGGCCGTGTTTCTACATGTGTTCGAAATGGAATGGTTGCACTGAGCATAATCGCTTTGCACCAACCCCGGATTTCAATAATTTATTCACAACAACATGCAACAGACTAAAAATATCCCAGTCATTTACTTGATGAAAAGATATTGTGTGATCTGCTGTGAGGGGATGGTACCTGGGAGCAGAGCTGTGCTAACATACAGCAGGGTGTCAGCACTTTGGGGTTTTGAATTGGTTTTTTTTAGGTATGTTATTTGAACATGTGGAGGTGTTGTAAGTGGAAGCACACAAAATACATCATTTTGATTCTTGTTTGTCTAAATGGGAGTTTATAATGCTGTTAATGGAGAAATAAATCATTTCATATCAGAAAATGAGAATAAAGATACTAGTCTGGCCAACAAGAACACAAATGTGGATTTTTTATGTAAATTAGGATGCAGCATGTTGATAAAATGTAATGACTAACAAATTAGATACATTGTTTCTTTTTTAATGAAGAAGTAAAAGTAAAAACTAAAACAGATAAACCATTCATGTGATTTGACCTGTAAGACTAACTTGCCTTCTCAAATCTTAATCAGCCTCTGAGGCCTTTTTCATCATGAAGAATATCCAAATGAGGCATGGTTCAGAACCTTTTACCACTCTAACTCCTCAAACTATGTCCGGATATGCAGTGGTCCTTGGCTTTTCTTTACCCCAATACATCTTTTAAATAATTGATTCCTGCTAAATTTTAAGGAGGCAAGACTCGGTTTGGGATATAATTAAGAAACTGCAGCAAGCAGGAAACGTGGAGGTCATGTCGAGGTTGGAAAGAAGAAAACTTTATCAGAAAGAACAATGCAAAGCCACTGGTTGACTTAAAAAAAACACCTGCTGGAAGATTTAAAAGATAATTTTTTTTCTTACTTCTATTGTGGAGACAATCTGCATAGATACAATATCCTGCAGGTAAATGATGCTCCTGCCTACTCACCACATCTAATCTGACTCACTTATACATGTCAAGGTGTGTTTGTACAGAGAATATTTATGACACTGTGCTAAAACACTTGTCTGGGTGGAAACTGCTGCTCTGAGCCAAATGATGAGCATGAATTAGCAGGTGGGTCATTTAGTACACACATATCATCATTTACCTGGAATCAGCATTGTATCTGCAAACATTCTCATACAGTTACTCGCTGCTGAAGCTCATGACACATTATCTGTTTCTAAAATCAGTTTACTGTATGTTTAGCTACACCAGTGTCAGGGGACCAAATGGTGTCCAATTCAAAAGCTGAACTCTCAACCCTAACCCCAGTATTCAACCGACCTGACTTTATTACATAGAGGAGGCAGCACAAGCATGTTTTTTTTGGGGGGGGTTTTTTGTAAAAATGGGCAGCAATACATGTTTAGAAGGGTAAAACACCATTGTGAGGCAAGTTAGATTTAGCCTTAGGGTTGGTGAATTCACAATGGTGCGAAGAGCCAACATGGAAGGACAGAGGGCCGTCAGATGTCCCTCTTCATTCCTCATCCTGCAAATCAAAAAAAGACAAAATGAATCAAAAGATAAGTAAATTTCATTAATCGCCTCCTGAGGAAACAAATGTCTGGATGAATTGGTAGTAATCAGTTATTAGACTGCAGAATATAAACACCTGAAAAGAAACACTACCAGCCCAACAGCAGGTGAGTTCCACATATCGCATATAGACACATCATTCCCCAGCAGTGCTGCTATACGTTAACAAACCATGCTGCCGAACTATTAGTGAGTTAATTTTTAAAACAAATTGGGATTAATTTTTTTCCTAAATTTTGTTATGGAATACAAACAAACTGCAAAATGAGATAAGTGCAGCCTTTTCCAGCAGGACAGGGAGACAAACAACCTCGCACACCACACAGAATTCTTACTAACTGATTAACCTAATACGCATGTCTTTGGATGCTGGGAGGAAGCCAGAGTGCCCAGGGAGAACATGCACAGAGAAAACATGTAAAGCACTATACCACTGTGCAGATAATATAGCTGCACAATTAAAGCCTGGTAGGAAATTTTTATTTATTTATCGTTGCAAACATGCACTACAGAGTTCAACTACTGTTGCTGCTTTTGTGTCCTGCATGGTACAAATGTCCAGATTGTTTACTATGACTCTGTGTGTAATTTTGAATCTGTAAGTGAACCTTTTTTATCACTAAATAAATATATATAAATATACAGAAGGCTAGACGTTGAGTGGATAAGTAATATTTGACACATAGATACTTGAAATTCATGTTGACTAAATAATGTTGATTTAAGAAGTAACATCCATCCATCCATTTTCTACTGCTTATTCCCAAACGGGGTCCCGGGGGGGCTGGAGCCAATCCCAGCAGCCAACGGACGAGAGGTGGGGTACACCCTGGACAGGTCACCAGTCTATCACAGGGCCAAACACGTAGACGAACAACCATGCATACACACACTCACACCTAAGGTCAATTTAGAGTCCCCAATCAGCCTATCCCCAAGCTGCATGTCTTTGGACTGTGGGAGGAAGCTGGAGAACCCAGAGAGAACCCACGCTAACACGAGTAGAACATGCAAACTCCACACAGATAGGCCACCGCCCGAGCCAGGGATCGAACCGGCAAAAGAAGTAACATGTGTTTCATTATTAAATTTATTCTAGATATGACAAAAATTACACTGATCATAAAACATGTTAATAAAATAATGTATATTTTATAAATGAATTGTAAGAAATGCATTTTAAACAGGATATCAAACCTTTTTTATTTTTACAATTTATTTATTTTGTTTTTTCAATTTATTTACTTTATTTGTTCATTTTATTTAATTTATTTTATTACTACTGCCCCCTTGTGGTTCTAAGTGTTTAGATCTTTAGATTAGATGTGCATTGAAGCCGATGTTACAATGTGCATATTTTGTATGCTAATGCCAAAGAGAATAGTACGATCAGCAGAGATGTCGTTAGATTTAACAGAAGAGCCTTTTCTGACACCCTGGAGATCATCTACTCGTGTGTTCAAATATAATGAAATAATTTGCCACAGAAGAGATAAATATTCTGAAGTTAAGGCCAGAGTTGGATCAATGAGGTCACAGTGACCATGTCAACTGATCTGTAACACGGAGCAAAAAGAAGGTCTATTTAGTAACAGTGTATTCAAAGACCTTAAAAAAAGGCTTGTTAACAGGTCTGGTCATCCTGACACTAAAACCAATCATTTGCGGGAAGAAAGAACATGTTTGTCAGTGTCTCTGAAAACCAGTACTCTGGCCTGGAAAGGGATCTTGCAAAGGGAAAGGTTCATGTTAAACTCTGCATTTTAATAATTTTACCAGTATCCCAACATTAAATATTACAAATGTTTCACAGGAACATTAAATGAGCTGATTCCTTCTTGAAAATTCATGTCGTGTGACAAATTATGTCAGAGACTTTGACAAAATTAATATTCAGTATATAGAAGGTTTGGAGGAAATCTTGGAAAAGCAGCTTTAATATTCACACTTGAACCACACTGAAGTTAACTCAAGCCATGAAATTCTCTAATTTGTTTGATTCTGTGCTGACCGGGGTGCAGTTCCACCATGACAGCCGTATTCTTCCCCCTCTGTCCCTTCACAGTCAGTCCCAGTGCCGACGGGGAGTTTTAATAGGATGACAAATGGTTAAATCCAGCAGCTGAATTATTGACTGGAACCAAAATGTGAGGACGAAATTCCTGTGGGACGAGAGTTGAGTGGAAGCTGCTCTCCACTCTAATTGCCCCCCGCCCAGCAACTCGTTTCTTCCTTGGCAGCCCCATGTTGAGTGTTGCAGAGCAGTGATGAACTCTACAACACATTTTAAGTGTTCCAATAATTAAAGCCCAAAGAGATTGTCAAGGTAATGCACCACAAAACAATTGGCTGCATAAATTCAAGAGACTTTAACAACACGTTTGGTCATGTTGCTTAATTGCAGTGTTTGTGCAGTTGGCAAAGTCTAAAAGATGTTTTTTTTCCAATGATGGTCTACCCTCTCACCTGAGGAGACAGCTGAGGCTAGTGCAGCCTTTGTGGCTCTGGAGAGGATATGCAAATGTGAGGAGATGGAGTTTATCATCCAGAACCACTCTGCTCAGAGATGGAACAATAACTGACTGCAGCTGAAGTCAGGAAAGAAGAATTTGCAAAGTATTTGTGAAATGAAAGCCAGAATAATGAGACCTGTGTGTCAAGCGGATCTGCTCTGACTCAGCAATTAGGACAAGTGTGACAAGCTGGATGGCTGTTTCCCTGACGTTTACACCTCAGATTTTCCCACTTGATAAATCAGCTGAAAGAAGAAATCTATGTGGTTTTGCATTTATTTTAAATATTTTGCAGATGGTATACAGATGAAGTTTAAGTAGACATTTCACCAGCAGTTGTTTCCCAAAACAGTAATCCTGTTTTGACATAACGTTGTTCGGATTAGCTTTTTAAAAAAGTTTCCAATGAAACATCTGCAATGTCAAAAACATTGATACACTCAGTCCAAGTTTCTCTCCTGTTGGTGGAACACGTTACTTTTCTCAGTCCAGTTATTCAGCCTTCGTCTGTCCTCAAAATTGACATTAAAAAAACATTTCCCATCAGAAAGTGTCACCATCTTGCTGCAGACGCTATGGGCAAAATAGAGCTGCACCTACAAGGATTCCCCAAAACAATAAGAACAAACTTTGCTACTTTATAATAGGATATCTGCCAGCAGATGTTCCTTGTGATAATTCATGTTAATTTTGAGCAAATCACCCTTTAATCACCACCCACACTGAGAAGAAAGGCTTCAGCAAACACACAACAAGGGCTAGAAATGCATGATAGCAATCTCACAGATATAAATGAGACTGTTTCAAAGCAGATGGACTCCAATCATTCATAGCTGTCGTGCTTAAATCCTAAGAGATTATTACCTTCGCCTCCTCCTTTCACTTTCAACTTATAGTATCCGTAAGTGGATGTTATGGGAACAGCATGGAGCCAGAGGATTTCATCTCTGCAGAGTTAACACAGGTACACAAGGATGAGTGACACATAGCTCAAAATGCAGTCAGTTGTATTTTCCATCGTTCGCACCTTCTGCATTAGAGAGTTAGTGTCATTTTTTTATTTTATTTAAAAAAAAGCTCATACTGATTGATAGATGCACCTGTTGGAAGGACCTGATACGTGCAGATATGTTTGCGTTTGTGCACAGATCAGCTTGTGTGTCCATGTGGGATTTTGAGACAGCTTTCATGTGTGCAGAGAAATGCAGAGTTTCAGTTTACAGGTGGAAGGTTGGCTTTGTGGATAATTTACCTTCCACAATTGCAGAAAAAACTATAATATAAGAAATATTCACTTTCGTCTTTTCTTTCAGCTTTTAAAGATCAAGATGTACATCTGTGTGGAAATCCAGCTGGTTAGTAGAGCATCAGCAGAGGCTCCAGAGCTAACTGAGCTCTGGAAAAATCACAGAACTGTAGAGCTTAGTGAAAAATCACCGGAGTTTATGAGGGAATATATATACATAGAATTTAGTAAAAATGCATCGACAAGATTAATGACCTGAAGGCCTTTGTTTAGTCATTGCTTTGTACATAAAATAATTCAGGTAAGAACTAAAATTCCCATCAGACATGTTTGATTAACTTATTGGTCTAATAATTAAATTAACTTTTAATCCACATCCAAGACTCCAGAATGCATGTATATGTCATTATGATTGGTATTCTTCTTGTTTATTGTATGAAGCTGAAGTATTAATACACGCATTACATGAAAGTGCTGCACTATTCTGACCTTCCAATAAAGAATAAACCTGTAGACTAATAAAGTTCTACAAAAGATGTGTACAAATCACATGCGGAGTCGGGGCACTTCACATAACCGCATAGTGATCATGGTGGTTGCTGTCTTCAAAGACGGCCTGCAGCCGCTTTCCTGAGATGAAAAACAAATGAAACACTTTGAGGCTGAGCTGATTCCCTCCCTCTCTGCAACTCCATCTGTCACTCCCAGCAACTTATTCTTAGCAAGAATGCTTTCCTGCATGACCTCCATCATGGGGCGCAAGATGAACGAGGTGGGTCTGGTCTCTGTCCTCTGTCTTCTCTTTGCCAAGGCAGCAGGAGCACTGAAGCATCGAGAACACCTGCAAACTGAGAGTAATGAGGCAGCAGGCCACACGGCCGCCCCTCCTCCCCGCACTAATCAATCCTGCTGGCCATTAAGGGAAACACGAAGAACAGCAGCCAGTTAGAGAAAGCTGCAAATCCATACCCACATATATAATCCTTCACCTGCTTCTTAAAAGTGGTCGTCTGTAGCTTCTACTAGCTGCTCATTTGCTTTTCTTTCACGCACTAAGTGTATGTACATCACATTTGCGACCTTTGGATTTCTTGTTGAATACTTTTTGCATTTCTGGAAGAATTCCTGCTAGTTGAAGGAAAAATTAACCTAATTTGTTTTCTTCTTTTTAAGCCAAAATTAGCTACAGCTGGAGCCATAAACAGGAGCCGCAGCTTTCAACCTGGGTTAACCTTTAAACCTGAACATTACATCAACAACTTCAATATTTACGGATGCACACTACTGAATCTTACACAAGGATGCAAATGCAGGAACTTTACTAATTATGACATCTTTCAAGAAATTATGTACTGCTTTGCAGCTTTTTTTATTGTTTGCAAATGGTGTAGTTAAAATAAATACAGAAAAAAATCTCACACTGTTGTTGTGTACATCTGCGTTTGTTTGCTTATTGCTTGATACAATACTGGACTGTACATTTCTTTCCCAAAAGAATTCTTCCTGACAGATTGGTTGGGAAATCCATAAAAATTAAATATGTCTCCATTAATAAAAGCATGAACCCAACCGGTTCATATCTTTGGACCCGTAAAATATTATTTATTTCAATATTAAGAATATTAGTTTTTTTCCCATTTGTTATTCAGAAACAAGACAAAAAACTTTCAAATATTACAGTCAGTGATGAATTTGTTTCTTAACTGAATCTGATCATTTACATATCCACCGAAGTCGAAGTGAGCCTGTAAAAGCTGGCTGGTTGTCACAAAAAAAATCCTTTCAAAATCAACATCTACATCATCAGAAGCTGAACTTTTGTCATCTGAAGCTAACATAGTTTGAAATTGTTCTGCCTGGATGTGACTATATACCAGCCCATTAAAGGCGGGGCAAGTTTATTTGTATAGCACCTTTCATGTACACAACAGTTCAAAGTGCTTTACATAAAAACAATAAAAGCATTACAGATGTTGAAACAGAAATAAAAAAGAATAAAAACAGAGCAAGAATCATAATAAATTAATAAATTAAATTAAAATCATTAAGAAGAACATAATTAAAAAGTTGCCGTGCAGATCTTATTTGTAGCTGGAAGAGA
>JBAMHX010000016.1:12782281-12795417 GCA_037177515.1 Pseudomugil tenellus | reverse complement strand
TAC
Source organism: Pseudomugil tenellus (assembly GCA_037177515.1). Lineage (NCBI taxonomy): Eukaryota > Metazoa > Chordata > Actinopteri > Atheriniformes > Pseudomugilidae > Pseudomugil > Pseudomugil tenellus. Next base: position 12,795,414 of record JBAMHX010000016.1, on the reverse strand, counting down.
AGCACTTTAGACAAACATGTCACATTTGTACTCCTTCCTTGGCCATGTTTCCAATTACAACATAACAGCTCATATTATTTTCAGAATTAAACATTTTAAATGTAATTTTTTGCAATAATAAGGTAGAAATCCTTAATTCAGTCCAATTCAGAGCTGCAGATAAAACAGGATTACATCCCAGCAAGTAGCAGGTGAGAGGCGGAGTACACCCTGGACAGGTCCATCGCATGGCCAGCCCAGAAAGACAAACAACGTCAAACATAATTTTCTTTCCCCCATTAGTTTCCTAAATGGAAATTCGGTGACCTAAAGTTCCACTTAAATCTCTGATGTTTCTTTAACAACATGAGTCTGACTGGCTCCCCATTGTCACAACAATTGTATGGCTGCACAGAACAGGATTCCTGCAGAGGCATCGCTAATCAAGGCTTGTTTTGGTCCTCTAACTGGTGGCTGAATTTTGCTGAATAGATTTAAAACTGTGGATACTGTCACACCTCTCCATGAATTGGCAGCTCATGAGAGGAAATCATTAAATGAATCCTGGCAGTGCACATGTGGTTTCTCCCATTCTTCCTACAAAATCATCGTACATTGTATACGCACTGTTTGAGACTACTGTGATCTCTAATGTTTGAAATGCATTAAGCTACACACCATGTGCAAGTTAAGTTAATGGAGGCATTCATTTACCAATAGTTTCCAGCTCCCATTCAAGCTGCAGCACGTTTCTTCGACATCTACATATAATCTCCTACACATGTCTTTACAAGATTTAAGAAGAAAACACCCTCACTCTGGATTAAGAAACATAATGTATCTTTTGTGAGCATGCAGACTTCTAAATGAAGATGAACTAAGTGGAATGTGGTGAGCATATTGGTGTAGGAACAAATAGGGAAAGAGCTTGCTGCACGTTGTCCTGCTGCGATAACACATTTCCCTGCTCTGATTTTCATCCCCCTCTTTTATAAGAGCAATGTAGCAAAAACAAAACAACCACAGGCCTCTGTTTCAGACAAGTAAACATATGAGACAAATTCTTGCTGAGCTGTATCCCTTCCTGAGCACTCTTTGTTTAGAAATATCCTTCAGTATCCTACTTTAAATTAATGACGAAAAGTTGTGACTGCAGATGTCAGATAACGTGAACCAACCCCGTCTTGCAGGGAAACGATAGCTATAATTGTGTTTGTTGGATGATTGAGGGGGTTTCAGAGAACAACTTGAGCCTCTGTGCTTTGGTAGCTTGCTGTTGATTAGAAAGTCATCCATTTTAATGGCTTTTCTTCTTCCTTTATTAACTAGGCACTTCTCTATGCAACAAAATGGAACTGAATTGAATAGCATGCTATTAGAAGAGAAATAATAGCTCAAAGTGGCAAAACAATGAAATGGGAAAAAACATGGAAGGCTATAAATGACTGAGAAAAGGAGCTTTGTAGTCATCTCAACATGCAGTTCAAAGTAAAATGTTTACCCAGACTAGTGAAAATTTATATATTTGGAGAGAAACTGGTTAATTTTTACAGTTATTATGTGTGACTAGCACACGAGGACATTTAAAAGTAGGGCACTTTACAATTGCTGTTAACTTTTAGTCTAATTTTTGTTGATACATATCCCTAAATGAATATGCTCTGCATCATAATTACATCATTTCCATATGCTAATCTTGCTTTTCAGTTGTGAATGCTTGGCATTAAATATTCAAGCCCCTGAAGAAAGTCATGTTTTGTGACATTGGTCAATTCACACCTGCAGCACTCAGGAAAATTGTAGCTATAGATTATAACCTATTATTTTTAACAACCTCCAACTTTATCACTTGCAGTAAACCCTACATACCGTACACGCTTGTCATATAGCCTGATGCAAATTATTTGCTTCTAAATCAAAAGTCAAACTAGCCGAATTAAAACATCATGTATTGAAACTGAATCTGGAAAATATGTGTAACTTAAGATTAAAGTGGATAATCAGACAACTAATTATCTACGTAATTGTATCTTAGTATACCTTCACATGAGTTTGACAAGTACAAACTTCACAATGATCGTGCCACAGCAGTCTGAGCCAAAAGCCTGTGTAGAGGTGGCACAAATATCACGAAGGATTTTTTAAAAACTTTTTTACTTTTGCATGTTGTTCATTTGTTTATTTTGGGACTAAGTCCATGAGTTTAAAAAAAATTCTGAGAATATTATTAATGACTTCATCCTTTCTAGCCCTGGCCCATTAATAGAATGATAAGACAAGTTCCATTATTTTAAATATGAGGTCTTTAATCCACACTTTAACAAAATGTCACTTTATGTTTTTTAATTATTTACCATTTATTAGTAACATGTGATATGTCTAATCATTTCATAGCACAGTCATCTGCTTACTGGTATTTATTAGGGTGCAAAAAACAAGTATCAGATTGTGTTTGACAAGATTCTGAGAAATGTTTTTGCCTAAAAGTGATGCAAACTGTATCAAATGGCTCTATATGGTTAAAGCCACGCAACTGAACTTTTGGCAGCGCTTCACACTTTAAACAACTAATTCAGCATCTGTCTTGCATCGTGTGTCTTCTCTGAGCTCTTTCTTGTGAAAGTATAAGTCACTCTGATGTTGACTCTTGCCTTATGTCTACGCTTTGTGTCTGAGCATGTAGACTTCATATGATCTTTGTTGTATCTCTGTCAAAGCTGAATGCTTTCATATGAATGCTAAATTGGCATCTTCAGGATAGCCTTTGATCCCGTGGAAACGTGAGGAGCCACAGGGTTCCCTGCCACCATTACATTGACAGAACAATCCCATGTGGGAATAGCATGCCTTCCCTTCCCCCTCGGTTGTCTGCATCTCAGAGCGCTCCCTCAGGAGAAACTTCCAACAGGAAAACAAGACGATTACAGAGGCAACCTACAATACGAAATGACTCAACATGCAGTTTACCTCCTCACATGAGCTTTCATAACAGCTGTTACTCTCCACCGTATACAACACACGTAAATTTGCTTACTTTGTCTCACAGCGTGACATTTCCAAGCAATTACAGGTGTTTCTAATTATGAGGCTGAACCATGTTCTCATGCCCGATACAACAAAAAATACCTGAATTAATTAGAGACATGCACGCAAAGTTTGCATGACTATACTTCCACTTTAACCATATTTTCACCTTGACATGGATCACTCTGGTGACATGTGCATATGATTAAAGTATATCACAACATAGTGGCTCCAAGGAAACAAATGTTTCTCAGTGCTGATTAGGTTTGGTGCATTACAGATTAGTCTATCTTAACTCTAATCTCCATTCAGGCAACACACTGCCACTGTTTCTGTCTTCTTAAAATTGACTGATAACACTGAGACATGCAAGATGCTAACACAGAAGGTGTCCCCCCCCCCCCTCCCCTCCATCAAAGGATCATATCTGTGATAATCATATCGAGAGTCTTTGCTCAAATATCACAGATGTGAAAGGTGATAATCTACAATGGCAGCTTTAGGGTGTAGACTGAGTGATGACCCAATCTCCATCCACTAAATCTGCATATGTGTGCATCTCTTTATGGCAGAGAGGAGGCTGGTTACTGCTTTTGGTACATGCCATACATCTCATCACTGCTTGACAGGATGTTGTGAACTCTCTCCAAACATGCCGTTGATGGGTGTCTTAAGCTTCTGTGTCTCCTTGAACTGAGGATAAATGCTTGTCTGCTTTAAAAGCTTAACAATATAAATGATAAATGCCATCCAAAAGTCCCCTCCATGATTCATGACCTGCTGTATACATATATAACCATAACTGGCATTAAATGTGTAAATAGCAAAGCTAATATGATGCAGCTCAGTGTGAGACCAAGCATGCCTGTGCCTGCTTGTTGTGTGCCTGAGATGCTCTCACTGGTATAATGTGTGCAACGTTTCAGCAGCCTCGAGCTGGCTGTGCATTTGTGAGCCTGCTGTCGACTTCGATAGCACACATACTACTTGAAATCTGTGTTGTACAAATGAGCATTTGCATATAGAAATTGTTCAGGTTGATATTTTCCAGTTATTAGGGCAACACTGTAAGACAAAATCATGAAGTGACAGAGCTACAAATATCATGTCAGTTTTAGTCTACTCAGGTTGTTTTTATTTTCCATGAAATGGAAAAAAAAGAATCTGCATAAATTTGACAACATTGTTAGAGGTGAAGGTGAAATGAAGCTACATATTTAGCAAAACTAACTCACTAACCCATAAAAACAAAGCTGCCACCACACATGCTGGTGTTATTTTTAAATAAAGTACATTTAAAGGTCAACTCAATTAGCCTACATCTTTTTTCCAAAATTGAAAACCTATTTGCATCTGCTTTTCAATACTCTGAAATCAGTCAGCTGTGAAGAATTTGTAATGTGGTCGTGGGTGCCAAAGTTAGATATTTCTTAATTAGAACATAATTGATGGCTAATGTTTTGTAGCAGGCAGGAGAGCTACTGTTAGTGGTGCAGCAGCATGAAAAGCAGAGGTAAAACTCAACTATGGTTGAGTAACTAAAGTTATTATTCTATTAGACCTTGGGACACCCATGTGGTGCCCTGATTTGGGCACAAAGCTATCAGCCTGGAAAATCACACAGTGATTGTGTTTACATGGTAATCGGCATTCAAGGTGCACGGGTCATGATCAGGAGAATTAATCTAATTACCATTATCATTATTTTATTATCTGATAAATTGGCTGCCTTGACAAATGCTCCCCGAGGATACACGTCGAAGATGGTGAAATAGCTATGTCTGAAAGGTTCTGCTAGAATGGTCTAATTAAAAAAATTAAACTTGACAATCAAGACAAAACAAGTGTAAAGATGATATGATCTTAGAGAGCTGTTTCTGTTTCCATGAAGTGATGTTGTCATTCATTCATTTCCCATACCCACTCCAACTGTTTAGGGTCACGGGAGCCCATTCCAACTGCCTTCAGGCAAGAGACAAAGGACAATCTGGACAAGTCTTCTGTCCATCATATCTGGCCAACACAGACACAAAAAGCCATAGATCCTCATACTTTTTCTAGGGTCAGTCTGGAGTCCTCAATTAACATGCATGTTCGAGGATGATGAGGAGATTGCAGCTTACCCAGAGGACACTGATGAATGTACAGAGAGAAACTAAATGTATAAATCTATTATGACCCTGCAGTCTCTTGTCAGGTAAATTCAAGGTGCTTGACAGCCTATATTGTCTCCAAAATGGCAGTCGATTCCCTGTTGATCTCAAGTATTCAGGTACGTCTTCAATTACATTTGAACCACAGATCCAATTCTGTTAAGGGAAAATTTTATTTTCATACTGATGTATTGAAATGGTAAATGGACTTGTACTTATAACGCGCTTTTCCAGTCATGTTGACCACTCTACATAGATCACACTACATAGTATACATTCACCCATTCACACGCACACACACACACCCAATGGGCATATCAGGGGGCAGCTTAGGGTTCAGTGTTTTGCCCAAGGACATTTTGACATGTATTCAGGCGAAGGCTGGAATCGATCTCAACTTTCCAGATGTGACAACTGCTCTTCCTCCTGAGTTACAGCCGCCCCTGTGCTTACTGGCCAGGACTTAGCAGTAAGGAAAACAAAAGAATGAATATTTCTAAGAGTCAATGATTGTTTTTAATAACTTATTTTCTGATGGTAATGTGTCTTCAAAAACATTTTTTGCATGTAGGAACGCTTCCTAGATTAGTCTGTACTTGTTGGAAGTGTTCTGGGACGGGATACAGTATACTACATAGGCAAAAACTCCAAGGCACTTCACTTTAAAAGTAACTGAAATGTCATTGTTTCCAAAGCAAAACATAGTGACCTTTTAAAAACACCAATGTTTTTCAGTCCACTGTCTTTAATCAGTGAGTCACATTTAGAAATTAATTTCTACTTTGAAAAGACAAAGCACAAAAATACTCCAATGCAAAGTATTAATCTGTTCGTAAATTAATCTGAATGTGCTGCTGATATCAGCTCAGACTACATCAGTCCAGGTGTGCCGCTCACCTGTCTTCTTCCAGAAAACATAAAGGAGATTCTCTCGGTTTCTTTCCCTCTTTTCTTGTTGTTTTCTCTTTAGGATCACTGGTTTACCTTTCTTGAGAAAAATACATTTTCTTTTCTCTGTGACTGTCCGATCACTCATCATAACATGCATTTCCGTTACCCCTAGACCTAACTGCCTTAATCTAAAATTGGAAAAAAGTAAAAAATATTGTAAAAATATATATAACTCAAATATTAACAAGTTCTATTCCGTCAAGAGCGACAGCTAGGGGTATATCCCCAAATGCCCCCACTCCTCCTATTCCCCAATCCTCGAATAGACACAATATAATAATATAAAGCCGCACATGTTCAGTCACAAAGCTCCACCTGGTGTGGAAACTTTGAACCAGCCCGGTATGACGTCTGGACAGCATGCATCCTGAGGTCATGAACTTTTATTTGAACTTAATATGAGGTCAATGAGACAAATAGTTCCAGTGATATAGTTCGTGCATGAAGCATAACATGGTGGGGAAAACCATAAATCCAATAGTTTTGAAATTCAATCCAGACCATCCTCAAAGGGACCTAAACAGGTATTCTGAGTATCAAAATCCAATTGTAGTTCCAGAGATATGAGTAAGAATAAGATTTTTTGTGCATAAAGCGCCACCTGGTGATGAAACCATAAATCCCAAAATAGTGAACTACGATACATGTTGTCCCCTTGGGGACTTAAACAGATATACTGAGTATCAAAATCCAATTGTGAAAATTGTTCAAGTTATTGTGCTTACACAAAGAAAATTCGGTGGCAACGTGTTGAATGAAACCATAGTATCCCCTCGCTAAGGGATATAAAAAGGAAGCAACAACCAAAAGGGACCAAATACATAAAATTCTTTTCAACTCTATAAAAGGTGGCTGTAATGACCACTGTTTGTGCAGTGCTTTAAGACGGTATAACAGCAAACTGAGCTTCCACTCTTTTCCCAAAGACACCAGACTGTATGCATTTTGTATGTTTGGTGACCAAACATTCAAAGGTAGGCAGTCGGCATTTTAAAAATTCAGATTCATTTTGAGGGTAGACATCTGTCACCTGCAAGTGCTTTTGAGTAAAGAAGTAAGAGACAAATGCGTAATCGTTTATTCCTCTTTCATACTGTAAAATCTAATTCAGGGTAGTAGGTAGCTTGATTCTATCCCAGCAATCATTGGGCGAGAAGCTTTAAGGAAAAAGGTGGAAAGCTTATACGAAGGATATCTGGCGGCAGAGTGGGCGGCGGTTGTGATGAAACTGTAATATCCCAGACACTCCATGTTCTAGGATATTAGCTTGTTTTTAGACCCTGTATTTTTTCAGATATGTCAAGACACAAATATTTGACAAAAAGTGTAATGTAAACACTCTTTATGCATTTACAGATCCAAGGATGTGGCATAGGGAGTCACATGATCATTTTTTTTTTAGGTTAGTAAAGGCAGGCATAATGCAAGGAAAATGAGACAGACATTTTTCACATATATTTGAAGACATTTATAACCACCATCCTAGATAGCAAACAGCAAAAATTTGAGTTTTACAAGAATTTATAATGGGAAATAAGAGAATGGCTTCCTGCAACAATCGGAGAATCCTCTACAACAATGCTAATGCTACCACGGCTACCTGGCTCCCATGGTTAACTGGCATGAGTTGCGATTGCATCTTATATGCTTACCACTGTTCAGTGGAAACACATGCAAATCGCAGTTGTGGTTTGTCAATTTTTTTAATATAGCTTTTATTCTGTGTGGGTGAAAGGGGCTTCAGGGCAAACTATTTAAATCTTATTTAAATCTTACTCAAGAACGTTTTCATTCCCTCCAGGTCATTAGTGATCTATTACTGTATCACCATCAGGTGGTAATAAATATGCTACTATTATCTCATGCCTCAAGTTGGGTGGTTACCTCCTGAGATTATGAATCTAATTTGACTTGATTTAAATTATTTTACAGATATTTATGTATTGGCACAATTTATTCTTCAAAATTAAAAAGTTTTTATTATTCATAAGTGTTGTGTGGCGGCTGGTAGGGCAGTATTATGGTGCTTGTGTGTTTTTGTTTTGGTTTCTTTCCAACCCTTTTTAGGCACGCCGGGCTTGCTGTAGGAGGGTAGAGCTGAAAGTCAGAGCCTACAGTTCCAGTAATCACTCTCACCTGTGTGATTATCACACCTGCTTCCACTCAGCTCATCTCCACACCTTCTTAACCAGTCTCCACTCTCCACTCAGTGCCAGTTCCTTGCCGCACTTACCTGCATTTGAGTCCATCCTTCTTGTAGCGCATCCTAACAATAAGACACTGAGCTCATTCACATGACAATAAAAATCAGATATTTTGGAGAACAACTATTTCCAGTTAAAGTTTGGATGGTGTGTAAAATGTGAATAAAAACTGAATGCAATCATTTCCTAATACGTTTATTCCCTGCTAAACGATATATGTAAGTTTTAAATTGATAAACGTTGCTTTGAAGAAAATATTCGCGCATTTTGAATTTGATGCCTGCAACATGGACACAGACATGTTTTACCACAGCGTAACATCATATTTCCTTTTAATTACACTCAATATGTAATTTGGAAGTGAGGACATTAATGATTCTTACTTGTAGGTGGGATTCTTTCCCGTTCCTGCTTGATGAACAGCCCTGTATCGCCGTTGTCATATTTTCTGTTTCATAACAGTCCACACATTTCAATGCAGTTCTGGACAGCAGGCAGGCTAGTCTAGTATCTGCACTCTCTTTCAACAAAGTCAGGCTGCTGAAGCATGCAGAATGTGGCTTGGCATCATCTTGCTGAAATTGAAACAGGGACCACCCTGAAATAGTGGTCACTTGAATGGCATCATATGTTCCTCCAAAACCTGTGTGTATCTTCACAGATGAGCAAGTTACCTGTGCCATGGAGACTAACACCCCCATAGCAGGGCTGGAGTCAATTCCAGCATGTACTAGGTAATGTGCAAAAAATAATAGTCATTTCAAAGTAGTTATTACAAGGAACTGAACACTTAAAATAATTTTATTTGTTAAGATTATCATTAATTGCATACACCTAACTCAACAAGATTAACATGACCTCTTCCTAATTAAAGAAGGTTAACTTAGTATCAATTTATCATGGGTTCTATTTTTATTTAGAATAAAAACAAGGGACAAGTCATGATCTTAGTTTTATCTATTTGATCTACAGAGGGCTTTTTTAACGCAGCCAACAATAAATTGGTCAAAAGCTTTGGTCTGAAATGTATTAATTTAATTTTTAAGAAAAAAACAACTTCTTAGGATAAAGCATCATGTGTACAGTTAGCATTCCACTGGCTTTAACAGCATAAACCATCAGCACTGAATGTTGTATATTCATGCAACAAATCAGTGTTTTAACAATGTTTGGTCATCTAACAGGGGAGATGGCAGTCAGGATATGTCAAAAACATATTTTTTACACCACAACACATGTCAATGTGGCTGAGGTGACTTCACACATTCGCTGATTGTGCAACACTGTAATTATTCTTGAAACGACATACCAGCGCAGGATAAAGCCAGCCTGGTTGGTTCATTTATGTATAGGCATAGGTGGCTTAGAGAGGGGCTTATTATTTTATCTTGATGGCTAAACTGATCTTTTAAAATGACTAAAAAGATTTAATTTTTTATGTTATTAACAATGAAAAAATACTCATCAGGTTGGAAATTGTTACACAACAATTTCAATAAAGTTTTACTGCCGTTTCTTTCCAAAACAATATTTTGCTCTCAAATATCATGCTGAAATGTGTGAGGTAACAAAAGAAGGCAGTGCTATTTATTAGCCACTTTCATGCTTTTTCTCCAGCTGTTGTTGACATTGGGAGACATTTTGCCTAAAATAGGCTGTCAAGGCTGGAAATGTTACAGGGGAGGGTGCATGAGAGCCTCTGGAGCTCTCAAGAACCAGGATGTGATGCATTACTTACAATGGGAAAATTGCTCTTTTCTTTATAACACGATGAGAATAATTCCCTCTTGTGTATGTATTATCAGTGTACATATCAGTGTATTCAAGATAATGGAAATTGCATATAAAAAGCATCAGAAAAAAGATAAAATCATAGATTCTCAGTTCTGTCACTTGGCTATTCACTCACACCAATCCATAGACCATAACACATTTTCTGTGGAAATCTTCCATTTCTGCTTAATGCCGCTGGACTTGTTCCTGCAAAATCATGCAAAAGAGTTGAGAAAAAAGAAATAACAGAAAGTAATTCATCTAAATGTATTTTTGAAGCCCACTGTTATGCATGTGAACACTTTGTTTTTCTGTAAACGTTGAACTGAATGAAAAATATTTACTAAAAAAAAGTTGAACGTGAACTTGATGAAATCATGTGAGGTCCATCAACAATCACTGATGACATTCCCCACCTACTTCAGAAGATGGCTATGCTCACTCAAACATAAGCAGAAGCTATCCGTGGCAACGCAGATGAAGTTCTGCTCTAAGGTCTTGGAAACACTTGCCGTGTATTGAAACATGCATGTTAGTGTGACTGGTGGGTTGGGTCCACCAACCACATGGGGTCACTGTGTCTCAACCGCAACCCTCTAGCTCCTTCCGGAGCCACACCTGCAGTGAGTTTCTGATCAGCTGGAGTAAGGTTTTAAATGTGGACAGTGCAACACAGGATGCCAGAAAACCTGTCTTGCTACAGAGGGGAGAGCCGGTTACCTTGCTTTTGGGGTACATCATTTGGGTGCCATAGAGTCAAGGTAATCTATCAAACTTGTAAGGTAATTGATCAAACTTGTAAATGCATGTAAGCAGTATTATGGTGACTAACCTGTTTGTCATTACAGCTGTGATTGCCGCTGCTGCTTCGTTTTAGCCTTTTTTTTCCTGTTATTCATTTTTTTGTGTAGTCCCAAGGGTTTTTATGGGCAAGTTTTAGTGAAGGTGTTTTATTTATTTATTTTTTTAATCAGGTTTAAAATCTTCATATTATTAGCTTCTATCTTGATTTGGATGTGTTACAGTTAAGATTTCATTGGTAGTCGGTTGATTTTCATCCTGGTGTGTTCCTTTTTTACTTTAGTTGGTGTGTTATTATTTGCTCTGCATGTTGTGTTTTAATGTAATGTGTTTCCATGTAAATCTTAGCTGTACCTCAATCTTAATATCTCCTCCTCTTTTAAAGTGTTTATATTTTTCTGTACTAAACCTAGCCCCCCTCCTATTTATAATACCACATATTTGTTGAAATAAACTAAGAATTATTTCTTCTTTTTGGACTATCACCTTCCGTCTCTCTCCACGCAAAGGCACGGCACTTGTAGCCGACCGTTGTCTACCCTTATGATCAATATGAATCTTGACATTTTGAATGTTTTGTCACCAAAATACAAACTGCATACAGTCTGGTGTCTTTGGTAAAAGAGTGGAAGCTCAGTTTGCTGTTATACTGACTTAAAGCTTTGCACAAACAGTGATCATTACAGCCACCTTTTATAGAGTTGAATAGAATTACTGTATATGGTCTTTTTTTGGTTGTTGCTTCATTTTTTATATACCCAAATGCAGAGTGTCTGATAACAATATGCTGCAGCTGGATTTCCTTCGTGTGAGCAAGATAACTCGAAGAATTTTTACAATTGGATTTTGATACTCAGTATACCTGTATACCATGCTGCTGTTTTTCCTAAATAAAATATAAAAACTTACACATTCACTCTCAGCAATTTTCCCCCCACACTGTCTCTCTATTTTTTTTCCTGAAAACATTCATAATCACCAGAACGGATTTTTAGGGAGGAAAAATGTGGAAGATTAATGATTTTCTTTTCAGATTAGGACATTTGCGTCATTGGATCACAGTCAAAAATTATTTTGTTAGTTCCTTCTCATTGCTCCTAAAAGACACAACCATATTTCATCATTCGTCTACATTATTATTCTTATTAACAATACTATGTCCCGATCCGAACCAGACAGGCACTCTGATCCAAAGCGCTGCTGTAGCTCCGCTATTTTCTGATGTAAAGCCTCGTTCTCATCAGCCAGCTCAGACGCTCTTACCTTAGTTTCTGGAGCCACACAGTAGCCATGGTCCACTCACAATAACTCCGTTTCCATCTCCATTTCAGAACCGGAATCTGGAACTGGAATCTCGGGCTGTGGGCACCCTTCCCAAACACCGGGTCTGGGTGCAGGTAATTGATACCCTTTACAGCTGAAGAGAACTGGTATTCCTTCCCTTCTGTAGCCGTTTTAGTCCCGCCACAGTCACGTTTAGATCTGTGTCATTGAAATGCCTACAACAATCCCCGGTGTTTTTAGTTGGTGAAGTAGTCCCTCCGGGTCCTCCTCAGCCACTCAGCTCAGATGATCGGATAAACAGAGAATGAATGAAGACTTATCATCTTGTTGAAACACGAAGAATGTGTACAAAAAGGCACACAACAATGGACAGCTGACGTTCTAACTCTTTGAAAAGTGTGTCGCCTTTCTTGGACTTTTAACATAACAGACAAAGGTAAATGCGCGAACAAATCGATGAAAGAACGTGTAAACCGGAAGTACTCGCGCGCACACTCGATGTCAGAACTTAACCCAGCACCATATTGTGCACATAGTCAATTAATTCGATGTGTGTCACCTGTGCCATGGCTGGGAAATCCCCAACTCTTGTAGGAGTGGCTCCTTAGGACCGGACTTTCGGGCTGTTAGCAATTAGTAAAGCAAACTCAAGTAGCTTAGGCTGAGCTGAGCCGAGGCGCTTAAATGCCCCGTGTTATTTAAATCGCCTGTATTGGAACATTTTAGGCTTCCCTGTCTAATTAAATGATGAATGAAAGGTTAGTGCATAAAACTGACGGTGTGTTGGCACTGTTGCAAAAGAAGCTACATGACTGTAAAAACCACATGTAGCATGGCAGCTGGTGAACCTTTATCATCCTGATGTTTCGCTGGTGTTACGAGCTGAGCCCTGTTTAAATTTTCTCACCTTTCTTTTCCACCCAGCTCCGCCCACTTCATCAACCGCACCTGTCCTTATGCCACT
>JBAMHX010000016.1:12772023-12782181 GCA_037177515.1 Pseudomugil tenellus | reverse complement strand
TAACATGCTCAAGCCTTTTCATGCCCGTGAGGACAAACCTGTTCAGTCCCTATTAACTGTGCCTTATGTGTCACCTACATTTTCAGAAGTTCCATCTGAGGACGACTTGGAAGAGCCTTGTGTTGCCCAGCAGTGTGGTCGGTTATCCAACTCTGAGTTTATGTCCAGTTTAGGCGCCAGACTGTCATATCTCAGCAAAGACCAACTTGGTGACATCATGGTTTTATTAGAATCTTATCCCTCATTGTTTGGTGACACCCCATCTCGCACGAATGTTCTTGAACATGACATTGACATAGGTTCTGCAGTGCCTATTAAACAACATGCTTACCGCTGTCCTTTGCCAAAACGCGAGGCCATGAAAAAGGAAGTGGAGTACCTTTTGGAAAATGGCCTAGCAAAACCAAGCCATAGTCCCTGGAGCTCTCCATGCCTCCTTGCTCCTAAGTCTGATGGCTCTCCTCGCTTCTGTACAGATTTTAGGAAGGTTAATGCAGTCACTGTTCCGGATTCTTTTCCTCTACCTAGAATGGAGGATTGTGTTGATAACATTGGACCCGCAAAGTACATCACAAAGTTAGACCTGTTAAAAGGCTACTGGCAGGTACCTTTAACATCTAGAGCATCTGATATCTCTGCCTTTGTAACACCGGATCATTTCATGCAGTATACTGTAATGGCTTTTGGTATGAGAAATGCACCTGCTACATTCCAGCGCCTTATGCACTTAGTACTTGGTGATGTCCCAAACTGCAATGTCTACCTGTATAATATTGTAGTATACTCAGACAGCTGGTCCAGTCTCTGGAACAATTTTTCTCATTGAACTCAAATCAAGTGCAAATAAAAGGCCATGACCTCAGGATGGATCCTGTCCTGATGTCATACCAGGCTGGTTCAAAGTTTCAACACCAGGTGGAGCTTTGGGACTGAACATGTGCAGCTTTATTTGATTGCATTGTGTCCATTGTAGGATTTGGGAATGGGAGAATTGTCGACGTTCAGGGGAAATTCCTCTAGCTGTCGCTTCCGATGGCATAGGCCTTGTTTTGCAAAGTGACTGGAGTGGGAGGTTACCTGGAAACTACTTTGCAGATATCTGTGAAAAACCAAAGCTTTGTCAGGAAGCTTGTGGAAAGGCTCTGTAGTAAATAGTCAAATCTGCTGGTCTACTACATTTTATGGTGTTTTTTTTAAAGTTGCCTTAAATTTAGAGAAGACATGATTGCTGTTTTATTTTTTTTAAGTTTAAGCTTTCGCTACTTCAAAGTTGAAATGTAGAACTTCAAAAAAGAACTATCAATTGTAACCTGTGCGACCTGAACTTTGAACTAGTGCACGAGAAACAGGGACTTGCACAACACTGCTGATGCCACAGGATGGTGTCATCAGATTAACTGCCAATTTATGTTTTTCTTTCTTCTCTGGAGAAAATATAATCAGGACTACCGCATTTTGCACACTATAGGGCACACTTAAAAGCTTTCAATTTTCTCAAAAATCAACGTTGTTCTTTTTTAACCCAGTGAGTCTTATGTGTACACTTAGGAGCAGTGAATGAGAGACGGCAAACACACCTTCCCCAAGACAGAGAGGCAGTGCTGGGCGAGTCACGCCACCATATGTGAATAGATTGTGGATGGCTGGGCTAAAGTGTTTGCTTTGAATGTTGTCTGAGCTTTCACAAAAACCAGCATCATTGCTGAACAACTACCCAGCAATGACAATGACTCTGTTGACAAAGAGAGGGAGCCCGGTGTGTTTGATGACAAAATTGCTCAGCTGTTCAATTCTGATACAGAAGATGAGGACTTGAATGACTTTGTGACAGAAGATTGACGAAAAATAATCTGTGTATTTTTAAATGCATGTAGAATAAAGTTCAACCAAACTTGGTGTTTTGATTCTGTTGCCTTATTTTAAAGCATGCACCTAATAATACGATGTGCCTTATGTATTACTTAAGTACAGAAGTAGATCCCATGATCTATGCCTTATAATGTGATGCACCTTATGGTACACAAAATATGGTACTTGCAGTTCTTCTGGTCTTTGTCTTGCTATTGTGCAATTTTAACACTTAAAACTATCATAATTGTGGCTGAGATGTTGTACATGTTTTCACCCGTATTGTCTCAAAGTTTAGAAGAATATAACATTATTTATGACAGGCTGTGACACATTAGCAGCCTCATAGTCACATATACCGTTATCAACCAGGCTGTGATGATAGCTGGATGATGGTACCACCTAAAATTAGTAACTGTTTCCTTTTTTTCTGTTTGGCCATGCATCGGAGTTCTCTTTCAAGATAGTAAAGGATGAGTGAAGGAGGAAGGGCCAAAATGGAGGGCAAGGGGGCAATTGAAAGAGTTAATGTTCATTTGTTCTGCTCTTCAAAGAATACTTTAGTTACTAACTGGTTGAATCTGTGTTTCTAGATTGGTGAAGTTTTCAGACCTCATTAACAGAACAGAACAATGTGATCTGTGTATGATTTGTAACCATATGGTAATTTGACAGTTTAGTAAATCTGGACCCAGGTTTACTGTTACTAAAAAAACGTTCAACATCTCCAAATTTAATTTCTAAACAGATTGAAGGATTACTTTAACGGATTAGGTGATTAATAGTTTATCATGACCTATGCAGTATGCTAGACCATACCAATTATTACAGACAGAGTTGTCATAAAATGCTAACAAATTAATTACAACTTATTGGAAGGTAGTTCTTACTCTAAATTCACTACAGTGCTGTGGTAACCAAAGGAAAGAAATGGATTAATCACACTCCCTCCCTGTTTGGAAGCTGGAGAAGTGGGTAACATGACACTGGATGTTTACAGGTCATTTAGCTCGAATGGGAACATTTACTGGGAACTTCCTGGAGAATAACAAGCTTCCCATAAAAGAGAAAAACACAATTGGAATGTAGTACACAATGTACACAATGCAGAAAAAATAGCATTTCAGTTTTATGGAGTCGTAATGAAGCCTCTGATAGCAGCACAATTAATTCTGAGCTAGTTGTTGCTCTTGCTATTAAATGTTCTGTGTTTATTTTTTGTATGTTATTTCTCAGCCTCCACAATGAGGGACTTGTTAATGATTTCAGGGTGAATATGTAAAACGAATGGTGGTATGTTTGTCTCACCTCAGTTATTTCCCAGTTGTTTGACATAATAAGCAGTTAGTCACACCTCTGCCCTATTTTTTATGCACCCACCTCTACTGTAGTTTAACTCACTGATGCTCTGACCTGTTCTACAGCAGGAAGCTGCTGACTGACAGCATGATTCATAGTTTTTGTCCTTAATTATTAGTTCTGCTCCTGCTTGTCCAAAGTCCAGAGGACAAAGGATCCTTTTTGTACGAGTGATTACAAACAATGACCATTTGTGCATAACTGGAGCAGACAGAGAGGCATTTTGCCCCATCAACCCGCCCAACTGTCTAGACAGGTTTTCCAGATGTTTTCCTGAAAATCATAAAAGCTCAGTGCTGCTAACAAGATGAGTCACACCAGCAGTGCTGAAAATGATCCACATTCATTTATTTTATTATTTCTATTTGTTTCACTGTTTTTTTTCCACTCAGGCACTTGTTTGACACAACCAGCTGAGTCAGACCTCCCACATGAATCCTCTGAGCTCGCACTACTAACAGCACAATTCTCCATCTTGGTTGATCCTTTAGTAGAGTCATTTTCTGTTTTTAAAATATTTATCACACATCTTTATCTTCACCGAGAAATGTACACAATTATATATAAAAAACATAATAACGTTAATAGCTAAATCCAGGGGATGCCTGGCATCCTAGGTGCTGATTACATATGCTTCTTATTTCATATGTAGGAGCACTCACAAATGCTCTATTGGCCTCTAACAATCCCGCCTCTATGTTTACTGGGAGGCCTCAGACAGTGAATATACATAACGAGTTATAATGACCTGCTCTGTGGATGCTAATGTAAGTAGAAAGCCAAAACAATGCAGCTTAATGAATGAGCCATATGCTGCAAAATCGGTTTGACAGAAATTGAAGTGTGTCATTGTGCCTGCTGTGGTGTTCATCTTTTCACTCTGTTTCCGAATAAATGTGACACTGTCTCTTCGGTGCATGTGTCAGTATATTCGACAGTATATTTGACAGTATATTTACAATGTATTATTTCAGTACAGGAACAATGCATCCTCTAGTGTGAGGGTAGCCCTTTGTGGAAAACTAGCTGAAGATACCTTGTATGGAACCTTTACCATAATTGCATAAATAATACATTAATTCAAGGAATTTGCACAAAATCATTTAGTCTTGGTTAAATGGGATATGGATGTCTGAAAATAGATGATTTTGAAAATTTTGAATTTTAGAAAGAAAGAAAAAAATTAGAAAGGAAAAAGAATTTTACTCATTTGTTCAGCACTGGTGCCCATGTTATTTCACTGGGAAAAAAACATACTAACATCTGACATTTGAGTACACATGTAATTTGTAATTGTAAAATGTAATTAATTAGCATTTAGGTGTGTTATTTAGTAAAATGGAGTTGGTGTGTTAAATGATTGCAGTTTTATTGGATTTATTTTCTTAGGCGTGAATAAAAATAAAAAATAAAAAAAAAAGAAAAGCTCCAATAGTCATCAAACATGTTATCAGTGCCTCCGGATAATGTGAATAAGATAGCATAACTTATAGCATGTAAAAGACAATAATTTGCTTAAATAAATCACAAAGCCAGTTGATTTTTGTTTCAACAAGTTATATTTGATTATGCAGAAATGGGATGCTGTATGCTGTGCTAAAAGAACAGAATGGCTCCTACAACTTGGTCTGACAGTGCAGGTCTGAGGAACAGCGTGGATATTGTACTTTTCAATTTCATTATTGATGTCATGATATCACATTAAATTAATTATTAAAGCTTATAGTGTGTTCCTGGCTGCTGACAAAAAGAAATTGTTATATAAAATTTAATGCTTTCTGAAATACAAACCCTTTTAAACTTATATTTAAGTCAGGCCAATCATGACTGTTTGAACAAATCTATAATAATAAAAACTAGTATAAAAGCTACTATGAGGAAGGTTCAACCTATGAAAAAATATTTTGCAATGTCGCAGAGTAATGAGATGGCTCAAAATGGATCATTTAGATATCAATAGACAAATACTTACTGAGTTATTTTAAAGAGTATTGCATTACAGTATCGGTAATGTATTAGTATTGTTGGGTAGTAACTCAATATAGCCAACAGTAGCTCGACCAGTCTACAAAATAATGTAAAATACCCATCTCCACCATGCTGCCACAGTATGATTAGTTCTTGCTTATATGTAGTCTTTGCATTCACCATTCAGTAAAAAATATTTGATGATGTTTGGTGCTCCAGAGTTGCTGAAAAGCTCCTTTAAAAAATATCTGTGCTATACTGTGTTTGCAGATGAGAACTATACCTGATCATTTAAAGGTCTTCTTAATAAGATATAAACAAATGTTATAAACAAAAATGCATTTTTATTCCAGTATAAGGAAGGTTGATTTGTCTATGTGCCTTTCCTTCAACCCTAAAGATCCACATTGTGAAGAAAAACCGCAAACTGCTTTACAAGATTATGTTCCTCCCATTCTTCTCTGAACTTCCGCACAGTGGGATTTTTTAATGTGAAAGAAAGAAGGAGGAAAAATAAAGAAGAACTGAGCTTTCACGCTATAATAAAAGTCCCTTATGGATGAGCAGAGGGCAGATACCTCTGCTGTCAAGATTGGTGTAATCAAGGTATTCATAAACTCACAATAGAGCAACAATAGAAGCTGTCACATGTGGAAGTAGATGTGGGAGAAGTTCAGCTCTTTAATTTCCCAGGACAAAGCAACCATTTATGCCTTGTTCCATGGTTGAATCTGACTTGACTTAAGCAACGAGACATTGCCTGAATTGAATTTTGGATACTGTAGTTAAAATTACATTATGCTGAGCTGAACTAATATAAAAATCATTGATGCGCAGTCGCTGTTCCTTTTTTCATCAATATATATAGGACAAATACAATAAATGTACAACGAAGATTTTACTTTTTAATTATTGTTATTTGAATAGAGCAATGGGGAGGAAAGATTGGGGGGGCTTGGCTTGTTTTTGACAAGGCACAACGAGAGGAGGAAACAGGAACATGGATGTCAGAATATGTTGACAGCTCAGGCTTTTGATCAGAGGATCTCAGAGTGGCATATCGTGACCAGCAGACAATGTGGGACTGTAGTGACAGAAAGAGATCTGTGCATGCAGAAACAGCAGGGATAGGCTTTGTCACAGCTGTTACTCGCATCCTTCTCATTAGGATCTAGCTGCACAGTGGTACCAAAATGTATAGTAAACATCAGATCATGGAACGTGTTTGTTTATATTTTTAGCTGTTAACCATGTGATAGCATAGCGTATGAGCCATACAGCATGATTGAACATAATGTAATAGAGAATGCAGGTAAAAGTCAAGGAATTAAGTATGAACAAGAGCCGTAATGTTCGTTTCCAACAATCATTTGACAGGATGAGGTTCATGCAATGTTCGGCTGTCAGACTATATCCTTATCAGTTTCCATCTGTTTCTACGTTGCTTCTTGACTAAATAACTCTACAAACAAGTTTTGCCCACTGTATTTACAGTGATTTTTAGCACATTCACTTTTCCCTCTTCCAGAAAGGTTAGCAAGTAGTGATGAAAACATTTTTAATCCTAAATGTAATTTCTCTGAGTGTGTATTAGTTTGTAATTATATCATAGGATACAATATGCTTAATACTTGCCAGGAAACAGCTACACATTGAATGGGGAACAAACTGCTGTCAAGTCATTACTAAATGTTCAAACACCAAGCAGGAGGCTAATGGCTTATGGGATGATCAAAGTAAGTGATAAAGAATTCATGAATTTGTTACTTACTTATAGAGATGTTTTTATTTTTTTGTGAAAGATTTATACTTTGCTTGATATGAAATCTATTAAGCAATAGCTGAAGTCAATTTGATAAAGTTTTTCTAAAAATACAGAAGATTACTTTCTCTTGATATCTAATTGAATTTTTTCCTTGCAAAAATAATTTGGCTATTATTTCAAGTTGATGATATGCAAAGAAAATATGGTACTGATTGATGCAGACCCAACACATACTGCTTTCATTGTTGGACCCTTGCTTAAGCCCTATATGTTAAACAGAGGTTTTTGTTAACCTAAACAAAAAATACTTTTACCAGCTTACATTTGAAGTTAAAGTAGGTTATAATCTGAAAATATATTACAAACAAGATCATTTAAAAAAGTCTGTAACATCAAATCAGCTAAACGCATTGTTAAAGATGGCCTGGATCAAGATACTGGATACCTAGATTATGGGTGAAAACCACTACCAACAACTAATGAAGGATTATGTGCTATGCAGTGATGGACTATTAAAGGACAGACTTGGGAGGTTCATCACCAGTTGTGAATAAATCTGCACCAACCAGTGAAGTGTTGAAGATGGCGAGCCTGTCAAAGACGAAGGAGTCTGGGATTGGATTGAAAAGAATTAAAGGTTTATTAAAAAATTATAAGAACAAAGGGTAAAATACAAAGTTGCACCACGGAGAAGGTTGGACAGAGATCTGTTCAGGTCAGAAGTCTGGAAGCTTCTGACCCGTGTACCAAAGAGACATGAGTTTACAGCTGGTACATTCCTACAGACATAACATCTATCAAATGATATTCTTGTTTGTATGATCACAGTGTTCCCAGATAGAACTGTACCAGACACAAGGATGTATTCCGTACTTTACTGTATGTATGCCATAACAATATGGCTGGTTCAAAGTTCAGGGATATACCCCTAGCTGTCGCTTCCGACAGCATAGTCCTTGCTAATAAACAATCTTAACTTTTTAAAGTTTGTTTATCAATAAAAATTCTTTGTTTACTATGTTAAGCCATTCCCACCCTCATTTATTCAGAACTTCTTATACATAAGTGTATTTTTTTTCATTTATACAATTTTTTCAGCTTAGTCTGTTTTTTTTCTACACACCCTTAAGCACCAATTGGCACATACCAATTTCTACTTTTTGATCAGGTTGTGGATTAAGAAAGTTAAGGATCAAACCATTGACATTTCTTGATGAGCCACATTGGCACAAGCAGAACAAACCATTACTGGTTTTGCATCGTCCAACAAAGATACTTTGTGTTAACGCAATAACTTAAACAATTTTCAATTTAGATTTTTCATGTTTTCCATTGATATACATATCATGGAGATAATGAGCTGATTCAATTTTCAGTACTTTATTATTTTCAGGTAGGCCATGAGCTCAAACTTGAAAACTGTTTTGGATATAGCTAAAATTATTTATCCAATTGACCTTAAATCTAGTGAAAATGAAAGGTCAAACTGAAGATGTGTCACATAATGACGTTATACCTGAATTTGTTTTTATTTTTTGCATATTTATTCAAGGATTGGTGAAATTGAAGATTGGGGATGTTTGGGGGTATACCCCCAGCCGTCGCTGCTGACGGGGTCATTTCTAGTTACTAAATGTTCTTAAGTTACTGCAAATGAGCACATAGAGATACATTGTTAGTAGGTAGTAACTCAATAATAGTCCAATAAAGTGGGCAAAATAAAGTGCATTAACAAACTAGTGAAGGTTATATGGCTGATCTGATTTGGCATCTAACTGTGATTTCTATGTAAAAAACAAACAGAAATTGCATGAGAAATGGGCAACAGATAATGACCTCTATTTTCTGGCTGAGGAACAATGTTTTGACAAGTAGTTCCCTTTACTTTGTGTATATCATGCCGGATGCACAGGTTTTTTTACTCTGTGTGGTTTTATGCCTCATGAGTGAGTAGGTTGCTTTGGGAGAAAATCTGGTTTGGTATTGTACTGTGTGACACCAGCAGCTTATTAAAGGCTTTAGTGGCCAAACATGGACACAGCGACAATTTGACACAACAAGCTATGTAGAAGCAAAACAAACAATGTGGCTGCTACATACAACCATTATGAAGCAAATAGAAAGATAAAGCCTATAATGATGCATCAGTGCCAACATGTAGCCCAACCAAATGACAGAGAGAAAGTAGCTTAAATCCTTCACTGAGCTTTGCTCCTGAAATGCAACACAATTCATTCTGTAAGCAATAACATGGGCATGGCGGTAGAACATTTACAATTTAAACTGTTCTGATTGGCTCCACTCTTTCATTATTTGCCAGATGATATGCTCTTTACACTGTCATTCATTCTGTTTGAAGAACTAGCACTAGTTCGTCTCGGAGCACTGCTAAAACCATTGTCTGGTCAGAACTTCAAGGAGCAAAGAAAAGAAAGGAGAACATCAGGAATCATTTAAAACTGAATCAGTGTAGGCCTAATTATGAAATTATTTCCCTACTGCCATTGTTTCATTACTTGTTGTAATTGTAATTGTTATAATAGTTTGATTCGATGCAATCTCCCATCCCGTAACAGGGAAACAAAACCTCCAACAGAACCCCGGTCAGGTAAGGCAGCTCTCTGCCTTGACTCGCTGGGGTCAGAGAGGACAGAAAAGACAAATTAATATACATTACAGCTTCTATCTAGGAAGAACTGCAAGGTAAATAAGTAGTAAGACCTGCAAAAAAAGGAAGAAATGAGAAATAAAACCTGCAACAAAGGAGAAATAAGACTTGCAAAAAAAAAGAGAAATAGGTTAATGATGCCAGTACTGCCAATACATGGAAAATAAGCAGCAGAGCTAATAATTGGAAGTCCTGGCTAGACTATCCCTAACTGTAAGATTTGTTGAAAAGGAAGGTTTTAAGTTTTATTTTAAAGGCAGGGAGGGTGTCCGCCTCTCGTACCCATACTAGGAGCTGGTTCCATAAGAACGCAGCTTGATTGATCCCGTTGTTTTCTTATATACTCTGGGAACAACAAGTGGACAAACAGTCTGAGAGCGAAGTGCTCTGTTTGGAATATATGGAACTACAAGATCTATGATATACAATGGAGCTTGGTTATGGAGAGAGAAATGTAATAATGAGCCAATGATGAGATGCTAAAACTGGAGAAATATGATCTCTTCTGCTAGTTCTCGTAAGAAGCCTCGCTGCAGCATTTTGGATCAAC
>JBAMHX010000016.1:12700045-12739907 GCA_037177515.1 Pseudomugil tenellus | reverse complement strand
GGATGGATGGATGGATGGATGGATGGATGGATGGATGGATGGATGGATGGATGGATGGATGGATGGATGGATGGAAAGAAGGAAGGAAGGACGGACGGACGGAACTTTTCCATATTAATCATCATGCTTTGTAGATGAGACAGAGGTGTGATTCTATTGAGATCACTTCTTTGATTTGTTTATTTCTGTTGTGCCAGATGTAAGTAGAGATTATTGCCTTAGTATTTTAGACATTAGTTCAAATTAAGAAAAACATTGGCTAATGAAATTAATGCCCACATGTTAATTAAAATAATTATATTGCAGTTCTTCCATACATACAGGAGGTGAGTTTGTGAATGCAACTTATGAGGAATTCCACTGTTTACTGAGTTTTCCCTAGCAACAGAAGAACTGGCTGCCATTTTCTGGTCCACAGTGAGGAAAACTGGCAGAAGTTGGATTAGTCTTTAGACTCTGTGATTAAGATACCCACCACAAACATTGTGTGCCCTTTCAGTAGAGAGTCCTCTAAGGTCTCACACATGGACATAATGATATGCCATGGTGACTGGCACAGTTCCACTGACCATTGCCCCTGGTCATGAAAGATAGAAAATTCATCAGGGACCACATTGGCACGTACCATTCCTTAGAGAGCTCACCCTCACATATGGACAAGAATGGCATCACAGATGACTGGAGCTGCATTCTGTGCTATATAAGCCATGTGCTTGTTGATGTCTTGGGAAAATCCATTTCAGCAATGTGGGGGAATAAGCAATGCAACAGGATAATCCTAGATTATATCTGCAGGGATTGCTTGGTATATTTTAGTCAAGTGGCCTAGATTTAAATATGTTAAACTGCTTCTCTAGACTAAGACTGTCCCTTTTTATAAAACTGAGACTATTAACAAAGAAAATAAAGTTCCACTCTACATGATTACGTGTCCATCTAACTGGAAACAATGTGTTTGAAGAATTTCAGTCGGGATTTAGAGCTCATCATGGCACAAAGACAGCCCTAGTGAAAGTTACTAATGATCTTCTCCTGTCTGATTTTATCTTGTTGGATTCCGGTGTTGCATTTAGATCACAACATTCTGCTATGGAGGCTGGAACATGTTATAGGCATTAAAGGGACTGCTCTAAGCTGGTTTAAGTCAGATTTATCTGACAGATTTCAGTTTGTTAATGTAAGCTATGAGTTTTCCACACATCAGAATAAGTTATGGTGTTGCTCAGGGTTCCGTACTTGGACCGATACTTTTTATACTATGCATGCTTCTCTTAAGTAATATCATCAGACAACATGGTATTAACTTACATTGCTATGCGGGTGATACTCGCATAGCAAGAGAGAGAGAGATTTACTTATCAATGGAGCCCGATGAAAGCAATCAGTCCATTACATTACATTACATTACATTACAGTCATTTAGCAGACGCTTTTCTCCAAAGCGACTTCCATCTGAGAATAAGAACAACACAAGCACTAAATCAAACAGTAGAGGACATCATAGATAAGTGCAGTCAAACTGCTGTAGTGTAGTTGGGCACAGGTGGCAGTTCGTTCCACCACAGAGGAACAACAAAGGAGAAGAGTCTCGCTTGTGATTGAGATGACAAAGATGTCTTAAAGACACAAAGAACTGGATGACTCTGAAATTACTCCTTTTAAACTCAGACAAGAGTGAGGTCATTGTCTTTGGGCCTCAAAAACTTAGGACAAAACTGTCTAGCTTTGTAATTAATCTGGATGCCATTAATTTGGCTTCCAGTACAACGGTAAGGAACCTTGGAGTTATTCTTGACAAGGATTTGTCCTTTGGCTCACATTTAAAAGAAGTTTCTAGAACCATTTTATTTCACCTACATAGTATAGAAAAATTAGGGACATCCTGTCTTAGAGTGATGCAGAAAAAAATAATTCATGCCTTTGTTACTTCAAGATTGGACTGCAGCAATTCTCTTTTTATGGGCTGTCCCAAATATGCCTTGAAATGTCTCAAGCTGTTTCAAAATGCTGCAGCAAGGTTTCTTACGAGAACTAGCAGAAGAGATCATATTTCTCCAGTTTTAGCATCGCTTCATTGGCTCCCTGTTAAATTTAGGATATAGTTTAAAATCCTTCTCCTGACATATAAAGCTCTCCATGACCTAGCTCCATTGTACATCAGAAATGTCATAGTTCCATATATACCAAACAGAGCACTTTGCTCTCAGACTGCAGGTCTACTTGTAGTTCCCAGAGTCTCTAAGAAAACAATGGGCGGAAGAGCCTACAGCTATCAGGCCCCTCTCTTATGGACCCAGCTCCCAGTGCAGGTATGGGAGGCAGATAGCCTCTCTACCTTTAAAATTAAGTTTAAAACTATCCTTTTTACAAATCTTATAGTTGGGGTTAGTCTAGCTGTCTATTAGCTATGCAGCCATAGGGACGTCCTATGATGCACTGAGCACTTTCTTTTTATTTCTCTGCTCCTTTTTCTCCATATATAACTACATGTCAGTATTGGCATCATTAACATATTTCTCATTTTTCTGCAGCTCTTTCTGGATACAAAGTACAGTGCATGTTGATGTGTCTTTTCTGTCCAGTCGAGCCAGACGCCTGCTTTCCCTGAGCCTGTTCTGCCGGAGGTTTTGCCTACCTGTTAAAATTGACTTTTCCTTTCCACTGTCTCCTAATGCATGCTCAGGATGGGAGATTGGATCGATGTTATTATGAATTGGCTCAATTTGATGCCTGTAAATTGCTCCGAGATGACATTTTTGTGAAGCCATACAAATACAGCTAAATTGAATTGAATATTGTAGGATTTACATGCTATAGGTAACAGGCTCACATGGTATTAGTATTTCATGATCAATATATTGTTTGTATTGTGAGTGAGCTCATACCTGTGCAGCCTGAAATATCAAATTAATTAAAACTGCATCACGTCACAATAACTGTATTACTATTAAGATAAGCAACAGGAGACTTACTTTTATACAAACTTTGGTTTCTTTCATGAATACATGCTTCTGTTTTTATCTTTAAAATTAAATCAATTTTATTAGACTCAAAATTGGAAATTTAATTTATGACTATTTTTCCCTCTTTTTAAATAAACTTCTGAAGACTAGAACTTACCTTTAGTGCTCCAACAACTTTATTGCACTCATCAAGAGCATCTCAACACACACTCACCTCTGTGCATTATTGACTAAATCCCACTTTCTCTGTGGAGGCACTGAGCAGGTTCAAGTCAAATCCACGTTTGTCATGGAGAGTAAAGTGGGGTTCTCTTATTTTTTGAACTGTATCCACAGAGGTTAAAGTAATGCAGAGTCTTTTGTGCTGTCTGACATTCCATTAAAACATAACTTTCCACTGATAACCTCTGTGTAAAGTTTCATGCACCTCATACGTTTTTCATGGCTTGGTGGGAAGATGCCCAGTGAAACTATAAACAGTGATACTATTTTTAATTTTCATTCTGTTCTATTTGTTTAAAAAGGAGCAAAATAGCATATTAATGAGCATAAATACAAGTGCACATATGTTAATATTAAACAGATTTCGACTCACAGCTAATTTGCAACTTAATCTGCTAATTTACAGACCTTTTTTGTACCTGATAATTACTAATGCAATTCTGTTCCAAACTCTGCACAGTACCTCAAAGTATTAATAGTAAGCAATTGGAAGGGGTTAGCTTCTGATATGTTCCATGCTGAAATTAAAAAAATTACAGAAATTCTGAGAGCCTTGTCCCCTGTATGGGAAAACGCAGAGCAAAAATGAAACAAGAAAGCAGGGAAGAGGGTAAGAATGGAAAGAAAAAAGAGAAAAGAACCTAAAATACATAAATATTGTAAACAACAATACACCCACAGAAAGAAGGATGGATAAAGGGGCACCATCGAAGCGGCTGATATGATTGAACATAAATTATTGACAAGCCTCAGATTGATTAGGTCATCACAGAGGGTGTGTCTGGCATGATTGTCAATTCATGACGAGGCCACTGCTCATCTAAAACTTCCTTGCAGAAGTCTCACAGGCTTCTGGTGCTGTCAGCAAGTGCTCAGTAAAACAGATAATTCTCAAACTCATTAGCCCACCATGATGTGATGAACTCATCAAAGGCATTGTAACAAGACAGAGAAGTGATGAATCATCTCTCTGTACAAGTGGTAAGAGTGGCAACACCAAAGTAATATAAGGTAGCTACATGAGTTGAACTTGAACTTGTTTAAGAATTAACTGTGAGCTTGTATTTCAAAAAGAAAGTGTGCCAGGACTGCCAGAGAAGATTTTTCTAGCTGGGAATGTTTGGATGTGACCTTTCTGGGCATGAGCCAAAATTGTGAAGCTCCGGGCGACACAAGAAACACATTATGTCAACCTTCAGACATGTCTTAGATTATTACATTCAAATATATAAACACACAACATTTAACAGTTTACCCCAGCATACGCGGTTTTTTATATCTATGGAGAAATAACTGGCCCGCAGCAAATCCAGAGACATACACAGTGTAAATAAAATTGTGTTAAGGTACTGTGTTTGAACCAATGGTTTCAGGTGTTGCAGTATACAAAACCTGCAAAAAAGTGCTAAAAGTTAGAAAGGTAATTCAATAAATAGTTTTAGGTCATATGTGTCAAGTCAGATCAGGTCCATATTGTTTACAATGAAATAAAATGGCCTCAAGAAGCTTTCAAGTATGAACACAACTTGCTTAGCATCATTATTATAAAAAGAAAAGGAAACTCTGTATGGAGGGTTTAACAGATTTGTAAATATCATGTAACAACTATAAATAACAACAAGGACATGAAGCATATTCCAGGATTACCAACAGACCAAGGATTTGGAAGAATGACTTAGGTCAAACTCAACATTGTTCTCACAGATGAGAGAAAGCTTTGTCTGTCTCTGTCTGCTTTTTTTATTTGAGAAAAAGTACGAACTTTAAAACTCTTTGTGAATGCAGTGTCAACACCATGTTCACTACTTTGTTTGTAATCCTAGAATACAACATATACTGTACTTCTGATCAAAATAGACGTTGTTGCTGAATGACACTTTTTTTTTTAATTGTCTTGGTAATCTTCTGATCTTATCATCCACCAGTAGCTTCAGTATTTTTGTACAAAAACACAACAGAAGAGAAGCTTCACCAAACTGTACTGTAAGAATTGTGGGTTTATTTTGGTTTTTTTTTCATTGTAAATAAATTGATTCACCGAATAATTAAAATGCATAAGAGTTTACATTTAATCCCCCTTTTTTCTCTGCATATATAACCTTGTCCAGGACTCTAAGACAACTTTTTCAATTTTCATTACATGTGTGTTGTCTAACCAATGAGAGAGCTAGTTATGTTTGAGTTTACGTGATTGGTTTAGCTTGTTTTTTTCACTGCTTCAAAATGTCATCCCATGGCTAAATGGAGAGGATTAACTGTTCAGGACATGCTGTTTCAAAAAGGATTTAAAATGCAGAGAGAAAAAGAAATGGAAATGGAAAAGGGTATCACGTTTTAAAATATGAGAAATCAAACGGTATTTTGAACTATTTTAAGGAATTGTGTTGTTTCTCCTTTTCAAAACAACATTTGAAAATACACATGTATTTAATAATTAATTAAGACTTCAAGAATTCCTTTGTAATATTTCGATTCAAAATGTGTAGTAATGCAAATTTGCCAATGTATCTTTTATGTATGAATTATTGCTGAATTTGATATTCAATAATCCATATTTTTATTTCAGAATGTATTACTTCTCATAAAACATGCCAAATTACATTTTCAAAGACCCTCCTGGTCCTCCATAGGACTGCACATGCAAACTTAGAGAACACATCTTTAATGACTAGATTTTGATATCTCCATAGGATGACTTTGTGTAAGGAAATAAACTGTTTGTTACTTCATGCATGGGGCACTTTGGATGTAATGGTGGTTAGATGGTCTGGTCTGGTGTGGTCTGGTTTTGTGTAACACAGTGTGGGCAGGCCAGGATCCAGATGTGTGCAGTGTCCGCCATCTACGTCCAGTAAAAGTTCCTCCTAGTAGGAACAGTCTTTTTCTCCTCTCTAGCCCTGGATGTCCTGTGTGTTGATAGGAAGCTTCCAAAAGTGTTAAGGTCTGAGTGACAATGCAATGTCTCTATTGTTTGTGAATCCAGCAGTGTTCTACAAACAACCCTAACTGTGACTGCACTCTTAAAAATGTTATGTACTTTGTATAAGAGCTATTTTGTATTCCAAACACAAAGCTGTTTATATGACAGAAAAAGGTTTTAAAGACTAATTATATAGCAGAGAGCACACACAGAAATATCCCCAATCAACCAGGAGCTTTTCTTGTAGCTGCTCTGTTTTTAAAATAGGCATATGCATGTGGACAGAGCCTATCCTCTGGATTAATTTCATGCATATCCCAGTGCTATCAGAGAACTTGCAGATGTGTGCCCAAAAACAGCAAACAGAGCCACCGGAAATCGTGGGAGAATGTTGCACAGTATAGCTCACATGTAACCAGCAATGTATTTAATGGCCACATTGAACACTACTGATACTGTGCTGCCCATTTTTATCTCTCTCTCCTACTAAAGCTGACATCAGAACCCAGAAGTGAACCCTGAACTGCCCCCTAGTGGATTTTCTGAATTAATGGAGGTAATGCAGTAAATGCACACATATACACACACTCACGTTTGTGTTTGTATGTATATTGCATGCATATCTATATACAATCTGAAATTCTGTGGCACAACAACCAGCAAAGCTGTAGCTGTGCATGTTTGTGAAAAGATAAAAGGCTCATCTTTGCAGTGAAGTCAAAGCTGATACACCACAAGAAAAGAAAATTATTTTCATGTTCGGGAGGCCCTGCAAGCAAAATAACGTCATTTTGATCTTGCACCCTGGTTGGGGACGTGTTGTGGTTTGTTCTAGAGGCAGCTACAGAGCAGAACTTTCTTCTTGTGCAGCTCTGAAATATTGCGTGATTGGTCAGATATTTAGGTGGATGTCGTTGAGGTGGAAAAACGTGGAGCAAAATGTTGTCATTTCTGCATTTGTGCTGAAGTAAGGATGGAGGTTTTAATTAGTAGCTCAGTGGGGCAGTGAGAAAGTCCGGAAATGTATACAACACATGATGTTCAAAGACACGGAAATATATACAACACGTGGTATTTAAAGACACAAACACTGCTTTTGTTAAACTTGTGGACAATAACTGGACTGCAGTTGTTATGGAAACTTTATCCCATGCTTTGTGTTTGTATTTATGATTTTGTTTGCTGTGGGTTTAATATTACTTGTTTTTAATTGCTTTAAGTAACTGGGATAATTCCAATAGACTAATTGGCAGCAGATGACTCTAACGCTCTTCCAAACTCCTTCTCCTGCCACTCATCATTATTTTTCCTCAGGTCATCCCCTGGCTAATGGTAAAGGAACAGACCCTGTAAGTTTGCCGCCAATGGATGTATAATATCTGTGATGTACTGGTGACGAGCCCAGGATGTACTCTGCTTCTCACCTGATAATTGTTGAGATTACTAACCCATAGTCTTTCTTTTTTTATTTTTTAATATGTCCATCCTCCTGGGGATTAAGCCTTGGAGCCATACTTAAAGACCACTATCGTGTGACTAATTTATCTTGTAACCTATTAAAATCCAATCATGCGTACAGCGGTCACATGACTGTCTTGCTGACTTAAATTGTCATTTAAGTCAAAGGCAGTTACTTTGAAAACATTAGATGAGCAAATAAGTCTTAAATTTATCTTCAAACCCTTGTAAATCCTGCTCTCTGAATGAGAAAAGACGAATGTGATGTATATTGAATTTCTGCAGAGTTTCAGAGACTGTGCTTGTGTTAAAACAAATGATTTTTCTGGTTAAAGAGCGTAGAGCGACGGATCAAGTGTTTTCAGATTGATAGAATACGAAAAGCCTTAAAGGCAAACTTTGAATTGCATAGGGGCTTGTGTCTTATTTTGAGTGTGCTCTACAGCTTCCGAAGTCATGCAGATGCATAAATATTAGTGCTGTCAAATACAGGGTTCACGTAGAGGCATTTGCAAATGATACAATAAGAAATGTAAAGTTCTTTCAACTGCAATAAAAAGCAGCAAAAAAGTGGAAGAACTCATCTGCTTTTACGTGGATCCAGGCTTACCATAATCCAAACCAAACTGCAGTGGTTTGTGTGTTACCACGTAATGTGTTAATCTGTTAATTACATATTCTTCTCTGAGACAAACAGACTCATGAAAGACAATAAAATGTTAAATGTCAAGTTTGGAAGCACAAGCACAAATACCAGCAGCTGCAGCATAAAAATATCACCGTCATGAATCAAGCTTATGAAAGCTGAAAAATCATCAACCCCCTTCAGAAATATAACACATTCTGTTCTTCGCCTCCTTCACTACCGTGCACGTCAATGCCTTGGCACACAAACTCAGATTTGTGTTTAAGCCTCTATAGAGGACATCACACCTACCATCTGTCCTGACCTTTTACCCTGCAATTAAACAAGTCTTGACTCTAAACTATATTAATAACATCATGACATATTGGCGCATTTTGTCAGCAGTGGGAGACCGTTAAGAGATTTATGTCCCTAGATGCAAGATACAAATCCACATACACCCATTCATTTCACCAATAACATGTTTACACAGCATGCAATCATGGGAACCTCTTCTGAGATGAGGGGGAAAGAAGCTTTGAACACGAACAGAGTGCTAAACAGGCATATGGAGTGATTCACAGAGGTTAGGAGTTCCAGTGAGACACATTGCACTACTTTAGCTGAATCCTGACATTTAATTTCAAAGCTGGCGTTCATGTGAGTGGAAGTTGATGAGAATGTTGCTGGGTCAGTTGGTGAGGATACTTGTTGTATAATACAGCTGCAGATCAGTCCACTATGCTTAGATTTGGGTCCATCTGCCTGACATGTTACAGAATTATCTGGAGAGTGGTTTTTTGATTCTCTGCTTGAAATGAACCAGCTGTTATAAATAATAACTACAACCTAGTTTTGTTCAACAGACTGGTTTTATAGCGGCCACATTTAAAAAATTAGATATTAGGTAAACCATAAAAAGTGGCTATTAATGCAGGAATTACAATGCATTGTTAATGCTTGCAATGCACAAAATGATGCTAAATAAAAGTCAGTCACTCCAGTTAAAAGCTAAGAAAGTGGGGAAAAGTATATTAAAAAATAAAAACACTGCAATTTTTTAGGTAAAAAAGCCTTCATGATACAGATATATTTCTATTAGTTGATTATGAAGCACCAACTGTCTGCGTTTGCTAAGTTGCCTAGATTTGTCCAAAGACATCAGTACTTGAATGTGCTCCACCAAGCAGACTTATTGGTCTGCCATCATGAAATAGAACAATGGTTTCTTAATTGAAAAACAAGCAGCCTAATGAGCACCTTAGGAGAACTAACAATTTGCCAATCAGTACTGTGACTGAGATAAACATCCTTGTCAACCTGTCCATGAGGGTTGTTAAGCAAGGTGCCACAACAGGGATATTTAAAGGGAGGGTGACTGGAGTGGAGATGAGAGGTACTTCCTGTGTGGAGGAACATACTCTTCAGTTTGAACCTAATATTGGCATGGCTACTAATGTGTTGACTTAAAATAATGCTCAGCTGATCATAAAATGCCAAACTTTTTCCTTCACTCAATTGACTTAAAATAGCTACACAAACACATTGACATGTAATGATGACAAATAAGGCAAACAAAATATGACAAACTCCCATTTTAGTGGAATGAACAGTTCACAAACAGCAAGTCTAAAGGATTTTATGTTGCTATCATATTTTTCATCGTCAACTCTAAATAAAAGGGCAGCTGATGAATATCAGTCTATTACATCTTTACAAGCACATCAGACAAAGTGTTTCAAAATGAACAATGCTCTGCGTTGTGGGTTTAAAACTGCTTTATCTTATGGCATGTTTTACAACAAACAATAGTTACCTGTTGTTCCTGATCTGCTTTACACTTTGGGGTTTCCTGAGCAGTTGTCCTCCAAAGCAAAACTAAAGATATTGAGCAAAGAATAGTCAGCCAATCCTTCATAGCTACTCCATGAAGAGCCATATTTCACTGTAATTGATGTCATACTGGGCATACATGTTGTTAGCCATCATTTGATGTTTGACTTCTGATTCACTTGACACATTGCTCTGAAATCCTCTCAGAACGCTACTTCTGTATAACTATGAGAGAGAAATAATGAAAGGTAGAATTGTCCAAAGTAAAGTTAATAGAACTATTAAAAGAAGACACTGCATGTCAATGCTGACACTCAAACCACCAGTAGCACAGCAGCAACTAAAGCTAACTTTGTATGTGTATGATAAGATATCATTGAAATCTGTGAAATAATATTCTATATTGTTTTTTAAGAAAATATTGTATGCAACAACCCACCTGTTGGACAAGGGGACAATGTGTATGGACATACGCATTTAAAATGAGGATGCTGACCTGCTATAATGAACCACATCAAAGTATTCGGGAATTCGTCAGCACTTCTGCACATTACCACTGACACCTCCAGACATTGCTTAGCAAAGAACAGGCATCCATTCCTCAGACACAGCTCAGAGAACACCACGAGGAGCCATATTTCAGTAATAATTGGTGCCATGCTGTGCAAACTTGCCTTTGACCTCATCACCATTTTTGTGAAAGCTTTGATTTCTGAATGTCAACAGCTTTGTTCGCACCGTGGAATTCGCAAATGTGAGTAGTGCATTGTTCTTTAGTCTATAACTATAAATACAGTTTAATTATTAGATCATTTTATGTGATATGGAATCAATATATGTTTATGCAGGATGAGAATACTGATACAAATACAAGAATAGTCTGTAAATTGTATTTGTGTTGGTGAAATGGTGTCTTTATGCATACTTATGTTTATTGGATTGGGAGACTGTTGCATCGTAACCTACTTGTGTTTTCTCTGTGATTAAGTATCGAAATCTAAAATTCACCACACCAGTGCACTCTAACTAAATCTGAATCTGTATCAATGTGACAGGAAGTCATCTGGGAATCAGCAGAGGATATCTATTGTGTCAGACTGATACAGTCTGAAAAGAATGGGACTCGGCTCAATGAATAGGTTTTCATATTCATAATTGGCCATACCCTGTGTCTCTGTGTAGTTTCCTTTGCATGCTTATCACAACAACACAGAATGATAATCGTTTGTTATCGCAGTACCCAAAACTCTCATTTCAACAGAGGTTATTAGAGAGTGAAATAGCTAGCCATATAAACCCTCACTGTATTCCACACGCACACCCTCTGTCAGAGTGTGAAATAAGAGGCCTCTCAACTATTTAATAACCCAATTTACTCATGATCTTGAAACATATTCCTATTTACCTTTTCATCTTTAACGTGCCGTGTTAAACTCCAGTTATTTGACATATAAAAAGGATGTCAATATCAATAGAAAAAGAAAAAGGGAAAAAAAAACATCCCCTGGGCTGGAGTAACAACAGTATCCTCTTTAAGCGGCAGGGATATCATGGCCATCCTGTCGAGTCCAAACCTTCCTCACTTGTTTTGCTCTGCCAGAATGCCTTGACATCTGCCAGACACAACTGTGCCCAGCTGTCTCAAAAGGTGGCAGTAATGTGGCTTGCTTTGCAAGGAATTTCAACTGGGTGATGTGCTGGGAGAAAATTTGGCTTCTAGCATTTGGATGACACACCATTAGTTCACATTAATTCTTCTGCCTGTCAAGACAACAAGCGTGCCATCTCATGTTTTCATAACCAGAGTTATATCTTGATAGATGCTTCCTCATCTCCTGTTGGACAACATTTGTCTTAACTTGTGCTCAACAATTAAGTTCATGCTTTTAGAGCTGACATTTTGCGTAAAAGTGATAAACAATCTGCACTCTATATCTTAAGTGGAGTGCGAAATTTTTTATTGGTACTGTATATCTCTGTTTCGCCTAATGTAGCACCGTCTCCCCTCAAAGCTCTCTCTTCTCCTCTTTCCATTTCTCTGTAATCTTCTGTAGTGATTTTAGGGATGTTTCTGTGTGTGTGTATGTGGGCCGGTACCCAAGTCTTCCCAAATGACCTTGCATCCTCATTATTCTTTGCAGCCAGGAACTTCAAAGCAAGCTGTGGGACAGCAGAGGAGAAATGACGAGGCAGTGTCTGATCTCACACTGATTCTTGCTCAGATTGAAACATACATACACGCTGCTTGTTCGCGCTAATACAGTCAACATTATTACGAGGGTAGGAAGAGGAGATGCTTTAAAGTTATCCTCAAAAGAGATCGCTGTGTTTCCAGTAATGTAAATAATTCAATACATCTTGCAACACATTTGCTAATGTCACTGAGAAGTAATTCAGCCGACTACCCAACAGGGTTCAGGCAGACTGGTGAGATGAAGGAGCAAGTACAGCCCTGTTTAAAATGCTCAGCGCTCTGTTGAAGTGAACTGAGTAGTAAATGTTGGTTGGGACTGATTTCGGTAAAAGGGTTAATGGTGTAGAGGGTGCTTCTGGTCGTGATTTGTGTAAAAAGATGTGGGCGCAATCCTTATTTAGCAGATAGTCATTTGTGGCTCTTTAATACCGCCTCTTTGACATTTCTCCTGGCTTCCAGCAGAGATGATTTTATAAGGTGTGTTTTTTTTTATTCAGCAGCAACACCAGAGATGAAACTTGCTGCACACCAACGCACCTCCACATTTTATTTCACACATATTTCCCTTGCTCCCTCTATCTGCCTGACTGTTAACTCCTCTCTCATTCTGACAGACCTGACATAGAAGTTGTAAGCCCCATTTCTGTGCACTAGCTGGTTGTGTGCTGTGTTGCAGAGTGCCAGGGACATCGCAGCACCTCTGCCTCAGGAGATAGCGCAATTTGAATTGTATAACTCAGCCCACAGAGAGTTACGCTGGATATTATCATCAACTGGCCAGCAACTCGTGCAGTCTGAAACACCAGTTAGGGCTGACATCTAATGGAAGTCAAAGAGTCAACTTTTTTTTCAGTGTATGTGCTGAAAGAAGGCATAAGAGAAGGATAGTAGGCAGTAGTTACTGCAGTTGCAATGAGTGTTATAGTCAAGGAGATGGAGAAAAAGGGCCAATGTTTCCTGCAGATCTTATCAAGTAATTACCAATTCACCCATGAAATACCAGCATATCGCCAGTACACTGGTGATGGTGGAAAGCCGACATAGGTCATCTTGTAATTATGACTTCTTCCTTCATCCTTTATTGTCTCTGCATAATCAGCTCCATCAGGGCTGAAATAATTGATTCCCCATTTATGCTAATGGTATGGATCTGGAGCGTAGAGGAGCAAATAACCAGCCATGTTGTCTTTCGGGCCTGACATTTAAAATGGAATGAGGAAAGTGTTAGATTCAAGCCCGATAGCAGATTTTTTTTTCTTTTTTACTCTGGCCATGGTGACAACCATGAGTTATAGAACCAGGTTGCACATGTACTTACCAGACCAGACACTGAACAGAAACAGGACTTTCAGATGTATTTTGCTTCTGCCTGATCCGGCACTTTTACTATTGTGTGTCAACTGATGGAGGCAAATTAGATCGCACTCGTGCACGCAGAGCATCACCAATTAATCCCCCCACCAACCAGGCTGTGCAAAGCACCAGACTCACAGAGACAAAGCCGATCCAAACAAGCTCTCTGGCTCACCCACAGAGACACATATGGGCAGATTTGAAGAGAAGCCCATTTGCATACACACCTACAGTCCAAACAAACACATGCCAAAACACACGGTTATAAAAAGTTTGTTTTCCACAAAAGTAAATTACTTTAAATGACAAAGGTGCATGGTGAACTTTCACTTGTAGTCTTTTTTCTACACTCTAAAACTTATTGTATTCATTTAAAGTTTATTTGTAAATCGTTTAATTTAACCTCCCGAATGTTTGACTTAAACAAGGAAACCCTTGTGAAAAAGCAAAATTATCCTCCTCCAAACCCTTGTCATCCAGTAGCAATGTCACAAAAATACCTGACAAAAGCTTCATAAAAACACATCAGATCATTGCCTCACAACTAACTGAATCTCTCAGTACTTTAACGTCAATCACCTGTCAGGCTGCGGCTGATAGGTTGCCAGCAACCCAGCAGGAAGCCTGTGGCAGAATAAAGGCAGCACTCATGCGTTGGATTTAAAGATTTACTTTTCATGAGAGGAGTAAAATCACTTATGTGCCCAGTGTCTCTTTTTAAAATGTAATAAATGCCATAATAAAATATTTACCTTTGATGTAAAAAAAGAGAGTCTGTGAGGCAATGTATAAACATGCGTTCATTTTAGTGTGTCCTCAATTTCATGAAATATGCTTGAAGTGCCAGCCATTATATTTCACTGTGCCAAATGGAGGCTTACCAACAAACCAGTTAACAAAACCTACACACTGAGGAGCTTCTGCTACTTTGTACTCCGGACAGCGTTACCCCAAGAGAAATCCCCTCAAACAAAGCCAACACGGTGGAGAGGAAGGCCATGACTGCTCTATCTCATTCTTCCCTGCCACTCACAGAGCACACACATCAATCACAGTCCGTCAGACTCATTTTCAAGCTGCTCCTTGGTTGTAATTTGTCACAGGTCTTTAGCCGCTGACATGCTTCTAAAAGGCTCAACTAATCTGCCTAAGATAACAGTCTTAGATTTCCTTTGTGGGTGTTAATCAAAACGATCTGCTCTGCATCCAAGTAATGATCACTGATCACCGAAAGGATGGACATAGTTAAGCTAATTGGCAAGCTAGGATTTTTTTAACAATATAAAAGGTTGAATTTTTATTAATTACTTAAATAATAAGAGAGAATTGCTATTTTTGTCGGTCAAAACAGATATTATATTATTTCTTTTGACAATAATACAGATGTAAAAGTGAGTCTGAAGGCTAATTTAAGTGCTAGTTCTCTTTTAACACATAAGCTCAAATATCTTCTCTCATTCCTCAACTCTCCTTTGGCATGAACTTTTCAATCCTTTAACAGATTACTCATGACGAGAGGCGAGCCTGCATTATTCAGTGGCTGGTACTATATCCACAAGCCAAATACTTCTACCTGCACAGTGAAA
This sequence comes from Pseudomugil tenellus, assembly GCA_037177515.1. NCBI lineage: Eukaryota > Metazoa > Chordata > Actinopteri > Atheriniformes > Pseudomugilidae > Pseudomugil > Pseudomugil tenellus. The sequence goes on along the minus strand of JBAMHX010000016.1, from coordinate 12,724,753 downwards.
GGATACTCCAGCAAGGAGGATACATGTTCCCCCTTCAAGAGCAATTGCCATTCTCAGTGAGCCCTCAATGGGAGCAAGCTGCTGAGAGGTGGGTGTGATGGGCCCAATTTAATGCTCCATTATGCAAATTGATCATCTCAATTGACCATCACTTGGGTAATAGGATGGGCTGACTGGGTGATTGGGAAGGCGGTGGTGGGAATGGAGGGTGTCTTTTAAAATCTTTAGAAAAACATTGCACCAAAGTCGCAGGTGCTAAAAATAAGCCAGGTGAGTAAAAACATTGAAGAGATGCATCTCAGCTTTACACCAATGAGGCATGACAGAGTTGAGTGACAGCAAGTTAATGGCTGCTTTGGTGACCTCTCTAACAACCAGTAGGATTTAAAAGTCACCTGTCTTGTCTTTTTTGGAAAGCTATCAGGATAGAAAGGGTGAAAGTCCCAGCCCTGTATTATTTTCACACTTTTACCCACATCAAGTATGTTGATGATTTTTCCACACTTGCTGCCCTTTAGTAATTCCATGATTCAAAATAGTCTAGAGAAGCAACACAGTGATGTTTCTCTTCATTTCAATCTTGCTTGAAGTCGATATGGCACAAATTTCTTATTGTAGTGAGCACAAATTGAGTCAGATATTCTTTATTTAATAGGAAGGTTTTCAGTTTGCCTTTATCCCCCTGTGACCATGCAGAATCACACAACGAACTTGAGTTTCCTAAGAATGGACAGGGCACAGGAAAGTCAGAGTATGTGCGAATTAATTTTGTCAGCGCCTAATTGCATTTATTGGCCATGCCTGGCACCTCCTAATCCTGGATTATGATGATGCATTAACAGCTGTGACTGGCTGTTTACAAGGAATTTATTAGCTGGTGTCAACATAACGAGACAAATTCCACCTATCACATTAATCACCTCACTGCCAGGACTATGTCACTGCCAAGAGTAGAAACAGATGACGCAAAGGCCAAGTCTGCACTGAAGCTGCTTCCACGTTTTCTTGCATTAGCCATTGTTATACAGCAATCAGATTACCTCCTCAGTAACTGTCAGCCCGGCAGCACCGTGGAGACGTAAAGCTACAAGTGAATAAAGGCCAATGGATTGAGGAGGGTTACAGATAACGGGAGAAGAATTGTGGGATCAAATACACGGTTCAGTGCATCAAAGCACAAAAACAATTTTCCCAAGATAATGCTTCTAATAGAAGTCAGGTCACTTAATTACACTTTGAGCATTGTTTACTGGAAGCTCATCTCTTTTTTTCACTCTTTTTATTCCAGGTTCTCCTCTCACGACACTTCCTCTCTCCTTTTCATTTTCTATCCTCTGACAGAGCAGAGAAGGACAGTGTGATAGATAGTCATACGCATATAGAAATATGAAACAGTAAAGATGGTTACATGAAGTACATCACAAATTGTCTGGTGGAAGATCAGACATTTGTCCAGCTTTCTTCTTTTTAAATGACAATAAACAGCACTGACACCGAAATAACTGTATGTTACAATATCTCCCCCTTTTATACAGAATGCTTTTACCACGGTCGATGCAGTATTTTATGATTCCATTCCTTTCAAAGTGGTCCCCAAAGTGATGTAGAACTCTTGTACAAGAGACTGCGTGACAGACCTGACCAAACTATTTGAGAGAAGAAAAGGTTTTAGGTATTGCATTTTGTTCAGACACACAGGAATCATCAGGAGAGATCACCTCTAACCCTGTAAACACTTTATCTTTGCAATCCGCTGATTCCATTTGAAGAACAATGTCTGTCTCAGACTTTGTGTCAGCATCAGTCCTTCACTTGTCTGGCTTGTCATGATCTGCAGGATCTGACACATTGATATTGTCAGAGAGAAAAGCTGAAGATCACCTGGATAGCTTTATACTTTCAGTCAGATGTTATTATTTTATTTTTTTTTATTAGATGAGATCTTCACTAAACTAACACTGATAATTATTTTAATTAAATTAAGTATAAATTGAACATTTTTGCTGACAATAAATCCCAAATGGCTTTAAGCTACCTGCCACAGTAGATGAACATTCAGCATTAAGTGCTCTAATGCACTTACACAATCATAACTGATGATCTGCAGCAAGTTGTCCCATCTTGAGTTTTATTACAACTAGACAATAGATTTATTACTTTCAAAATTTTCACATCATATCACACTTTGTGGCCTGCTTTAACAAGAAGTGGTGAGACTGGGTAGTAAAAATTCATGCTCTCTGGCTCCAAAAATGAATGTGCTTTAGTGATAAGGACCGGATGAGAGGACAGAAGATACGGCACAATGCAGTGGCACGTCTCCAAGCACAAGCTGTTTCGCTGTGCAGTAGTCTGCGTTATATAACTCTGATGGGGCTCTCTGGCTACCTACTACCTACTGGAAGTGTGAACACATACGGCTTTATCTCTTACTGTGTTGGACTGTCTTTTGACATATGTGCTGAAACAACTAGACGTACAAGTATGTTGTAGGGATTATATCCTGTCAATATCTTGCTTTTGTTTTGCATGTATAAAAATATATATCAAATCATTGATTAACACTGAATCATGAACAAAAACAGTTGATTCTGTATGTCTGTGTCCTCTACCAAGCTCTTCACCCTCACTCTGTCTCTTCTCCAGGAACAACTCTCCACCATCTGTCAGTAGTGGAAAGTCTCGGTGGCTTTAGGCAGGTTTTTCCAAAGCCTACATAGATGGCTGCCTCTCCCTGTCAGCCTCTGCTGTGCACGAACCTTTCAGCTGTAACTAGCCACTGGGCAAGGAAACGGTGTGAATCAAGCCAAAACCTCATTGACACCCATGAAAAATCTCTTTGTTGTGTTATTGAGGAAGGATATAATCAGTTGGTGGGCCATACTGGCCCAGAGAAGGACATGGTAAAGCTAAGAAAGCATGACACCACTCCAGTATCACTGAATGTTGTTTACCAAAGTGCTGTCTAATCGCTTTGATTGTCTCTGAATCTTTTATGCAACAATATGCGACAAATTAGCCAACAATGTCTCTTTATTATGTATTCATGGATTCACTCGCTCCATATCTTGGGTCATGTTTCAAAATAATTCTGAAAGTTACCAAAGATGACGTGATAAATCTACACATATATTATAAATATACACAGACAAGTCATATATCTATTACATTGTGGTATACTGTGAATTATGAAAGTAAAGGTTTGATTATTTTCTATAACAGCATTAGGTAAAACAAAAATGATGAAAAGCACGTCCCCTTTGCCTTTTTAATCTTATCTTTTCTGGCCTGTAGTCCTAATAAACTTTGTCTAGGGCTCATAAATCAAGTGCATGTCCAGCTAACAGATACATGATGATTATAATAATGTATGATTAAAAAGTCTTGTTCACTTCATCTCCACAGTGCTTAATCAAATAAAGTCATCTTGCACAAGAAGGACAAGCCTTAACCCTGTCATTTCACCCTGATCAAAAATGGTTGAAAAAGAAAGTGAGAGCAAAGGAAAGGAAGTAAAAGACTCCAGCTGAAAAAGCGTGTTGAAGTGACTGCTGTCGTGGCTTCAGGGTCACACACCAGCTGTGGCAGCAACCTGGAAGGCGCTTTGTTCTTGACCGAGAGGGTGGATAAAGTGGTTCTGAAGCAGCTTAATATCTAAACTGTAGCAGTTTGGTTTTTACCACATGATAGATAACTGTACTGTTATCCATTCCTTCACACTTATAAATGACAATACTCTTTCACCTACATCTGCCCCACCATTTCCTACACATTAATATTAACCAGCCTGATATCTATGTCATCTGATATCTATATATATGAAAGAGAGAAAAGAGAAAGAGGGGGCTGTGTTAGTCCACAATATAACCCCACACAGCCCTGATAAAAGTGACCTAAGCATTGTCCATGAACAGCCAAATAGAACAGATGGGTGTGTGAAGAAATTTAGTTAAATATTGGTAATAATTGCCATCTAGTGGTCAGTGTTTACACTACAAAATAACAAAACAGGAAAAATCAGGGTTGCTAAATTTAGACACTATTTTTTTCTTATTCTTTAAATAATATGCAGTTTTTATGTTTAGAAGTAGTAAGTATTTAAAACATTTTAAATCTGCCTGACTTAAATATTGTGACCTGGAAATCTACTGTCCTACTACCAATATATAGTGTTGATATGTCTGTAAAGTCTCAATCCCTCTACAATATACCCGGAAAGTTATTTACTTTTGGTACTTGTAATACATTTGCTAATGTGTCTGACACTCCGCAGCTGATTTTTTACCTATATTTTTTATATATGTATGTATTACATGAGACGTCAAAATTACGACTTATTGAAAGACACCTGAAGGCAGCAGCAGGCATCGACTCGAGCTAACGGCCGCTGGATGAACACATTGAGCACCGAGTACACCGCAGGTGTCAGCGAGCTAGCAGGCACGAAAATGTCGGGGAAGAGTTTTCGAGTCAGTGATGGGGACTGGATTTGTCCAGATAAAAAGTAAGGTCGCTCGCTAAATGCAACCTGCAGACTTGGTTAGATTTAGCAACAGACGCATACTCAATTGCTTATCATGCTAACAGGCTCCTGTGAGTTAGCTTAGGCCTTTAGCATTTTGCTCATGCTAACGTTTTTCAATGTAGCAAGCAAATCTTTCTTACTTTTATTTTCCACTGCGATCGCTAGTTTTCATTACGAATGAACTCATGTTTACTGTTGATTTATGTTTTAGTGGTTGGGGGTATTTCCGAGTTAAGAATTTTGATTCTTAGTAGGCAGTGGCTAACAAGTTAGCTTACTAGTTGTGTGGCTTGGGAAAGTGTCTCAACTCAGCAGTGAGGGTGCAAATTACTATGTTGTCGTAACTTCAGAATCTTTATTCTGAGTTTGTACTATCATGTTCCGTGTGAATTCCGTTATTCGAGTTACAGACAAGTATTGACAGCTGCAAATCTTGAAGAAGGCTTCTGGCACACGGTTTAACATTGACCGCTAGTTATAGTAAGACACATGGAGAGGTGATTGTTTGTACTTGGTCCATACACAAATGATTAATTTTTTCTTCTGCTGTTTCAGATGTGGAAATGTGAACTTTGCTAGAAGAACAAGTTGCAACAGATGTGGCAGAGGTGAATATTTCTTTTTCTTTTTCATTGATTATTATCCTAAGATATGCATGCAAGAAACTCTTATAAGTGCTTTGTGTGTGTGTGTGTGTGTGTGTGTGTGTGTGTGTGTGTGTGTGTGTGTGTGTGTGTGTGTGTGTGTGTGTGTGTTTCTACAGAGAAAACCACAGAAGCAAAGATGATGAAAGCAGGAGGAACAGAAATTGGGAAAACCCTTGCTGAGAAGAGTAGAGGCCTCTTTAGTGCAAATGATTGGCAATGCAAAACGTAGGTGATCTGTTGTGTTTAATGACACATTTTTTTGTCAAATAAGCCAGCCTTTCCAGGTGGTGACTTGATGAATCTAACTTTAAATGTTATAAATGTGCCATTATTTACTTTTCCCCCTTGTTTCCATACAGATGTGGTAATGTGAATTGGGCTCGACGTTCGGAGTGTAACATGTGTAACACTCCTAAATACGCCAAGCTCGAAGAAAGAACAGGTAACCAAGTGTTAATGCAAGATTCCCAGATTCAGTTTTGCAAAGGTCTGTACAGTTTATCTGCTACTAACGTCTTTCCTTGTGATGCTTCAGGTTATGGCGGAGGTTTCAATGAAAGGGAGAATGTTGAGTATATCGAACGGGAAGAATCTGATGGTGAATATGATGAGGTGAGTATTGTCTTACCACATTGTGATTATAATGAATAGATAAATAAAATGATGTAGTTTAATCTCATGAAAGTATAGTCACTTGCTGACATGAGACTAAATACAGTGGCTGCATTATTTCATTTTATTGCAGTTTGGTAGGAAAAAGAAAAAGTACCGTGGGAAGAGCAACAGCACATCTTCCTCAAAAGAAAGCGAAAAAAAAACAGTGCCAAAAGAAGATGAGGATGAGGAGGAAGAAGACGAGGAAGAGGGTGACCTTTCCAAATACAAATTGGATGTAAGATCAGTGACAGGATGTGTGGATTGTAATATGTTGTACCAGCCGGCAGTGATGTTGCATAATACTAACATGGTAACTTTCTCCAGGATGATGACGATGACGACGATGATGGCGACCTGTCAAAGTACGACCTGGTTGCCAGCGATGAGGAAAAAGCAGTTAAGAAAAAGGGCAGCCGCTCTGGTTCGTCCCGCTCCTCTTCACGCTCCTCCAGTTCCAGTTCTCGGTCGAGGTCCAGGTAAAAGGGTACAGGTCAAGGGTAACTCCGGGCAAAATGTCAGTATCAGCTCAATCTTCCTTCTGGATTTAATCATCTATTTAAATATGTCCTGTTTTACTGATTTGATGCGTTCACCTTTTCTTTAACCCCCCCCACTCCCCACTCCATGTGCAATGCAACAACACGCTTGTGAAGATTCACTGATCTCGTTAGGTTTCAGAATGTCTTTGATTTCTTCTTAGACAAAAGCTTGGCTTTAAAAAAATGTTTTCAGAAATGTCCTTTTGCCTTCGATCCATTGCTCCACGTGCATTTATCATCATTGGGAGCAGTTTCTTTTAAGCTCAAGCCCAGCTGGCTATCACGGCTGTGCATTGGCACATTAACCATATACGCGGGTTGTTATCCTGTGTTTCAGAAAATATTGGAAAGTTTTTTATGTGTTTTTTTTCCAGATCCCAGTCTAGAAGCTCTTCCAGTTCCAGATCTGGATCTCGCTCAAGGTCTCACTCCAGGTGAATGAGGTGACATGCACTCTCTCTCCCTTTAGAGAGTGTATGTATGGGGCAGAAAGTTCCAGAGCAGTTGTACACCTAAGCTCATATTGTTTTTAGCAGAAACTGTTTAGTTCTTTATATAAATGCAGGTTTATTTCAGGTTTAGTTTAGTCTGGGTCTTTAATAGCTTGATTGAGCTTAACTGTTACCGTACTCAGGTCTCCAGTTAGACATCTGGAGTATTTATCACGCCTCTCTCAGGAGTGTTACCACCATATTGAAAAGAATATAGATTTCCAGCCACTTCAAGGACCTGTAATCAGCTCCTTGCATCAAACCTTCTCTGTACCATTAATCTATAGTTAGGTGCTCTTATGCAGAGAAGCCTGATAAATACCCAAACTGGTGCGGCCCTGTCTTGATTTTACTGACTTTAGTACTTGGTTTATTCCTCCAAAAGATCCAGCTCCAGGTCTGGGAAGGGCTCCTCTCCCGGGAAGAGGTCCCGTTCACCCTCCTCCTCACCTGAGAGGAGTCAGAAGCGCAGTCGCTCCAGGTCCTCATCTGGAGGGAGAAAACGGAGGCGTTCTAGATCCCGTTCGTCCGAAAGGTTTGGGTTTCTGTGGAATACCACAATGGCACTGATTATTACGAGCCATCTGTCGGCTCGCTTTTGGGAAATTCAGAGTTACATTCAGATGTTCACATTTTGCCTTGTTGTAATACTTTATATATCCAGAGACCTTGCTTCAAATATACGTAATGTGCAACTAGCTGAGCCTGCTGACCTTGTCGTTCTTCCCGTGATGTTTCTGTGATTTCAGGTCCGGCGGCCACTCGTCTGGATCATCCCACTCCGGCTCCAGTTCAAAAAAGAAATAATGTTCTTACGGCCTTTAAACCAAGGAAAGGGATCTTAGTGAAAGTGCATGTTGTGTTGCAAAGAAAACATCCGTATCCCTTCGGTACACTGCCCATCGTCATAAAGTCTCTCAAGTCTTAACTTCCCTCAAGAAAGACAGGCACGACTTAACCTTGTCTTTACCTACATGCTCTCTTTTTAAAGCCACATACATGCCATGTTTGTAACTCTAGGTGTCCATTAAATATTAATGTTTGGTCCTAAAAGAAACTCTTAACATACTGTGTAGAGTGTGTGCTCTATTTTAAACCAGTTTTGCTTGATTTCTTAAAAACATCAAGTTTGGTTTTTTTACACAAGTTTGGTAAATTTTCATAATTTTTTTTTCTTTTTATGTTTTCAGATAAAAAGCAAAGTATGTAACCATCAATTTAAACAAGAAAAACTAAGATGTAGCTTTAAGTTTTGGCAGTTTTTTTGTTTTTGTTTTTAATTTGTGTTTTCAAGGTAAGTATTTTCCTTTTTGATAAAGTTTTAATTGAATGGTAAAATTCAGCTTTGGTTTAGTTATAAGTTATCACACAGTTTTTGCTTATTTGGACACCTTTTGTACCAAGCTATCCTACAGTCAGTTTGAAAAGGATGAACTATAAAACAAACGTCTTACTCGCATTCAGTTTGGCATAAACATCCAACATTTCTGGTTAAAATGTGGCAAAACAGTCTTTTTATTGGTATAACAACTCAAATGTACACATGTAAATAAAATCCTGTCAACATTGCTTCTGGATGTTGCTGTTTAATTCAACAAAAAAAAGGATGGGAAGTATTACTGAATATGGAAAGCTGCAAAGGTTTTATGATCTAATGAACCATCTGAAATTTGTGGTTTTTAATATGGATCCATGCAGGAAGTTAATTATTTTGAAGAACTACAGTTTAGGCTTAATCTGGCCCGTAAGGATCACTGTCCTGCATGTACTTGGTTGTCTCTTCCATCAGCCCCGTTTCAGTAGAAATGCAGAACAACCTGATGTCCAGTCAGCCATGTTGAACCAACACCGAGCTACGGAAAGTTTATTTTTCCCAAAAACGTGCGCCTCACCAGTAAGATGGCTTTGAAGTTGCCTTGTTATTGCAACATGTCTGAGAGGGCGTGATAATGTGGATCAGACATAACTGCTGCATATGGTTCTTGCTGACATTAAAGTGCGACAAACAAATGCTGAAGCCTGATCACTAATTATTTTGTTAATGAACAATATGTTAGAACAGCAGGGAAAATGTACATTTACTAGTTTGAGGGCATTTTGTGATGTGGAAATTCCTGAGACATTTTGGTTAGCTTTTGCCTCACTTGCCCTGTAAAATATACTTAAACTAGTTTGTAGTGTGAAAAGAGAAGGCTTATACCGATGTTTTAACTTAAATCTCCAATTTCCTTCGTGTTGATGCAACTAAAAACCTGTGTTTTGTAGTATTAAACGATTAAAGGCTAGTTCAAACTAGTCTGGCTCTTACTGGTATGATGCACTTCACATTACTACCAGCAGGTGGCAGTGGGTGCTTCTGAGAAAAGCTGACGTGTTGGAACTATTATATATACAGTCTATGGTTGGAACAGGTGCATTTTATTAGAGCAATGGAGGCCATATGTCCTACAAATAAAGGTTTGCTTTTTAATAATGTATCAATATGAGGAGTTATAAAATATTTTAAATATGGTATAAGGAAGCCGGAGTTCTGATTTAATTGAGCAATTTAACAAGGTTGATGTTGAGAAACATTCTGTTGGATGGAAACAAGATTAAAGTTAAAATAGTTGGATTTTCTCTGACGTATGCCAATTGCATGAAAGCTTCCATGTGCCTGTGCGTTTAAACAATCATTTGTTAATGAAAAGTTTTTTCATTTCGTTTCTTTTCTCTGTAAAATACATATTGCAGGCTGTAAAATTGACACAGATTATATTTATTGATTTGTTTTGTGTGAGCGCTGGTCTCCCTAACTCCGCCTCCGCCGCGTAAAGAGCTTGACGCGCTTTTACGCACCACATTTACTCTGACAAGCTGGGAGCGCAAAATCTTCCAGGACCCAAACAGGAAGGATACACGCTATATATTCTGGCTCCAAAATGACTGTAGAAGATTGCACTTCTGTAGAAGGACTTAAAAACAGCATAGAAGGCATGGTGGACTCCAACATTTCAGCGACACTGCGCCAAAGCAACATGACCAAAAACTCCAGCTGTGGAACTGTATCTGTTGGATTCCCAATAGCCATGATGGTCACTGGTATGGTTGGAAACTCTTTAGCTCTCATTTTGGTGTGTATATCTTACAGAAAAAAGGAAAACAGACGGAAAAAGTCTTTCTTGCTTTGCATTGGATCGCTGGCACTGACTGACCTGTTCGGGCAGCTTATGACCAGTCCAGTTGTGATATCAGTGTACCGGGCTGGACTGAGATGGCAGCTTATCGATCCATCTGACAAGCTGTGCGCATATTTTGGTGTGTGCATGACAACTTTTGGCCTGTGTGCCCTCTTCTTATCAAGTGCCATGGCGATTGAAAGAGCCATGGCGATAACAAACCCACACTGGTACTCCAATAACATGAGAACAAGTGTGACAAAGCAGATTCTGGTTGTCATATGGTGTCTCGTGCTGCTGTTTGCTCTGCTGCCTATTGCAGGGGTGGGCAAGTACACGCTCCAGTGGCCGGGTACCTGGTGCTTCATCAGCACGGGGGACAGCGAGGTCGCGGGCACCATGTTCTTCTCCACTACTTTCGCTCTACTTGGGATTTTTTCTCTGCTTGTGACTGTCTCCTGCAATGTCATGACGATCAGGGGTTTAATTATCCGGTGTAAAACAAAGTCTGGTACTTCTCAGTCTTCAAAACAATGGGAACGTCTCACCACGGAGACCGTCATTCAGCTGTTAGGGATAATGTGCGTCCTGTTAATATGCTGGTCTCCTCTGCTGGTACGTTTTTTTTAAGCTACTGAAGCCAAATTTTACTATAATATAGATCAGTGAAATGATGTCACTAAATGACAGATGATAGATGTTTTCTTGATACAAAATTCCCTGATTCCATGTTCATGTGTGTGAAAGTCAAAATAATATTTAAGTATAAAGTTTTTAAATTCTGATAGTTGTTTTCACAAATAATTTTAAACTTTTACCAATCTGGAATTATTTCCTGTTTGCATTATAATAAGAGAAAACGAAGAGATACTGCAACCTTTATCGTCCTAAATTTTTATGGTCTGCACTGCATCCACTCAACAAAAGAAAAACCATAAAGACTATGAGTATTTTATTATTCTTTTTAAATGCTATTGCATTTGTTATAAAGTAATCCACTAAAGAGTTCTGTTTGGGGTTTTCTCATTGTGTTATGAGGTCATGCACTGTCAGTCACTTACTTCATAGTCCCATCTAACGTAACACAAGAGTGGGGCGGACTGCGATCAATCATGAGCACTTTGTAATTGTCTCGTGTACTGATGGCAGTTTAGATATATATTTAGTCATGCAACATATTAAATGAAAATGATTTTAAGATCCATCTAACCTCATCTTCTCCTCAGGTGATGATGCTGAGGATGATATCCAACAGAGTCTCCTCCCATGAATGTAACTCAGAAGTGCAGAGTTCCAATCACAAATCTGGCCGTGACACTCAGCTAGACTGCAACTTCTTTCTGACAGCAATACGCCTGGCCTCGCTCAACCAGATCTTGGACCCCTGGGTTTATCTGCTCCTCAGGAAGATCCTCCTGCGCAAGTTCTGTATCGTGGCCAATGCTGTCTCCAACTGCTCCATAGAGGACCAGAAGGAGACTCAGACGGCACTGGATACTCTAAACAAGCAGAACCAAGAGACTAACAATCTTTATAAATCACCAAGTAACTGAGTCAACCTTTGACAGAAATTGCCATCTTATGAATGTGGGGCTAGAAGGCTTTCAGGGACATAAAAATGCCTTGGAATGAAAACAGAAATGAGGATAGAGATGATTGGATTAGCCCTCACACAAAGCTTTTCTGCAGTGGAATCCAAGTCGACTCAACGCATTTGATTTGCTTTCATTCCATTTGAACATCCCCTAACCAGCATGTGGATGCATGATTGCGTCATCTCTTGCATACGGCTGCTGTGTGGCCACCATGAACTCTGTCATTGCCAGTTTTGGTAGCAACGCCTGTTAGACCCAAGACCTGAATGTGGGTGACTTCAGATTGACAGGTGGTGCACTTAATGAGCACTGCTGTCAGCGACGTGAAGCCATAAGCTATAACTAATTAAATAAGTAACATTTCTTTTGGAAATGTTTGTGAATTTAAAAAAAACGTAAAGTTGGTTGTGAATAAGTGTAGATAACTCACGTGATACATGCCATTTTGCTTAAAAGAAGAACTGCTTGCTGAGCAGGAGAGACTGGAGCCAGCTGTTGATGAAATTGTTATTTATTAGTATCTGCAATTATAATATTTTTGTGATGAATGTTAATGATCATACCTGCTTGATATCAGTTGTTGAAAATGACTGATCTTGCCAACAGTGCATGGCAAGTATTTAAGTTTAGTTCTAGGTTCAATCTTCAGCATGAAACACAGGTAAATCTTTGTAAAACTGCAGTCTTTTCTCAGAAATCTGCTGACTTAACTAATCAAAGGACATCCTCATCCCACTTTCAAAACTGTGGCTATCAGGATAATGTGCTGAATGTAAAGTAATCACGCTAAGTGTACACACATCTCTGCTGAAATCACATTAATTATGACTTTCTTATACCAGATGCATCCATAAAAGCAGAATCTTCAAGGCTAATTTTCACAAGGCTGAAATGAAGGAAGACGTTATTGTTCTTCAAGATTTGTTTCTACCTGCAGCTGTTAATGCAGCCTCACATTCAACTTTAGCAACGTTAGGTAAAGTTCATTCCAGAATTTATTTAGTCGTATTTCATTTCTTCCTTGTAACCACACTGTTACCCCTAATATAGTGAATTATTCATAGTCTTTAACACTCAAAGTGCCATCTATCAGAGGTCTCAAATCAATGAACTGGTTTGCTCTCGATGCCAACTTTCTAAATTGGATGGGAAGAGATGACCATTGATTTGAGTTAATGTATCTTGCCTTCTATGCTTGTGTACATATGAATTTTTACACCAGCCTTGCAAAATGTGGTGTCATCTGATTGTTGTGTAAATATATATTTTAATTTAGGCTGGTAAAAGACACTTCAAGGTCTGGCCCATTTGTTGTCATGGTAACCTTCAGATATACATGGTATTATCCTCACAGCTCAACCTTTTCAGCACATGAACCAAAAAGAAGTCAGACTAATGTGAGTCTGCCATGCCTGGTTCTGACTTCGCCTTTTAACTGCGAGGAGGCTCCACGATAACAAACTTATCAGAAATTATCGCTAAAAGCCAAATGAAAGATGAATATTTTCCGTTGCCATGTATTTGTTGCATCTGCCAGCAGATACAGGAGATGTAGAGTTTATCTTGTTTAAGACCTGTTGGCTTTAGTGGCCCATTCAAGGGATTAACCTTGTTTGTTGAGAACATACATGGATGTTAAAAAGTACAAAAGGATCTTTTTTTGTTGTTTTTTTTTTTTTCTACCAGTCTTGACACAGTTTATGGTCAGTTCAGTGTTTCCCATGAATGTGAAAATTTGTTTATATATCAGAAATATGTGAACATCTTGGTATTTCATTGACATGAGCTGTTTTTTATTAAGTGAATGATAGAAATAGCTCAATATTCAGCTCGTGGCCATGCATAAATAACATTTACCCCAAGCATATCTTTACAATGTGCAGCAAATTAAACAGTCATATCTGTTTTATTCATTAAAAACTATGATTGTTAATTCACAGGTTGCTGCAGGATGTGGCTCAATCAGCTTCCACTTAATTCTGCATTGTATAATTATTCCAGTTCTCTTTAACAAAGCTAAAATAATTACACTAAGGAAATAACACCAGAGCCAACTGACTCTGCATATGATGGGGGATTTTCCTTTCCATAACATCCAACCCCATCCCCACCATGGAAAGGAAAGTGAGTTCAGACATAGTACATTCCTTAATGGACCCAGTGAAAGCCAAGGCAATATTTTCAGGGAGCAGTTCCTGTTGTTCTGCAGCACAGTCTTGCTTTTGAATTATATATGCTCAATTGATCCAAAGGCGCAACAGCGTAACATGAGATGAAAATATCAGCAATTTGGTGTATTGATTCTCAAGACGCAGCTTTCAATGCTGATAATGGTTGCTGTTTAGTCTTATTAAGAGGTGTGTGGAAATTTTTAGCTGTTTCTTAATGCATAGTGTTGATCAATTAAGAAAAGAACAGCACTAATAAATATTTGGTTGTTAGGACTAACGGTTTGGTTTGGTTACATGTTACAGAGGGGTTGTTTTGCTTCACCATCAGGCCATTTTAGCAACCAATTACAGACGAGACTTGGGAAAGTCCAATTAAATAACCATTTTCAGAAGCCCGGGGAATCCAGATTTGCCATCTGGCCCATTTACACTCACTCAGGTCGCTAATACATGGATGTCATTTGCAGAAAGTCTCATGAGCTTCATGTCTTCAGATTTCCTGATATGAATGTTGTTGATAAGCATCTGACATTTTGCAGTTGAACTTCAACACAAATTCCACAGCCTTTGGTATCACACTCCATCAAAGGACACGATGTTAGATGGAAATTAACTTCCACATAAATTTTAAAATACAATATTTGATTGTGATTAATATTATTATTATTATTATATCTCTGTCATATTAATGACACCAACCACCTTCTGTCAAGCATCCAGTTCCAGTTGTTCCTGTACACTTTCTCTGATTTTGAATGAAGATGTATGAGGCTGATATGACCCTTAAGTATAGACTATTAATTATTGAAAGAGATGTCATCAGGTGTAATTTCTGCAAAAAACTAAAAAAATGTTTATGTATCATTGTGTCTGAGGTATCAAGCGATGACAAGCAGACTAGTAGGTTGTCTATCACCTGTTCCTAATAAGTTAAAGAAAAATCTTTTGCTGTTGTTTCTTACGCGTAAGCTAACTCCAAAAACTTTAGTGAAGCTTAATATTTCCTTTTCATAACTAATATCCAGTCACAGCATTAAATGTTGAGTAAAACATGTCAAGATAAGTGCTCATGTATCTACAGCGCACCTGTCAGTGTCACCAGCTCAACAGAAACAGGTTTTTCACATCAGCTGACGTTCCGCTGCAAGTGCATCTGATTTGCACATAGTTTTGTTTTTATGATGCCTCTGCTTGTAAATGGTAATCGAGAACTCGCTGATTAAAGTTTCTCTAAATTATTAACGTGTATCAGATGACACAGCAGCTGCTTCTTTGCTAGTTGCCTTCTCTGTGTTCAGCAAGGAGATGCCGGAGACGTTGGAACATTTAGTATTTTCTCCTTCAGATATTTCACATATTTCTCATAGACAAGCTTATATAACAAGTTACTGACATAAAATAAATGTGCACCTGCCTTGAAAAGTGTCCTTTTGATACATATTGTGTTTGTCCTCTGTATCAGTACAACAGGCTTTGCACGGTGTTCTTAGCTTGTGTGAATGTGTAATTTTCTATTTTTATTTACCAAATTGAGCACATATTCTTTGTATGTGTTGGGTTTTTGCTTTATCTATGGCTCATTTGGCTATTGAATATTAAAGTTTCTGATCTATCACATTAATTCATCAGTCTTTAGTTCTGTTTAACAATTAGACCCTATACAGTACAATTTCTCCTTCTATCCGAATGTGACATTTTTTGGATTGTGATAATTGTTAAATGTAATTTTTTCCTTGTCTACACACAAAAACAAAACAGATGTGAAAAAATTACCTAAATAAATGGATAATGAAGATGGTGGGGAAACCTGCAAAGAAATAATTTAGCGACCTATGGGATGCAATATTCCTGTTCAACTGATATTATAAGGATTCGTCTTCTCTGGGTCTTAAGGACCACTGCCATGCAGGTTTTTCACTCAGTTTTGCAATAGCCCATCAACAGGTTTGTGAAGATCCTGACAACAAGGAATTCAGGAGCTCTGCTTTATTTGAATCGATTAAGTTGAAACAGGGAAACATCTAAAACCTGCAGGTCAATGGGTTTCAAAGTCAGAGTGTGAAGAACCCTGATATAACATCTTGGTTTGGGTAAATATTATTGTTAATGCAAAGCTTTTGCCCTCAAAATATTTAAAGTCATTAGAAAAAAATTATTAGAGCTTCCCCTTAACATAAATTTCACGTTAGGAAAGAAACCAAATGCAAACGTGGATTGAAAATAAAACAGTATTTGATATAAAAAATCCTTCATTCAAGGACCCCATTAGAAGTAGTTGTTGCTGTGGCAATAACAAGTGGGGATTCACAATAAAGATCACAAAGCTACAAGTCACAGCAGGCTGTGTGTCAGAAAAAGACAATAAAAAACAGAATGCAAAATTACAAAACAGACAGGTGTTTGGGAAGACAAGGATCTGGCAATGAGCAATGAAAACCTTTCAGCATATATAACACAAAAGCTTTTAACGCGTGTAATACACACGCAGCAAACCAGACACTTAAGCCTGATAAAAAGCACAAACAGGAAGCAAAAATAAAACAGAATGCACAGCATTTCCATTAAAGAAAATAGATTTAACTAAAAACTGAAGCTTTAAAAAAACAGTGAAGGTACAATGAAACCAGGACAAACTTTACAAAACCGGATGTAGCTGGATTTAAGCTCAGAAACCACTGACCAAGACAGCAATATAATAGTATCGTAATGGTACAGCAGATTTCTCCACACCACCTTTAATCGGTAAATCCTTATGAAAAACAACGATACCCTGATGCAGGAGTCCCCAAATCCTTTCCTCTAGATCTACAATCATGCAGCTCTTAGATGCATCCCTTCTCCAAAACACTTGAATCAAATTCCTGAGTTCTCATTTCTGCATGCAGGCTGATAACCAGCCATTCATTTCAATCAGGTGTGTTAGAGAAGGGTTGCGTCTAAAAGTTGTAGGATGGTAGATCAATTCGGCCATCCCTGTCCTTTTGACTTAGATGCTGAATATGGGGGGCTTTGTAGGAAAGTGACCTCCCCGTCATATTCAGCAAACGTTTCTGAGATGATGTAAGCTTTGCGATAAGGCAGTTTAATTCTGTTAAAAGTAGCCATTAGAAGATGAGTATAGTCGTCTCGAGATAGACTTGGTCAGCAACAATACTGCAATAGGACAGTCTGCGTCTGATACATTTTGTGTCTACCTTGCTTTTTGTGTTTTACCTGCTGTGCAACTACCTTCTGGTGTTGAAGTGCAAATAAAACTGGAGATGGATGTTTGAAGTTGGAGATACAGTATATTCTGCATGGGGAGCAGTGTGTGACTAATTTGAAAGGTTAGGTTCAGTCTGCCGTGAGTTTTGTGAATCTCCTGCATCAGTGTCCCAGCTCTGCAGGACTGTGGTCATTTTATTGCTGAGTAAGGGCAGTCTGCATCTGATAAATTCAAGTGAGGCCATTAAAAGCTTAAGTGTCCCATTTTTCATTGCAGTCAAGTATATATATCGACATCGCTTTATGTATTCTTTGAAGAAAACACAGTAAGAGACAAAAACTGCTTCAACTGAAGGAAAAGACATCTAAGTTAGATCAAAAAATTACTTTTTATCTACTATATGTTTCAGATTATAGCTGACTGCTGCTAAGGCAGGAGGGTGTCTGTATGAAAACTAGTTATTTGCAAGGCAAGTTCATTTTTCTAGCATGTTTCATGTACAAAACAATATGTTGTTCCACTTGTTTGCAGCATAACACAAATTCTGCTTCTCCATGTTTAGTCTGGACTCTAGTCTGGACTAGTTGATCTGAGTCTTTGGATCTAAGAGCTCTGATTGGTTTATAGTCTCTGAACATATCACAGATGTATTCTGGTCCTAAACCATTATGAACAATCAGCAGGGTTTTAAAAATCTATCCTGTAACCAACTGGAAACCATTGTAAAGATTTTAAAACTGGTGTGATGTGTTCAGCTCTCTTGGTCCCAGTCCCAAAGCTGTAGCAGCACCATCTGGATGAACTGCAGATGTTGTATGCTCTTTTTGAGAAGTCCTTTTAAATGACCATTACAGTTATCCAGTCTGCTGTAGATGAAAGCATGGATGAGTTTCTCCTGGTCTTACTGGGAGACAAAACCTTTAATTCTGTTGATGTACCTGATGATTACAGACTTGGTTGGTAGTTTTAAGAGCCTGGGTCTCCAGGTGTTTACTGAGGCTAGCCCTCTTCCCTTTGCTACCAAACAGAATTATCTCAGTTTTATCTTCATTTAATTGGTATTAATTTGCTCCAAACAATGACACAGTAGATCTATTGGTCTGCAGTCGTCTGGTGACAAAGACACATAAAGTTGTGTATCATCAGCATAACTGATAATTGATGATAAAGTTCTGTAATAGTTAACCCAAAGGGAGCATATACAAGTTGAACAGAAAAGGTCCAAGAACTGACCCCTGAGGTACTCCACAAGTCATGGCCACTTGCTCAGATTCATAGCTGCCGATCGTAACAAAATAACTCCAACCTTCTAAATAAGACCTAAACCAGTTAAGGAGCATTCCAGAAAGTCCAACCCAGTTTTCCAGCCTGTGCAACAGGATTCTGGGATCTACAGTATCAAACACAGCACTAAGATCCAGCAAAACAAGGACTGATATATGACCAGAATCAGTATTTAGTCTGATGTCATTTCAGACTTTCAGCAGAGCTGTTTCAGTGCTGGAATGAGGTCGGAAGCCGGATTGGATTTTATCGAGATTTCCACTTTCATTTAAGAAGTCATTAAGCTGGTTAAATACAACTTTATCAATGATTGTAGATATAAAAGAAAGGTTAGAGACAGGTCTATAGCTGTCTATTATAGAGGCGTCTAGGATCCTTTTCTTAAGGAGAGGCTTAATGGCAGCTATCTTCAGTGATTTGGGAAAATGCCTGTTGCCAGTGAGCTGTTGGTGATAAGCAGGAAATACGTTCTACTGCGGTAAAAACTGCTTTTAAGAAAATGGTATCATGAGTGCTTGTTGTTGATTTTAAATGCCAAATAATTCCTTGTGGGACTTTTAAAATCAATCATAAAAGTTTATGATTTACAAGTGTTTTAAAACTAAAAAAATGAGGACAATTTGGATAATAAAAAGGAGTAATTTCCCTCTATTTAAAGTGCAAAACATCATTAAAGCTTTCATGAGGTGTAATGTCTGTTGCTCTGCGTTGGTTCAGTCTATTTCAGACGCATAGCAGTGTTAAACTTTTGTTCATTTTAAATAAACCAAAAGAGAAAGTTATTTACTCCAAGTACAAAAGAGAAGGCACTTTTTCACTATTTTTATGTTCAATACAATCCTATAGACCACTTAGCTGGTACTGCTTTCCTTTTATGGACTATTATGCTAAGAAGATGCACCTCTGGTTACTTTAAATGACATAATTGCTCCTTCAGGACCTCAAGTAGAAGCAGAGGCAGGACTTTAATTTAATTATTTAGCTTGTAGATGGATGTCTGTACTTTACTGTAATTTTCCTTTAAATGTATACTCTGACAGTCTGGAAGCTCAGGGAATCAGACCAGATTGGGAAATTGTGCTTTGAATGAGGGCAAAGATCTTAAGGTCAGATAAACAAGCAGGCTGGGCCAATAAGTCACCAGCTGGTTTGTGGAGAGGAGCATCCATGTTCCTGCACAAGCTTCTTAGTTCGTTGGAAAAGGTTTAGTTGTAGGCTACATCTTCTGGAAATTTATCGGTTTTAGCCCTAAACACAGTAGCTTAACAACTTGTTGAGTGGAGAGGCTGAGACAGTAGAATGTGAAGATGTGAATGTTGATGACAAAACATGTTTGAAATAAACTTCAGATGAAGAAAATGAAGGTGGGCACAAAATTCATGCACCATTGCAGACGTATTAAAGTGTAAACAGGTGATGAGCATTTAAGGAAATGTAATTGATATAATCTAACTTTTCTACCAAAGTGTAGCACAGAGACGGCCATAATTAAAAAGAAGCACTGAAAACAGACTTAGCTAAATGCGCAAAACTTTGCAACTTTTTAATCAAAAGAAGCTCGCAGTTTTAAAAGTCAAATAAAGATGATCAAAAGGGTAAGGAAAGATGTTGAACACTGTCTGCAAACCACCGTTCATTAATTTATGAAGTGAGTGATACAAAATAGTGTGACATTGTGGCATGTAACATAACATTATAGAGTCTAATTTAAATAATAGTATGATGCTACGACTGTAGCTAACTGCGAAACAACAGGCCCAATCCATAAGTCCAGAGTGGACTTTTGGATCAGGTAAGGTCACTCTGAGTGATCATCGTTAGAAATAATGAAGAGTACCCTGTATGGTGTAGAGCTGCTCTACATGAAAAGTGCCCTGAGATGCGTGATGATTCAGCACAATATTAATGAAACAGACCTAAACTGATCAAGAGGCTTAGTAAGGAGAGTTTTATGCTGAGAATTATGAACATTTTAAAAATGTGCTTTAGAGTCAGAAGCAGAGCCAGATGCCAGCAGTGATGAGGTGATTTCTCCTGACAGTATGGAAGTAACAGGTGAGCTGTTGTAACAATTCGCAAACAAGCATTAGTTCCAATATAACTACTCACTATTTTTTTCATTAAAAGTATCTCAATTGGTTAAGTAAAAATGTGTTTTCTACACCAAAAGTACAAAAGAACATGAACATTTATTTGAACAAAATATAGATTCTGATATTGTTCTAAAAGATGTGTTGGAGATGTTCAACAACATGCGAGTTGAAATCAATTTGAATTGTGAAACAGCCCTTACTTGCACTAAATTGAAGATATTTTAGAAAAATAGACCAGATTACAAAAGGTTACAGAGCATAGCATTATTGTAGACTTAACATGTATGGTTATAATTACTTAATTTAAAAAATTCTAGGTCATGATCTAAAATGAGTTCCACCCCGGCTCTGCCTATACCAGTCCAGCATACTCTTGCCTGTCTCCTAATATTCATGCACATTGTTTTGTGATAAATCAGCTGGCCAAACACTGTTGCAATAAAGATACACCCCATCACTGAGGTGATATTCCTTCCCTGGAGGCTCTGAAATAGTTGGCCTATCCCAGCAATCAGCAGGCGAGACGCAGGATAGGTCACCATCCCATCACATTGCCAGTACAGCAAGACAAACACTCCTCACACATTCCAACAATTTTGAGTGACCGATCAACTTAATATGCATGTCTTTGGACAGTGGGATAAGCCGTACCCTGAAAAAAACCTTCACATACACACGGGGAGAGCATCCAGATTCATAAAAAGGCCCCTGTTCAAACCTTACCCCAGCCGAGAATCAAACAGCAACCTTCTTGCTATGAAGCAGCAGTGCTAACCACTGTACCACCATGCAAAACACAAACTAATAGTCAGTAATCCACTCTGCACCCATTTCACAGTTCCACCCTATAAAAAAGCTCTTTCATTATCATTGGTTTTTTCATCCAAAATACTCAGGCTTGCAGTCTGCAACACTATTGCTCTAATATGTAAGTGATGACAATGAGCTGCAAGATTATTTATACCAGGAAAAGTTGACTTCTTCCATTGAAGCAAACTAATGAAGAGAAAATCAATGTACAACCCACAACTAAAGCTGCAATTAAATCTATTCCTCTTACAAAATATAAGATATAAATAAATAACTGCACAACTTTCATTATAACAGTAGAAGTGTAGAGTGCATTGCAATGATCAGAAGAGGTGGGTGTCATCTCTGCCGTGCTTGCTTCATTATCTGTGGCTGTTCCTGGAGTTGTTATTGATAATGGAGTATTAAACTATATCAGACGGTATTACATTTTGTAGGCTCCCGTTAGATCTTAGTCTAACTGAATGAGTTATGCTTTTAATGTGAGTGTGCACAAATTCCTTAAGAAATAATGTCAAATAATAAGAATCAGATGTGACGACCAGCAAAATGTAATATTCTGCAAGTATGTTGTACCCATCCTCAATTGACACCTTGTGTAGTAAGTGATTATTTATTTGCATCAGCCAAGGTGAAGTTACCTTAAAGCTTTGGATAATAGTCGGGGGATGCCTATCCCAGCAAGTAGCATGTGAGAAGCAGCTAACACCCTTCGTCAGGTCACCAGTCCATCATGGTCCAATGCTAATCATTTTTAAAATAAAAGCTGAAAATTGTTTATAGATGTTGTCAATATGAATGTGTGATATCCTCACCAGATTTTGTCTGAGATGTTCAAAAGTCTGTGGTTCTATCTAAAGTGGTTTTCCTTTTTGTTTTGTTTTTTTGTGGTGCTTCTTGTTTTTATTTATATTATTTTTTGCTTAATTTTAAAATGTTATACGCAGTACTTACTGTTAAACCACAAGAATAGTGGACCAAAATGCGGATTTAATTCACAGCTCCTGAAGCCTGCTTGATGTTTTGAAAATTTATTGTTGGTAACATAATTTAATTTCACGAAAAGAACATTTAAATTAGATTAAATGGTCAGTGGTAAGGTTTGGGCTAAGCTATTCATGATGACAGCAGTTCAATGTAATGTTGTTATTATGGTTGCACAAGCCTCTGTTTGCATGTTTATGTGCACATTTTTTAACTTCCATTGGAATGTTTTCTAGTCTAAACATCAACATTGTTGCCATATGTTGCAACCAGAGGCCTGTCCTACGAAGCTGGATTTTCGCTTATCCGGATCGAGCTGAATCACCGCACCAACACATGCTGAACGGCTAACCTGCACCGGAGCAGGTTATGTTCTGGGATAAGAGATCAGTGGGTAAAAAATCACCACCTCCAGACCAATCACATCTCATAAAAAAATGTCCTGCCCATTTTTAAGAGGATCCTGACCACGTTCAGCACGGATAGTAGCACTGAGTCTTCAGGAAACAGATCCAACCCGTTAGACTTTACAGATGACATGCTGTACCAAAGGTCCAGATTTACATCAGATGGGATGAGGTACATATGTCAGCTGTTGGAGCGTTTGTAGCAAACATCACCGTGCTTACTGTCTCGCAGACAGTGCGCACTGCACTACTGTTGCACTGAGGTTGCATCAAAAATGGAATCTCATAATGGTCGGTACTGGATTCCACACATGACATAAATACAGTACATTCAAATATAGAACAACTACCGATGCATTCATGGTGGCATTGATAAATATAACATGCTCTAAAGGGAGTAGATAATAGATAAAGCATTCCCAGATATGTTTGTACTATAATACGTGATCTGAGTGCTGTCAGTTTATATTGTTCCATTAATTAATATCGGATGATTTGCTATTTTGCACTATTTTCTGCCAGCATTCGTTCCTGCTTTTCGTTCTTCAGTGGAAAGGACTGGGTTAAGTTAGCAAGCTGATAACCAGCTTCGTAGTACAGCTTATCATAGTTTCTTAATGTTTGGCTGAATCAATCCAGAGAACGGAGATAAGTGCGGGCTGTGTTAATCATGCTTCGTAGTACAGGCCTTAGAACTCTTCAAGCTGAGACGGGTTTATTTGTAGCAAATATATGAGACAACTTATAGAGTTTTACATAAAACATTTAAAGCATAACAGCAAGGAGCAAATGAAACTTTGAAAAGGGATTGAAAACAAACTAAAAATAAAATAAATGAAACAGAAATAGTGAGAAACAGATAGTCAGGTATATAGAATACAGAGATGTCAATGAGAAAAGAAATATAATAATTGTCATCATTATCAACAAAATCCTTATTATTATAAACATCAACACCATCATCTTCATCATCATGTCAATGTTAATAAGCAAAAATTATGTTAAAAAAAAAGCTCTCAATCTTAACTTAAAGCAATGGCAAATGAAAAAGTTTGAAGACCAATTAAAACAATAAGGTTTGGATTACCTGCCAGGCTTTCCACTAATTTGTTCCAGTTGTTGGGAAGATTTATAGAAACTAAATGCACATTTTATTTGTTTAGTTTCAAGCATGGAAAGCAAACTCAATCCAGATGATCTCAGAAGCCTCCATGCCTCATACTGCGTCAGCAGATCGGATGTTTACTTTGAACAAAAACCATTCAAAGCAAGGAGCACAATTTTGAACTAATTCTTTGGCACACATTATTTCAGTGTAAAGATCTGAGAACCAGAGGGATATGTTCCCTTTTTCTTCAGGAAGCTGCTGAGAACTGGTGTTATTATTATACCCACTCTATGGGTCTTATTTTTTCCAAATCCTACCATCTAAATGCACCAGTAGGTACCTTCTGTGACTAATATTTGAAATTCTTACGACCTTCTTAACCACCAGAGAAAGTCGGCAGCAATAGAAAAAAATCATACCACTAATAAAGAATTGTCCAAAATTGTGATCTTCTCTTTCTATTCAGGTATTTTTAATCCTTGCACCTAACAGGGAAACTATGCTGCATAACCTTAACAAGCATGAAGCATGACAACATGTGAAAGCATACTTAACTTTTAACTGTTAAAAAGGTGGATACTCTGGCAACATACAAAGAAGACGTATGTCAACAACACTAGCAGAATATTATAACAATGATCAGGTCAGATTATTTGAAGTGGATATGAGGCTGATTGCTATCCATGGATAAAATGTCTTTTTTTCTGTGGAACAATGCTGTCCAAACTAGGACACTCTCAAACACATTGTGTATGTTTGTGTCAGCACAGCGAATCCTGCAAGGTGAAGCTTAAATGGCTGTGTTTGCCTTTCTTATTAGCATTTCTGTAAAGTGTTAAGACCTTCTGTCATCAAGATTATAGATTACAGTAAAGTGTTATCAACTATTTAATAAACACTCCTGAGTTGTACACAGCAGAAGCCTTGAAAACTGCAAATCACTGGATAGATACAATTTTTTCATTTGTGGGCATGTTCATGAAGTTTTATACTACAGTGCAAATGACTTGCTATGCTTATAGCATATATATATA
>JBAMHX010000016.1:12677823-12694678 GCA_037177515.1 Pseudomugil tenellus | reverse complement strand
TCCTCCCACAGTCCAAAGACATGCACCTTGGGGATAGGCTGATTGGGGACTCTAAATTGCCCATAGGTATGAGTGTGCGTGGTTGTCTGTCTATATATATGTGGCCCTGTGATGGGTTGGCGACCTGTACAGGGTGTACCCCGCCTCTCGCCCGTTGACTGCTGGGATTGGCTCCAGTCCCCCCGCGACCCCGTTTGGGAATAAGCGGTAGAAGATGGATGGATGGAAGTATAACTTTTTCAATGCAGATACCAAACAGTGGTTAGCAGAACTGTGTGCCACAGTGGACCAGAGTGAGGATATGAGAGATTTATCTGAGGAGGACAATCTAGCTCAGCATATTAAAGCTACAGGCTATAACACCTTCTCCACACAGTCTTGTTTTCCTTGGATCTTTGTTGCAAATTCATTACATTTGAACTTTTTAGCTTTTTGTTTTAGGACTGGGAATTTATGCTAGCGTATCATGAAGACGTTTAAGGTCTGTGGTACCTACTTGGCAGTACTGCAAGAAGAAATGTCCCCTAAGGTAAATTCAAGTAAAAATATGTAAGTTAATAAATATTCAAAGACTCTAGCCAAAATTAGTGATTACACCATCGGTTTCCTTTGAAAGAAAAACTTAGAAATGTTGGCAAACCACATCAGCTCCATGCTAATTGGAAAAATTAAACTTATAAAATCTTGCATCTTGCAGTACAGCAGAGGCTGTTTTGCTTCACTGCTGGCAAATGATGGCTGCAGCTTTGAAGCTGCAGGGAAGAATGAAGTCTAAAGACATTAAAGTCCATATAAAATATTCAGCTGAATCAATAACAATGTAGTCTGATATCTGCAAGCATGAAACAAACAATGGATGCCATTATTTTTTTCAACAATTTTAAGTCTATTTCAGGTGTTATATTAGTTTGTATCTCAATCTGTATGAAACAGGGATTTTCTGACATTAGCAAGCGTATCCAGGATTCTTTTACAAATCTCCAAAGACATAGTTAACATGTGGAACTTTTTGTTATTGCTGATTGCTCGTGTGTGTGTTAAGTGTGTGTTTTTGTGAATTACTGTAAATAGAAGTTTTCTTTGAACTCTGTAAAAAAAAAAAAAAGAAGAATACGTGAAATCATTGGGGGGGACATAAAATTTCATTGAGCTACCTGTTAGTAAATTTAAAAATCTACATTAGAGTTCATAAATGAAGTTGGAAGAGATGAGAAGGTGCCAGACTCAGAGTACTTGTAAACATCTTCAGAAGTGTTGGGTTTGTTCTTTTAAAGAGCAGAACTACATGAAGCAAACGTTTCCCCCGTTTATCTAAGGGGATACAGCCTTTTGAATTAAATCTCATGCTGCTGGGTATCATTAAATTCAGACAGGAGGCTAAGTAATTAGGGCTGGGTTGAATAGATTGATTAATAGATTCTGAATCGATTCTCATATAAATTCCTAAAAATCGATCCATAAGTCCAACGATCGATTTATTTAATGCTTTTTCTAGGTGAACTTTGTAAGTAAATGAAAAAGAAAAATCAGTTAAAGAAAGGGTAAAAATTTAGCTCCATTCAGCAGAGGTGTGCATTACAAGTGATACTTGGTGGACATCTGTGGCTACAAGATCTTGCATTAGTGTGACAACACAATACCTAGATTAAGACATGAATCTCCTCATATGTACTACAAACCACAGAAGTCATCTTTAACTTCTGACAATTCATTAATTGTTTTGTTGAATGTCAATATAATACTAATAAAAAGACTTTAATAACACTGAATAAAATCCATTTCTGGTCAGAACAGATCAAACTGAATCGTGAAAATCTATTCTAAATCTTGAGAATCGGAATTGAATCGATTCTTGTTGGGGTTTATAAAACAAATGTTGACATATTTGAAAGTTTCTGTGTCTGACACATACTGAAGTTTCTGTGTCTGGCTCAGAGTTTTGACGTTTCTGCTTGAAAGCTGTCTTGTCCAAGTTTCTGATGAATAGATCTGTTTGTTCCACTGACCTTTTGCCACCTTCACTGAGCTCAAGCATCTTGAGTCTCCCTTGTGAGCATCTTGTGTATCCTCTTGTTGATGAATGTTGCTTGTGAGCATACATCTTGTGATGTATGCTGTTTACAATAAAAGCTGCTGTGTGGGTAGAAGAAGTTGGGACTTGATGGCAGATGCGCCTTGCTTCTGTAATGCTGTTCTCTCGCCCATTGCGATGAGAAAAGCTCTACTCCGAGTTAGAAGTGTCTCATTCCTTTGATAGAGAAAATACCCAACAATTCTTGAAATCTGAAAAAAACACCCTGCCCTATAAGTAATGCAGTTCATGCACATTTTTGCAACATTTCTGCATGGTAGATGGTACACCTGCATCTACCATAATATTGCCAAAAGGCATCACATTGTCTCAAAACTGATCTGAAAAAATGTGATGAGATAAATTTTATGGTCTCTTTTGCGCAGATCCACAGATATAAAATTGACTGGCAACAATTGGCTGATTTGAATAATAAGATCCCAGAGATGTTGCAGACAAAGAGCTGTACACATGGACATGGGAAAACATCCAATCAAGGATATGCATATTTTACATGAGTTGAAAGGCAAATGTTTGATTTTTTTTCTAAATGAAAAATAAAAGTCAACTTAGTACAATCCTGGATATCCACTTTGATTGTATGAAAGGCACATGATGCTCGGGTGCCTTCACCTCAGCAGCAACGATCATTTTATGTGATGCATGCTCTGCATTAACCTGGAAGATACGGATTGATTTCTCTTTTACAAACAGCTTTTAAGAACATTGCTGTACTAAATAAAAGACCTCTTTTGCAGCAAAGGAAAACAAACTCCATTAATACTGATTTGCATTCTTGACTACATTTGACACAGTTTACAATGCTGTAAAAAGGGCTTTTTTTTCTCCTGGACGATGCATTGGTGAAGCAGAAGGCAGCTTGCTACAAGCCAAAGGAAGAATATTGATCAATAATTTGTTTTACAAATTGCCCTGCCACTCTGAAAATAATAAATAGTCACTGTGTGCTTCTTTTTCTTTCTTACTTTTTGTTAGAGGGCAAAATAATACTCTTTTTACTGTAGATCATAAAACAGGGCATGTTAAGTTAGATTGTGTAGTAAATTCTTGCTTGACAGCAAACTAAAGCCTCTAGCTCCAATATACACATATTTGGTCGCTATTAGCGCTCATTGAAGTCTTGACTTCATGAAATCTTACTGAGGCTAAATTATTTCATGAGCTTCCAGGGTCACCATATCTGACATTAAATTTAAAGGTTTATGAGCATAAAGTGAGTATAAAATGTTCCAACGGGCTTAATAAAATATTGCTACTGTCCATAGAACATACTAGAGATACTGGTGCGTCAATTTCATTGAAGAAATCAGCTGCATTTGCAAACAGGCACTTAAAGAACTAATAAAAGTTTCACTCATAAACCAACCGACTATCATCAGACTGGTTGCAGACTTACTGCAGAATACAAATATTTTATAATCACTAAACCCAGATTAACATGAAAACAAACAGAATAAATGAGTTTGGGATTAATTGTTACATGAAAGAGTGAACAAAGCATAAAGGATTCGTCACTGTCTTGTTAATATTTGTGAAAGGAATTTTGTAGAAATCTGATTATTCATTAAGTGTTTTATTATGTTTGTTCTGCCTTATAAGATAAGACAACAATCCCACAGGGTTTAACATATATAAAGATTTTTTTTAGATTTGATGTGATTGACCAACACAAAGTAGCACATATTTGTAAAGTGTAACAGAAATGATGCATTGTTCTAAAAATTTTAAACTAATATATATCTGAAAAGTGTGATGTGTATTTGTATTCAGTCTTAAGTCCAGCTGTGTGTATTTACTCTCAGCATAAATACATCTGTCCTCTGAAAGTCTTACAGGATTGTCAGTGAACATCAGTACCGTAGGACCATTTAAAAAGATCTATTTTTATACTTCTATGTGATGTAATTTTAGTTGTTTTACAGATGTCACACAGTTAAGAGACATCACAAAGCCTTGCTTTGAGTTGCTCTTTGATTGAAATGGACCCATTTCTGACGATTTTGCACACTGGTTCAAAACATAACGGCATGTAAAAGCCCAACTCAATGCTCATTTCATGGTTTAAATTCTGGCTCTAACTAGAAAGAGCGGGGAAATAAGTTATGCGTTTTGTCTCTGTAATCTCTGCGGTCTTTTTAATCGCACAAAGTCAGACTGTCCGGATTGACTCGCACATGTGAGCTGCTTAATGGTCTGTGCAAACTGAAATTAATACATTTTAAACTGCTACTCTTTGCTGCTGTTCTTCCACGCAAGTTGCCCTCTGAACCCCTCATCTTTTGTCTCCAGAGGACGGTAAGTTAAAGTGATCTCTGCCTGCAGATGCCAGAGTGTAGATGATCTTTCAACACATCTAAGGGGTGGAAATCATGCATGTAGAGTTAGTACTCGGTATAGTGGAAGTACTCATGCTTGTGTTTTCAGAGTTCTTACAAGGTCTAATCTCATAAAGACAAAAGAAATACCCTTCATGAAAGGCTGTGGTGGAACTGGAGTTTCTATTTTCACCACCACTTCCCCCGATTCTGTAAAACCAGACTGCACTTGTCGAATTCCATTAAGCTCTATGAGGCCGCACGACAGCAACTAAATGAACAAATCAGCTCATTTAAATAGATTTGAGACCTAAAGCTCCATAAACTGAACATGGGCTCCTCAGAGATGTGAAGTCATTACACACTCAGAAGTCAAAGAAAATGAATTTCCTTTTAGATGAAGGGCTTTCTACTGGAGAACTTCAGATGGACATGTTTATTGATGGTTTGGCCCTTAAGATGCCAAATGGGTCAATTCATTCATCATCTATACCTACGTTCATTTCAGATGCTGATCTAAACAGTACAGTGTTGTTACACCAGTATGGTTGGTTGGGATGAAAACAGAAAGCCACAGAAACTTGGACTGCAAATAGATTTTAATGGATTTACCAATAACATGGATAAGCAGATAAAAACTTAATGAGAATCCTGACCCGAGAGAAAAGTTTGCGATTTACCGTCGGCTGAAAAGCTTGCTGCAGGAACGCACGTGAAGCTCTTGTAGCATTAGTCAAAGAAACAGTCCTTAAACATGCTGCAGCCCTTGTAATATTCACCTTACAGTATGCACTGTGGAGACATTTTGCTCCTAATACCTATTGTGCACACCAAATACGTTCACATTGTTTTTAAGTTCATTTGTCTTTTTAAAAAAAAATACAAAACACATTGCTCACATCTCGAGAAGCATAAAGTTCTGGTCCATCACAGCTGATATCCTGCTTTTCTTGTGCATCGGATCAGATTTGTTCAAGGCTTCTGACTTCTGATCAGTAGGTGGCACCATGAGCAGGTGTTTGTACTAAAATAAATCAGTTTTATATTTGGGTATTATTATTCATTTTTACTAAAACCGTTGGGCACTTTCAGAGCAAGGCTACAAATTATATCTAGTATTTTTTTTTTCTTTTTTTACCCCTTTCAGGAAACTTCAGGTGAAAAAAAAAGATGAAAAAAAAACACAAAAAACGTAAAAAAGCAAGATCATATGATAAATAAAAATAATCTTACAAATTATGCTGTACTGTAGGCTGGGCTAAAAAAGATTCTCATGTTTAAAAAAAAAAAGAGTACATTTTTCACAGGTTGTATGATTTGTACTTTTGTAAAAAACAAAATGTTCTGTGAATACGTGCCTCTCACTGAACTGAGGTACCACTAGTTGATCTGCAATGCTTCAAGACTTCATGTGCGTCCTCATAATAACTTCAGCCATGAGGACGTCCTGCAGACATTTCAATTCTTCTTCGGATGCTATTAAAAAACAACAGGAAGAGAAGAAAAATAACCGGTGAGATCGATGCAAGGTGCATCCAGGAAGCTGCAGACGGACATGAGGTTACGGTTAATTGCTTCAATCTCAAAACTTGCATTTAATTGGATCAGATAAAAGGGAGTATGGTCACATTTAATAATTTTCTCTTGAAGCACTGAGATGAGCTGCTTGTTGCAATTTAAGGCAAATTAGGCAGCAACAGTAAAAAATAAACAAATCCTGTTGGCAAAAGCAAAGCCAGCATTTAGTAACTATCATCAATCCACATACATTTTGGACAGAGCTGCATGATGAAAGCCAAGTTTGTGGTTGAAAACTAACCCCTAGATAAGAGCACTTGACCTGCTGTCGCATCCAATTAAAAACTTTGCCTCTTTCCAGGACAACAGACAGTCATTAGAGATATTTGTCTCCATTTGGTTTCCATTTGCTACAGATGGGCAGCAGATGGGAAACAGCAATGCTATGTGAATGCTAAGAAGATGAGGCAAGGCTGCAGTGCAGGACACGGCTGGATGAGGTGGTATGAAGGGTTTTGGGAAATTTAAATGTCTCCTGATGGGAGCACTGCCAGATGGCGGGAATAAGTGATCAATCATCCAAAACAAGCACACTGAGGCAGAGTTAAAACAGCTTCAAAGAGATAGAATCTCAGCTCGGAATCATGGGCATTACATTAGCTGTGGGATGCTAATGATATCATGTCATTTTTCTTCTCTGCCACTTAAAACCTTTCGCCTGTGATCAGGTGCTAATAATGTGTTTGATAAAAACTTCCTCCCAGAGCAGAGACAACAGCGGAGGTGTGACAGAAGCTCAGCTCAGCTGTTCAGGGACGGGACGTAATAAAAAATACAGATGTCTAGAAAAGACCTGCCAGATCTCGGTGCAATGGTGTGTGGCCGTCCACAGGGGTGAGAAAAGCAGGCCAACAAACTTCAAAGTGGAGTCTGCTGCAGTTTTTGTGAGACATCTGTTTGCTTCATGTGCAAAAAACACCTGCATGCATTTTTTCAAAGGATGTGTCTTTTTATTATGCTCTTCTTTAAAATTCAATTGAGGAACACTAAAGGCTTGCTATAAGAGATTTCTCACAAACAGGCATTTGCTGAGTGAGTGCAAAAGCCAGAATATCGCCTGCACACTGCAGCAGACATGATGAATCTGCTCCTGGAGCAGAAAGGCACATAAGGGGGAGGTATGTCCTGGCATGGCTCTCTGTAAATGTTTCCAATGTATACCCACTTCCACACCCTATCATGCATGTTCCTCAACACTTAAAGAAACCCAGCTTAAAAGATAAACAGGGTGGTTGCCATGTGGAACTGGTCCAGTGATTGTTACTCATCTAGATATTTATAATAGTATGTATGTGAGACCCTGAATTAAGACATTCAAAGTATTTTTTTTATTCTAGATTCTATTTTTACAAATAGGTGCAGATAAAAATCAGACAGTAAATATCTACAGGTTGGTGTGAAATCATTTATACTGATGTTCACCTTCAAACTCCAGCTGTAAAAATTAAAAATCAGCAGCTGGAAGCGTTTCAAAAGGTTTTGGGCTCTGTTGTACAAGTTGTTTTGGCTAGTTTTATTAATCTCTGTTACTCCCGTACAGACTGATAATATACAGCCGTGTGTCATACTTACAGCAGCATTCAGTGCCTGGTCCAGATCTTCAATGATGTCCACCTCATCCTCCAGTCCAACAGAGAGACGGATCAGTGTGTCGCTAATCCCCAGAACCTCCCTCTCTTTTTCTGGTACTGAAGCATGGGTCATAATGGCTCTAAATTATGATGGAGGACAGAGATACTTACAACTGAGTTATGTACAGAAAACATCCTGAAATTTGGAGATGAGCACATTTGGGACAGAGATAAAAGTCAATTAAACTGTTTGCAGAGGTCTGATAAGGATTTAAGCTTAAGCTCTGCTGCCCTCTTGTGGGAGATCATGTAGAACTGCGACTAAGTGATGGAAAATGAAATGAAACGAATGAAAAATACTTTATCCCTTTTTCAGGGAAATTCAAATTGTAGTAGCTTTTTTTGTTAACAAAAGTGTTGCATTAGAAAAACACATGGAGAGCGCAGACCTCCACCAAGCCGCTCATTTCCACTCATTTTGCCATTTCTACCTCATTTTATAGTCTTACATTCATTTCATATGTATGCACGAATGGATTCATTGATGATAATTCCACAGGATCTTTGCTACAACGTGGTGTCTCTTGCATTTTTATATCTTAATTTGTTCTTGATGAAAAATTCCAAAGAATTTCTTCCTCTTCTTGCTCGCAGTATCCATAATTTTACCAGAATCCAGATCTATCTTTGACATCCTGCAAAACCTGTTGGGAACTTCCTTACTATTTACTCAACTGGAACATTTATTGTGGAGTTATAGGCATATATGCTGAAATGGCCCTATGATTAAGAATCCTCCTGGGTCCAGATGGTGATCCGGAATCACAATCAAAATATAATGGAATATAAGTTAGACTGAGACTCACTAGCAGAAAAAAATCATTAAGAACCTGTGGAATAGTTTTTGTGCAAACTTAGTAACAAGAAAGGCAGACAGGTAAAACGCTGGCTACTTCCTTGGTGGAGGTAGCAAACAAACATTCTCAAAAGGAATGAAAGACCTTGTTCGGAAATACTTACGGATGTTCAGCTAAACTCTCATAACCACCAAGACTCTCTGCTACTGCAAACATCTGTAATAAGAAAACAGCAAAGTAAAGCAAAGTAGATGAAGTAAAACAAATCAGAAACTGCTAAAGCTCCCTGCGTTTACTGTTTGGACCATTTATATTAATAACTTGATAACATGTACCTCTGCTCAATGTATGTTAAACTGCAAGTGATTAGATTATATAAGAAGCCAACATAAAGATATGCTCTGTAGTGGTTAATAGTTTGTAACACAATCTTCTTATAAAACCAAAATCAAACTAGTAATTAAAATCCTTTAAATTACTTTAAGGTTGCTGAGGAAGGTGGTGGCATGCTCAAGTTTCCCTTTAATGTAGAAGGTGATCATCCCTGGACATCCAGTGCATTGTTTCTTCATCACCTCATACTGTGGGTGAGAGGGCAGGCCTACACGGGGAGGGAACACATGAAAAACTGGTCAGTTAAGCCATTTTGTCTTAAACACAGAAAAGAGGTGTGTCCATTGCAACGCTTTTCGCTGACATTGCTTCATGTGCGCACATGTTTTTGGTCAATATAAGCAGAAGCAATATGCTTGGCCGACTGCTTTAAGAGGATACAGATTCATACCACATGTCTTCTAATACCATGTTTAACAGACGGAATGAGGTTTTGATACTAAAGCATTTCCTTTTCTTTTAAACTCAATTCTTCAAACTAAAAAAGTTATATTTTAGTCTCATCAGTCCATTGGCATGACAGACACCCCCCAAATGTAGATCTGTGGCTCAGTGTTCTGATGGTTTAATAGCTTAAAAATCAAACTGAATGACCTTTGTGAACTTTCATGTATCGATCATTGTTTATAAACTACTCCTGGGGAGGGCCACTATGGCCATGATTTTCTTCCACTTGTCTGTCCAAACTCCACCTTCCCAATTCTTCCCCAAGTCTGTGCACTGAACATCAGATTTTATAAAGTCTTTGTTTTTTCCGTATTTTCATCCCACTGATTAGAAGTTTTGGAATTTACTGTTAATTAATCCCAACACAACAATTTATCAGACTTTTCTCACTTATACATAAATAAAAAAATAACTGTCCAGGAGGAAGGGGGGTGAAGGTAAATTAGCAGATTCACAAAACTTTGAGCTCCACCCAAATAATTCAGCTTGGCAACCAAACTGGAATGTCAGTAAACTGGTAAGTAGACAGCTGAGCCACCTCTTCACAGACGCTGCACCGATCCCATCTGTCAACCTGGGCTCTTCTGAACTTCCCACTCTTTTGAACATGACCTCAAGAAAATTAAGCTTGAGGCAGAAACTTGCTCCCAACCAAGTGACTAATTCGTCCTTTTCTATCCCTTTACTGGCATGAAATTCAGGGTAACTGGAGAGAAGAATGCTGAATAGTCCATCTTGTTGAATTAGAATTTAACACATAACATGAGAGAAGAAGAAATGTTTGATTATGAGCTCTGGCTTGTTGGGACAAACACTCAAGTCGCCAGTGCGTTTTGAAAGAAGGTGCAAGAATCAGTAACATATAACATAGGGAACGTGTAGGCAAAGAATGATATGCCAGTTCTGCGAAGACAGAACATGCTAATTTATTCTGTTGTAAAGGGTGAATTAAATGACTCATTATGGGATTCTTCCATACAGCAGCATGCAAATAATATTTTCCACTGTGCTTAGAAAACACGGCTATATTTTCTGACTGAAGGGAAAAGAAGAATGTCTCAGTTAATGTGGTATGGGAACCAGTGGCGACACAGTTTTAAATCAATGTATCACCTGGGAAGATGACTCGCTCCACTCTGGGATCAGCTTCCAGGAATTTAGCAGCAGCCATGGCGTTTTTAAAGTGCCGCTCCATGCGGAGGTGAAGAGTCTTCAATCCACGGTTGCACAGGTAGCAGTCAAAGGGAGATGGAACGCCACCCAGCGCTGAAGCGAGGCAAGATTATGTGCAAAAAAAGAAAAAAAAAACAAAACACAAAGAGGTTACAAACAAAGTCTGGCAAAATCCAGATCATGTTAGCAACAGTGGAAAGAACAATTAAACTGAGAAGGTTTAGATTGGTTCAGAAATGTAGCCTCAGGAGCATGTTGGGTGTTTTATGGATTAATGTCGGTCAGATTCAAACAGCCAAAACTATGTAAGGCAAAGGTACTAAAAAAATCAGGACAAGAGTTTCACTGTTCTTAAGTAATTAAATCAAACTTAACTGCAAACGTTTGTGTTTTTCATTTGCGTTAATCTGCCTAACCAGTCATAAAAAACAGCAGAATCAGATGGTCCCTTATAAAAACACAGCTTGATATTTCCTCACCATTTTGCAGAAACTTCAGTCGCTCATACAGATCGTCTCTGTTGACTGAGACCAGGCCCATCACAACGTCGCTGTGCCCTGCAAAATAAAGAACAATCTAACTCCCAAGCAGAAAATCTCCCATTAAAACATTTTTCATACATCTGAGCACCGCACAGACCATAACATTTCCATATTTCTAATCACAGTTGCCAACAAAACCAGTTGTTCTCATTTTGACTGCTGAGGAGTAAGCATCTATTTGCAGTTCAAGTAAAATCTCGTGAGATTTCTTTCAGCTGAATTTCAGAACATTTTGCCAAATATCTCAACTGTAAAGGCTGTACCCTTTTGTAGAGTATATACATTATTGGCAGACATGCATGCATTCTTTTTTCAATGCAAATAAAAGATGCATCTTTATGATTAGGAAGGAAAATCATTGTAGCTTTAATGGTTGAACCTTTAATTACAGACCATATTGTTAACTTTTATTTGAACCTAATTGTTTATAGCGTTATTTATTTGAGTTTTTGTTATTATTAATAATAATAATAATAATAATAATAATAATAATAATAATAATAATAATAATAATAATAATAATACTTTGCAATCAAATCAAATTTTGTTTCTTTAATAGCTATTTTTTAATTTCTCAATGTAATACTCAACGGGGCAAATTTTTGCTGAGTACCTTTAGGTGTAAATGCAACATAAGTAACATTCTCATTGCCTCATTTTTACCCTTTTACGTTGTATTTTTACAGTATTTTACAGATTTGTAATAAAACCATTTTTCTAACTCCATTCAGATGAAAACGCAAGTGAATAAAAAGAGAAAAAATGTTTATATCCTACCATTCATGTATTTAGTGGCTGAATACATGCAGATATCGGCTCCCAACGCCAGGGGGCGCTAATGTGCACAAGACAAACATGGGAGTTAATCATTTAGTGAGTCTCTTCTGCATGAACTGGAATTTGATTGCAAGACACCATTAAAGTGCTGTTTCGTGGCCAAAAGAGTGTGAAAGGCAAATCTGTCAGTCTTACCTGGAAATAAGCGGACATGAAGGTGTTGTCCACCACCACCACTATGTCTTTGTTGTGCTCGTGCACCAACTCAGAGCAGACCCTGATGTCAACAACCTTCATCATGGGGTTGGTTGGTGTTTCAATCCACACAAGCTATATGAGTAAAGACGAACCATTTAATTTCATACGCAGAAGGAGGCGTGAGTCAAGCATGACAGGAATCAAGTTTAAATGTTGATCTATTTGAGATTAATAAAACAGTTATTACACAAATAGCTGACTCACAAAGACAGACACACCCAGTTAAGGACAAAGCAGGTTATAAACCATGAAGCACATCACTATAATTTAGTTCTACTTACTTTGGTATTGGGTTTCAGAGCAGCCTTCAGCAGCTCTGGTTTTGTGCAGTCAGCAAAAGAAATGTCCAGGCCAAAGTCAGCCGCGACTCTTTGGAAGTAGCGATTTGTGCCTTGAGAAAATGAAAATGATGCCATTTAAGCTGCCTGCAATATTCTTTCACATTACACGTTAAAACATCCTAAAGCCGCTGGAGTTACATAGAGTCTCACCTCCATACACGTCATCCATACATACAACCCCATCACCTGCTTTGAGCAAATGGGCGATGGTCACCGTGGCAGCCAATCCCGAAGCGAGAGCCATGGCTGCAGAGGGACAGAAAGCAGAAACGCTGCTGATTTATGACAACGGATGGGAGGAATCTAAAATAAAATTCTTGGAATGACAGTTTTAGGGTTTTTTGAGTTTTAGGGGGTTTTGACCATTTATTTCAGCCTCACTTACAGTACTTTGCTCCATCCAGGGCTGACACAGCCTTCTCAAGACAGTTTCTGGTTGGGTTTCCACTCCGGCTGTATTCAAAACCCTGAATGAAAACTGCATGTCGTGATTACCAGAATTCACACAAAAATACATTCATGTGTATTAAAATAACTAAATAAGACTTATTCTCACACAAGCTGCAAAAAAATAGTGAAAATGAGTTATTTCATCCCATCTTTTTAATAACACAATCATTAAATGCACTGAGCTGTCATGATCTCACACTGTATCAAGCTTATTCTGTTTAGAAGAACAGGATAGGACTACACACAAGAGCCGCACCCACCACTGCTGCACTGAACTAAGTGATTTGTTACCTATTTAGGTGAAGTCTGTGGTTGTTACCTGAGCTGTAGTGAAAATGTGGTTTGGATTTTTTCTGGTTTAAATACATGCAGCAATGTAACATGTTTGTAAGGTCGACAACAGTAACTATAAATGAGTGTATTGTGGTTTTTATTGTTTTATTAAGTGTATCAAGAGAGTAAAAAATGTCCACTCTTTTTGTTTTCTTAAAATACTTATAGCTTGAATGTCTTTGCAATGAAGGTATGCAAAATTGACTGTGTGAGAAAAGGCCACCTGTAACACAACATCAACCTTGCTGTTGTATGTATGTCTACAAGACATGAAGATCTGCTTATTTCCTCTCCTCTCTACCTATAAGGCTTGGTTTCGTTTAAACAAATCATGTACGAACTCAAAGAAAAGAGCTAATGAACTTGAGATAAATGGGAGGAAAACAACCTATTCTTGTTCAAACTGTTTAGAATAAACCACTACGGCAAAAGAGAAAGATAAGATCAAGTTTAACAAGTTTACTCTAGCAAATGGGTGTCTCACATCAAAGTCAACAGATAAAATAGTTCCTAGATAAAGCGACCAACGTAGTTGGAGAACTCCTGGTTTAAAAAACAAGTATGATTTGTTAGATGTGCTTGGAGTATACCTTTTTATTTCAGCTAAACCTGGTTCATTTTTAGCTGTTATCGCCACAACCTCAAGATAGGTTCTTGAAACTGGAAAAGTTGACAAATGATCAACTGGTCCCCGTTTCAGCACTTCATTTAAAGTGTGCCAGTGTAGCGCCTAACCTGTAATCTGTTAACCAGGACTTGACTAACCAACCACGTAATGATTGACAGGAACAAAGCAGCTTGTACAGAAATGTCCAATCTTTAGAGGAAGGACACAATGATAGTGAGTAAAAAAGTGATAATCAGACTACATGTTATACTCCTTGTATGGCTAAACAAGGAGAAATAAGCATTTTCTGTTTGACATAATCACACATTCATGTAATTCTGCATATTTCTATGTTTACAGATATACTCGGTATAGTTATTGTATAGTTATTTCTTTATTATCTTTTATAAATTCATTGAGCAGCTGTACTTTATAAGTGCAGTATGTGCTTATCTGTCCTGGAATATGATAATAAAAGTGTAAACATCAGATTGTTGGTGTTTTTAAACAAGAAAACGAATGAAGAGTGGCTACAAATCCTCTGAAACTGGGAAACTGGCTCTGTCGGTATTAGTTTATGTCCAAGCATTACGATTCTTTCACAGCTAAACATAATTTTGGGAAATATATCATTTTAAATCGTTACATTTAGTTTCCAATCGATTGTCTCCTCTGTCGTTTATTATATATTTGTTCCTCTATTGTTCAAAGAATCAAGCATTTTTCATGAATCGATATATTAAATGAAACGTATTTCCCTTTCTCCTAAACATCTGGATTCACTAATGTCTCACGTTACAACATATATTTCATACACGCGTATGTCACCGGCTTTCCTTAACCTCCCCAGCCCCCACCATTTAAAAAAGCCTAGTTACATCAGGCTACTTACGGCGTGGTTTCCTGGTGATGCCTGTTTAAATGTTGTAGATAGGGAAATCGGCGGCACTACAGCCATAGATGTCCATTGCTCCGGTTCCTGGCCGACATGTATGGCCTCTGTAGCAAAAGATTTAAAAGCCGTGCGGAAGCCGGCAAAAACGTCATTCTGCTCAGTTTGTTTGTCTGATTGAGCCATGGCTGAACGAACACCGGAGTGTAGTCAGGATGAGTACGCATTACTGATAAATGCTGAAGGGAAATACCATGTACAGGAGCTGTTCGGCAACCTCGTGCCTCTTAACCAATTAGAGCTCATCAACATGAAGCCGACAGTGCTGATTGGCTACTGTGTGAGGGGCGTCCTGCCCACGTTACGACAGCACGCTGTTTGCGCTCCCATATCCGACAGCGATGATGCAACGTCTCTTGTTGTTTAAGTAAGGGAGGGTACATTCTTCAATGCACAAAACTATATATATACATAAGTATATGTATATATACACATACATGGGTGTGTCTGTTTATTATACTATACGTTATTATAATAATATACCCTATTATTATTTAAAGCCACAATAAAATGACAGACTGTGAAATGTAGTTTCTTACTTGTGAAAGAAAGGGAAAAAAGGATGGGTAAAAGAAAGAAAGAAAATACATAAAGCGACTATTTTAGATGTGAGAATTGCAAAAGCATGTGAACATATGTTCACATTACAAAACGGAAAAGTCTGGTTGCATTTTCCTTCTTGAACCACAGGGGGAGAAAGTGTTCTGCAATACGTCAATAATCAAAGATTTTTAGAAGTCTGATAGTCTGAAACTTGTAGGAAGAAAGTACTGTACTGAACTTTTCCTTTAAGTTAAGCAGGATGCTAAAAAAAGGTATATTAATATTTATATATTTCTTACAAGTAAGCTTGGTTTTAACGCTACTATGATGTTTAAATAAAACTGTAAATTTCTAGTATTTTTATGAGATACATGTAGAAGAATGTTTGACATAATAAAAATTACCCTTGGTTGTATCTGCATATGTAATTTCAATGTCAAAAATATGCATTGCCACTATGTACTGTCGGAAAAAAATGGATATTTCACTAAGTGCCCAAAGATTGGAGGAAATTTTAAATATTATGCATTAATGGAATACTTTAATTTTATCTAACTGAAGCTTTTATAACATCTCTTTGAGCTGGTTGAAGGTTATATGATCTATCCAAGTGACCAGGGCGGAAGCAAAGTGTGAGAGCTCTGTCTAAGAACAGGTTAACTTCCTTGGTCTGAGGACATAAACATAAAAAGTAATGACACTGTGTAGAATGGAAACATAACAAAAAAGGTTTCAGCCTTAATACATATATTATTACAATTTGTATACATCACTTTCATAATAACAAAATAAAGCCATTTGTTTTAGAATAGGCATAAGGGACGTGGATGTAAGATGCAGCTAAATCAGTCTGAATCAATTTCTGCAAGAATCTAAGAAAGTGAATATATCAAGGCTGCATGGAGGGAGTGTTTCAGGTGCAAAAATCAGAGGCGTCCTTCACTCAAAGGGGGGCTGATGAGACAAAAGAAAGACAAAAAGCTTACTTTGCTGGGATAGGGTTTTAGGAAAGATACACTTATTGACTCATTGGAAGCCAGCCATGCACTGAACACCAAGGAGCTGTTTACTAAAATGAGATTAAAAGAAATACGTAATTTTAGATATGCTACTCACTTAAAACTGAGAGGCAAAATAACCTAGAAGATAGCCTTTTGTATGGATTTCAATGGTTACTAGAAGAATAGCTGTTGATCTTCTTTTAGCAAGTAGAATAGTGAAAGTAAAATCTAGCTTTACTTTTTATTTAATGTAATTTATTTATCTATTTGGTTGTATGTTTATTTATCTATTTGACAATGGCATTTTTTTTAGAAACCCTTATGGCAACAGCATCTCTATCTTCCCATGGTAAAGGGTCTTTTTGAAAAATCCTTGAAACGGATGGAGATTTGGATCACTCCCAAATCTAATAATTTATTCCTTATTCGGTTAAAATATCCAGAAAGTTTAATCCATCCAAAACGTTTTGAGTTTTCCTGCTGACAGACATACAAACATTTTATACTATTCTGGACTTGACTTGATTTCCAGGTAGTAATCGATAGACATACACGCACACACACACACACACACACACACACACACACACACACACACACACACACACACACACACACACACACA
>JBAMHX010000016.1:12666345-12677787 GCA_037177515.1 Pseudomugil tenellus | reverse complement strand
ATAGATAGATAGATAGATAGATAGATAGATAGATAGATAGATAGATAGATAGATAGATAGATAGATAGATGACCTTTTGGAACCTTCGCAAATTCTCGCGATAGTTCGAGCCGGAAGACTTCCGCTGAGAATTTTGTACGAGTGAAGTGTAGCCGCTTGTTAGGTGGTGCGGCAGCGACAGCTCAGGACGGCCGGAGGGGCGCAAACTGTTTTTTTTTTTTAATAATAACCCGGTGACACGAAACTGCTGCTAGTTCGCCTTCGAACAACCGCACGTTTTTGCGTGTATGGTGGATAATTACTCATTCAATTAAATGTTGTGCGTTTTTCAGAATTTGCGTGAAGACCTCCAACTGGCGAATCGCATCAGTTCGCCCGGAGGGACATCGTCAGCGACGACACCCTCTGCTCTGTCAGCGTCAACCGTTTAGAAAATGACCGGAGAGAAGATCCGCTCCCTGCGTAAGGACCACAGGCCGAGCAAGGACGAAGATTTACTGGAGCCGGACGAAGAAGCTGCAACCGGGACGTTCACCGCCTCCAAAGGGAACAAGAGCAGAGCGAGTAAAATCTTCAGCAACCACAAGTTAATCAAGTCGCCATCCACTCAGCAGCATAACCAACAGTCACAGATTAATGCTAACACCAACACACTGTCAACGTTGGACGTTATCGACGATAACAACAAAAACCCAGTTATCCGGACAGGGCAGGACTTCCCGGTGCATGAATGTGTGTTTAAAGGAGATGTCCGCCGCCTGTCGTCGCTTATACGAACGCAGAATATCGCCCAGAAAGACATACATGGTGAGTTTAGCAGCTGTTTATCACATTAGCACAGAAGGCTGGACCCATAAACAGTCATTAAGATCTACCAATTTCAAGGTCCAATGAAGCTTAGTTTTGCTAATAGGCCATCAGTCTCCATCATTCTTCTTCTTCTTCTGTTGAGTTTCACGGCGGTTGGCAACAAAATAAATAGTCTCCATCATCATTCTAACTGGTGGAGGCTTCTCCCAGCAAGGCCTGTATAACTATTCACCAAATGTGGAAATAGTTGAATAGTTTTTTTTACTGCAATTTCTCTAAATTCAATTGAACAAACAAGATGTGTAAGGGGTTTTGTGTTGGTGGCAGCAGTAGTCTTTCAGTCTACATTAAAAGAATGAACAAGCTGTCAGTAAAAGTCACAGAAGCCTTTTACAGATCTTGAATAAACACTTGGTGATAAGTTATATAAATGAAGTATTTGTGTGTAAAACTTTTGGCAATAGAAAGCAGCTCTTCCGCAGGGCAAAGTCTGCTCAGATAACACCACAATTTCCAAATAAACCCCTGAGCTGACAGAGCAACAGGATGGTCTTGTTCTTGCTCACATGTGAAGATGAAAGTTGGCCAGTATTTATGCTGAGTGTCACTTCAGGAATGTGGTCTTGATGTGCGTAATCACACAGGGTGTTGTTGTGGGACTTGAACCCTGACTTGTCAAAGACTTTCCCGCCCTGTTGCAGCTTTCTGTGGTTGACTGGTTTCTTAAATGTTAATCCCCATATTATTTAAGCTTCTAACGGAGCAGAAGTTAAGCTGACAGGTCGTTGCAACTGGTTAGGGTGTTTCTGTTATACCAAAATACTAGAGTAATAGGAATTAGCAATCATTGTTTTTTAATGTAATTTATTGAATAGTAAAATCTCTTTTTTTCCTGAATAATATTGAGGTAAAATGCATGAAATTATTTTTTTTACAGAAAGTGAATCCAACCATTAGTAAAAAAAAAAAAAAAACAAAACAAAAAACAAAACGATTCTGTTGGTCTGACTTTTAAAGTTACCATTGAACTGATTGATAGCTGTTGGTTCTAGTTTGTATATAATGACCTTCCCTGACAACAACACCCATGCCTCATAACCATTTATTGCACCACTAACGGGGCTATTCTCATCCATATCAGGGTTTCTACTGGGCATGCATTTCTTACTCTGGATGCTTGTCCACATTTCTTTTCCTTGAAAAGAAGCCTGAAGGAGCTGACTATGCATTCTGGCTTCCACTGAAAGCATTCGTCACTGCTTATGAAGCATATTCTATATCCTGGGATGAAAATTTGACTCGCTTCTGCCACGGCTGGGCAATTGTATTTCCTCTAAGCTTGTCAAGTGTGGCCCCCTCAACATGCTGTATTTACATTGTGCCTGTTAACAACCTGGATCACTGCCTGTTAAACTGAGATTTTGCATTGCAGTTGGTTATTAACAAATGATATTGCCTGTAATGGTGAGAGACATTAGAATAGACACACATTACCATATTATTGGCAATTAGATGGATTTAGCCAATTTAAACATGCTGTTTGCTTTGTTTCAGTCCAAAAGTGTTTATCATACTTATTTTTCTGATTTCTCCCTTTTTCAGGAAACACACCACTACATCTCGCTATTATGATGGGGCACAAAGGTGAGCAGTGTTAAAACAGTCGCTGTGCGGCATATTTCTGTCTCTGTCTGTCGTTGACTGTTTCTGTCACTCTCTGTGGATGTATGCAGCTTATGTTTGTGTTTCCATCTGTTAGTGTTCATTTCAGATGTGTTTTTTTCCCTGTATTTGTGTGTTAAAATTGTGTTGGTAAGCATCAGGAGACATTTGATACAGATCACTTCACATAGTCCCAGAAGGCAACAAGCTCATGCATGAATAAAGAGGCATAGTCATTTGATTTTTCTCCTGATCAAAATTAGGATTCATACTTTTCTACTCTTTGTTATGTTTTTACCTGATTATATATTCATAGGGGATATTAAATCATGCTTAATCGGTTTGGGCTGAAAATGATGATGTTACAAGAAATAAGACCCTCTCAGCTGCTAAAATCTCTTATTCTGATTTATGTTCTACTGCTGGCCCAAAGACTAATAATTTAAAGCTCGCTCAAGAGATGATTAGTGGAGATAGCATTTGCCAAGTCTGCCAGTAGCAGTTTTCTGCACATTTTGAGGTAAGAAGAAAAAAAGTGTTTAAAA
Organism: Pseudomugil tenellus; assembly: GCA_037177515.1. Classification (NCBI taxonomy): domain Eukaryota; kingdom Metazoa; phylum Chordata; class Actinopteri; order Atheriniformes; family Pseudomugilidae; genus Pseudomugil; species Pseudomugil tenellus. The sequence goes on along the minus strand of JBAMHX010000016.1, from coordinate 12,674,770 downwards.
CAGATCCTGCCACTCTGCATTGGACATCTTAGATTACCTTTTAATTTTGGAGTTTATTTGGAACATGTCTTAATAGAAAGGTGATTTGGGTTTTAGCTGAATTGCACTAGAACGGACTGAAAGCATGCTTATAAAACATTAAAGCAGTGACTGTCCAATCCATCGTCTACATGTAATTTCACAGGGAGACTTCAGAACATACTGATGAAAAATTCATTGACCTTTTCTTTTCAGCAGACATCCAGCGAGCATTTCAGGCATGTTCTTCCTTATACAACACACCTCATTTGTTGAGCAACTTGCATTGGAGCATTGGTTGCAATTGATTTTTACATTTGTAAAAGGTCAATTCCTGTCAGTGGCACGAGGCTCCTGCCACTACCTCCTGGTAGTTCAGCCAGAGCAGTGACAAAGTGTTGTGGCGGATTGGATGCCACGGGATTGATTCTGCTAATGAGGTTGCTTGTCTTTTGCCCGAGTTGCCCCAGTCCTCTGGGGATGCTCGGCGAGACATGCTGAGAGCTACAAGTATGAGATCACAGTCTGGGTGTGGCTGTGCTGTTGGGATGCAGCGGACAAGGCTGTCTTTGTATGTGTATCAGAGCAGCAATGACAGTTATGCTTATTAGTAGTCTGGATAACCTAAAACAAGTCTCGCCAGTGGAAATTTGAATGGAAAATTGGATGAGAGGGTTGGGTTGAAATAGTCGAGGCAGTATATTAGTCAACAGACACTGGTCATCCTTTCTTGCAATGCAAGGCAGGAAGAAACCTGCTGAGTGTGCCATTGGGCAAAAAAAAAAACACCAACAAATACTCAGGTTTGAAGATTATGTTGCTGTTTTTCAGCTGCCTAAAGTCCCAGTTATTGTTTAAACAAAAGATAAATATAACATTGGATTAGCACCTTTTTTTTGTCCGCTCTCATTTCCAACATGAGGGAGAATGAGAGATGATGAAGACTTAAACAGGTCCTCCATACAGCTGCTGCACTTGCAATCAACCAAGCAACCCACAGGGAGACTTCCTTTTGTCAATACTTTCACTGGACCGAATTGGACAACAAAGCATGGCTGACTTGAGGGCTGAAAGTAAATTTATCCAGCAGATATTTTTCTGCTTGATTAAGGTTAATAATTTAAACCTTGTTGAAATACAGCAAGAAACGGGAACATACTTGCAGACATGTAAGCATAATTATATACACATACTCTGCTATTACATCCATATTTAAGTCGTGGTTTGCTTCTCAAGTGGTAGCTACTGTTAAATAAATTGTCTATATTTGATTATGTTAATCCATGCATGTCATGGTGTTTTTCATGTGTGTGCTGTTAACTTGTGCTTAGTCTTTGCTTGGATGGATGTTAAAATACAATGTTTTTTTTTTTTTTTTGCTCTAACTTGATGACAAATGTAGCCTGTAACCTACATAGTGTTTACCCAAAAGTTCACATTGAAACAAACCGTTTACACGGTTTTCCTGTTACTAATGACAACAAATATATTTGACTTTATGTGCTATTGACCTCACTGAGAAATAGAAGACCATTTTGTGTCTTGTAATGTTTCTCTCATTAGAGCTGCCAAGGAAATACACTCATCCATAAGCAGCAGGTGGTTGCAGCTACTGTTTCAAAAGACATTTAATTCAAAACAAATACGACATATTTGGAAGAGTAAGCTCCCATATTTGCATTGTTATAACTTAAAAAGGTCCTTTATTCTTCTAAAGCCAGAACATATACTTCAGAATCCAGATGATGTTCAGCTCAGGACACAAGACTGGATTGCTCTTCCCATAGTTCTGCCAAATGTTGTTATTGTTACACAATCATCAGATTTAGCAGAGCGATGCAGAGGTCAAAGGCCTGGGGGGTGTGGGCTTATAGCAAAAGTGAGCTTGGCATTTGATTGCCTGCATTTTCTCATCATCAGTCTATGCTGCCAGCTGTTCCATCCCTTTGGCCAGTCTCAGTGTAGCCCAGCACATTAACACAGATGTCTGCCATTCAGTTTGTTGAAGCTTTTAGTTGTTTGTGAATCATGCATGCTGCAGTGGAATTTACAGCCTTTTTTTTTTAATTAGACCAAAAAATATTAGAAGTCTAAACTTTATCTTGCAAAAACAAAATAAATTATCAAGATAAATTATGTTAATTCATGAGTTTGCTTTAGCATTAGTACCTTTTTATTGGCATCTTTGTGCATTTTTCCTTACAGTGCCCCTATCTTGAATCTGGTTATGCGTCACTGAAAGGTGTTGCTGATAATTGCTCCTAAAGAAAGCACAGTTTTTTTTGGCTGCTGTCATTACTTGCCTTTTTATTATTCTGTGGATCATTCTTTGGATAGTCATTCTCCTCTTCTGTTGTGTGTATGTTTAATTAGTAGAAGCTTCAAAACACGTTTCTCTCTTTCATTAAGAATGTATGAGACCCTGGCTTCTGTCTCATAAATAAAACACGGTGGGTACGTTGTAGTTGATGTGGTATTGTGACATGTTAGATCTAAGAAGGTACTGTTTCAGGTTGAGACTGCTTATATTATTGCTTTTCTGCAGAGCTGTAGCAGACAAACTGTTCTGAATAGGAGCACAGCAACTAGTTTGAATGATTCATTGGTAACATCAGAAGCTTTCAATGAAATCTGAGCTCTGTTTTGAGTATCTGTGTTGCTTCTACTGGCCTAAATGGTTATTGAAATGGCTGCTTAAACCTCTAAAATAAGTTACTGCCCCATCAACAGAAAGCCCTTCATACCCACTAAGTAGCAGGCAGTTGGCACTTAACCTTTTGCTTTGCATTTGTGCAGTGTGCTGCTCACAGGACTGTGACTGTTCCTGCCCAGTGATGAGACAGAGTTATACAGATGCCAACTTTATAATGAATGATGTCACAACAAAACTGACAACCCAGCCGGAACAACAGGCTTCATTTTTGGCTGACTGTTCGTTTGTTGACAAGCTGCCCAAAGAGTGCAGGTTTTTTTTCTCACTTACTGCTGATCTTTCCATAGAAAACAGACTCTTTGCCTTTTGTTCTGTTTTTGGAATTGAAGTACAGCGTTGCGGATGATTCTGCAGAGTACCAGGAGACGTCTGTTTGTCATGTTTTGTGTTTTTATTCCGCTGCATCTGTGGATACAAAAGGAAAGCAGTATGTTGCACCTTGTGTTATTGAAGGTCCCATATGGCTTGTTGGTTAATGGGTCAGCTGTCATTTCAATCCTATACCCAATCTGTCTTTCTGTCAAACCAGGATTATCTTTAAATCACATTTACTGCAACAGAAAATGTCTCAAGTTTACATCAGACGCGTTATGTCTGTTTATACGTTACACACACAGCGCCTGTATCAGAACACACTGCAGAGATGTCAGATAAGTTAACAGTAAGAGCATCAGATTAAAGGGAAGAGTGCAGGAACAGGCAGGGTGAAACAGGTTAAGCCTTTTAATTGCTACAGATCTCATCTTATCTGAGGGGGAAGTAACTATAGCAACAGCAAAGATACTAGAAATTGTGGATGTTTTCTCTTTGAATATTGCACTTTGTGTGTGTTGTATATTTCTACCATCAAAATACTTGTTTGATGGACATACATGTGTTTCTGATTTGTGTATTTGTTTGATTGTCCTTGCAGAGTGTGCCCATTTGCTGCTGGCCCACAATGCACCAGTGAAAGTGAAGAATGCTCAAGGATGGAGCCCCCTTGCTGAGGCCATTAGCTACGGAGACCGGCAGATGAGTAAGTAGCTGAAATGGACAGAATAACACTGAAACAGAGCTTTGAAATCCCACCACTGCTGCCACGTAGGGACCCAATGCCAGTCAGCAAGTTCATTTAACGTACATCACCGTGGCACCATTGATGTTTCAGTTTGATTTTTTTGTTTGTTTTTTTCTAGTGAAATCGCAGACAAAACAAAAGTTTTGAGACTAACAAATGACTCTGCACATCCGTCCATGCTGCTGCCTCCCAGTGAGGCCACAATGCTGACCTGCATCTTTTGTTCCTCGTAGAGAGGGGCATTCCCCAAGACTCTCTGGCTTTTATGTTGCTGTGAAAGGCAATTCATTCTCCGAAGGTTGATTGTGTTCAAGCCCCCTAGCTTAAATGTTTTCTTCCCATAGTTTATAGCAGAGAAAAACTTTCATTTTTAATTTGTTTCGAACATTTTGCTGTTAATTCAGTTATATTCCCCAGAAAACATGGTTGTTACTTTTCATTTTCTTTGCTATGATTGGACAGAATGAAAGCAGTTTTGTCTTTCCGAGTCATGGAGTGGCTTGAACGTTTTTAAAATTCTGATCAGCTGGAAATTACATACTAGTATAAACTCATTCTGATAATTTCTGTGGTGTTTATGTTTGTGCATGTTTGAATCACATGTGGGTGACAAGACGGAAGAGTTGAAAATTGGCAGCATCAAAACAAAACAGGATGGTGGCGGAGACAATGTTTTTGTTAGAAACTGAAAGAGTTCATGATTATTGAGCATTTTGACAGCCAGAACGTTTTAAAAAATGGAAAAGCGTCTTCGAAACTAGCAAGCATTGTGTATCCCAAAAGCATTATGATCATATTAGACATGTCCATCATGCAAATACAACTGATCTAGTTCTTCTACTGGCATCTGTATAAACATGTCAGCTGGAATCTCCAGTCAGACTGAGTTTAGTTGGATAGATTAAATATTTGTGCATGTAAATGTAGCGAGTGGCAGGACGGGTACACCTCCTCCACAATCATGCCTGCCCCCCTTCGGCGAGTTGTTCAAGCTCGAACAACCCCTCTAGTCTGCTGTCTGAAGCTATTTTGATGTGATCCGATTCATCTTGGCTAAGATGTGAATACCACTGACATTGACATGTCATGTGTCAAGAAAAATAGATTCATATAAGAATCCTGTAATAACTAAATAATTTGTCTTTGATGGTATTTAAGCCAAGACTAAAAAAAAGTCTTTACTGCTGACCTGAGTAAAATAATGGGACAATTGGGATATCTATTAATGTGATTTTAAAAAAGTTACTTGTGTTTTTGAATATATTTATTTTTGTCAGTATTTATCTTGCATACCTTGGTGAGTCTGCAGGGAGGGGAATCAGCGTTGAAGTGGTTGATGATCTCTATCTTTATGGGTGGTACAAGCATCCTTTATAAGATTAAGTTAAAAATAAACAGAACCAAAAAAATGGAAACTATCTAGAAGCCCATAAACGAACTCATATATTTATATATAATGACATAAACAAATGTATAACGACTTACTTTGAATATCTTTCCTAACTCAGTAAACTAGATTATTTAGTGGAGGATAAGCTAAACCTCGGCTCACCTCGACAGCCATCTATTAAAAAAAATGCACATGGCGCTTTTGCAAACAATAAAATGCGGCTAGTGCCCTATGCCTTTAAAAATAATGCTTAACACTATTGCTGAGACTATGAATTCTACATTTCTGGGTTCATTTAGCTTGTTTTCTTACCCTGCAAATGGCTGTGCGACTATTTGTGCAGTAACAATGAGGCAGAACGGCAGAAGTGTCTGAATGGAAAGATGGGGACTTATTATTTCTGCTGCTTGGTGCAAGCAATGAGCAGCCATAGAGGGGAGCAGCTGAAGTGTCCCCATTAACTACTTCTCTAATGCCACTTAGCTTACTGCTGTATTGACTGAAGCTTCTAATGAACTCTGTGCTGGGGAGTAACCTTACCACTAACACTTGCTCGGGCATGACACCATATGTTATGGTGAGTTTTGCATTTAAGGTTTGCAGCAGTTTTTTCCTTGAAAACTCAGTTTTCTTTTTATTATCTTGATAAGCAGTAAGCATATGCCTGATTAAAAAAGCTTCATATCTTGCTGTTGCCCCTGTGTGAGAGAGTCAGCTTGACAAAGAGAAAAACAGATCATTTAGATCAGCAGGCACGTTTCTGCTCATCTTAGTGGACACTGCAGGAGGTCAGACTGGTGATGAAAAAAAAACTAACAAAAAAAAACTCGGCTGTTTTTTAACCATGTTTCACAACACTATAAAGTACAGGGTTGGGCCACTGTGCTGACAGCTCAGCCCAAAATCGCTGACCACGCACACACAATAAACACATTTGACCCTTCAGGTACGCAATGCATTTTGACAGTCATGATGGCTTTAAGCAAAAAAGGTGTTGAAATGATGTACGCTGTGACCATTTACTCTATTTAGTGTGATAGATTTTGTCCTTTAAGTTAAGTTCTGCTACACAGTGATTCAATTGCAGCCAAGTCAGCATTTGTCACGGTTTTGTAAAGGAAGTGGAGACCAACAGTGTGAGCTTCTATTTGTTTTACTAATAGACAAATGTCCCAGTATGGATGATACCTGGGCACTGTCCTAATTGTTTGATCTGGTTTGTTCTTGTTTCACATTAGTATTACTACATAAATTATCAATTTCCTAGAAAAAAAACCTCTGAATTTTTTAACAAAATAAAAATATCTATCAGAGCATTTTGTTAAATCCAGATAATTTAATTAATTACTAATTTCAACCATACATTTGTCAAGGTGGTTTTGTCACTTTATGCACTTTGTCTTTCTTTTTAAAGTTGTAGCTCAGAAATAGATGTTATGATGTGATGCTATTTCCGTCCCCAGCTGCCTTTTACTCACACTGCTGTGAAAGGAGGAGCAGGTTTAAAGTCTCTGAGACATGCTGCTGTTATCAGATGACGGGCTGCTTTTACATGAGGATGGCATGTATTTAATAGATCTGTGGAAAGAATATACAATCAGTCTAGAGCAGAATGGTCTGTTGAAATGTTTCAATTGAAATAGTTAGTTTACAGCAAGTCTCATCTCCCTCATCATTCATGTCTAACTGGAAAGTTAAGTGTTGCTTGGTGGGGCTGTAAAGTATAAGACTTTAAAACATGACAAATAAAGCAATGTTTTTTTAAGGTTATAGCTAACCATTAGTGTTTGTGTGTAAAGAAATATAACTTACAATACCAGGATAGAATAAAGCTTTGGTCCCTTTCTGTCGTTTTTACTTTGTACTTATGTTATTTAGATGTTTTCAATAGATTTATAGCTGGGCGCCATTTCTGATTGTACTGCAGCTTGAACATTGTTCTGCACCAAAGAAATGGACTAAGTTTTAAGTAAATTAGCCTACATTTATATTTAATTAAGCTTGTGAAGAGTAAAGTTATATATTTTCTACTGCACTGTATGTCAGCTCTGACCTGTATAAGAGCCTTCATCATCAGGATTCATAGCAAAGTGAAACCATATTTTAATATGAAATACAGACTTTATAATGAATGATGTAGTTTGAAATGCTGGGGCATTTATAATGACTGCAGTTTCAATCTCTTATACTACTGCTTAGCTAAATTCTTCTTCAATTAACGAGTCTTGGAAAGCCTCCCGAGCTGCTTATGTGTATCTATTTTATCATTAAGTCAATCAGCAGTTGTCCAAATAGATCTCATGACTGATTGTTAATAAGTAGAAACTTGTGATAATGGAAGCTGAAAACCGTCTCGTTCCATCAGCATGCAGAGGTGAAAGTACTGAGATCACTCACCTCATTAAGTTCCCCTATCAGTATCTGGTTGAATTGGCGCCAACATGGAGAGTTGGTTTGGTGTAATGTCGAGGCAGACGGCTTTGGTTTCTCAATCTGTGTTGGCTGGGTGGTCCGTGGCCAGATGGTGAGATTGTACTCCTTTACTTGTCATGCTGGGATGCGGTGAGGATCAGGAGGAGCCCCATCCAGAGCTTGTCTATATTCATTAGGCAGCCGGACCACAGATACACTCATCCTGTGTTAGCTGGTTCCCGTGTTGTCATGTGAAACAGTGTGTGTGCATGCCTATGCTTTCATTTGGCCTAGTTTTACCATTAAGCCCTCTGCCCCCTCTGTGCTGCACAGAGAGCACCAGCAAAACAATACAAGCAGCAGTATTCCCCCCATGTTTATGACAGTGGGGCAGCGGATGGTATTAGTGGGGTGGTGCCAGGGCACTCATTGCCTTAATACTAAAAACTAGTTGTGAACATTGTTGTGACACCCCTTTTATAGAAACAAAATCAACTTCAAAATGAAGCTTTTTAGCACACGTGTGATATGATTGTAAGGAAAACACTACTAAACTCTCCACAAAGATGTACAGAAGCTTGGCAGGTAGTCAGGCTGATGATAATGTCGTATGTCCACAGTTGTGTTTTATTTTTTATTTTGTACTCACCCCATTAAGTTGTAAGTTGCTTGTCACCGGCCAAACAAACATACTTTCATAGTGCCGGGTGGTCATTTATTCCACTCTTTGTTTCATTATAGCACCACAGTTACGTCACGAGCAACTGATTCCCCCGGTCTCTGCTGAACAGCAAATATCATTCAAATATAGCTCTTGTAGCTGTGTATATAT
>JBAMHX010000016.1:12648675-12660548 GCA_037177515.1 Pseudomugil tenellus | reverse complement strand
GAGCCTTATAGTCAAACCTTTCAGCTAGACATTAAGAGCAAGGTAATTAAGCTAATACATGAATTTCCTCTACACTATTACCATCTAGGATTATTTAGAGGAATAACTCAAAGGTATCATATAAGAACACATCTGATATACCTGCTGAAAAATACTGATGCATATAGCCTGCTGTTTTATATAAAAGGACAAGTATTGCAGATTAATTAAAAGTACCTAAATACATTTAAGCAATACATTCTTTTTTATTTTATATAGTTTTGGTTTCTACTTTGGTTTATTTAAAATAAGCTTGTATATGTCAATAAATCTGGCTATTTTAACCTTCTGCTTTTAGATACTCATGTTCCTCTGCTACATCTGAAACACCAGGCAGGAAAGATAGCAAATAAATCACAGGATTTAGTTATAGCAGTTATAACCCCAGGAAGAAGACCCTGAGCGTGTCTGGTCGGGGTCAAAAACTACACAGACAGGGCAGGTGGGGGGTGGCGGCAGTGAAGGGGATATCAGGGGTATTGTTTTCTATTTTCTCAGTATTTTGTTCTTTATCATGTTTGGAAAGGAAATTGGTGATACAGCAGGTGGACTTATCTGTTTTGTTTTTTTTTTCTAACTCCAGGAGCGCGTGGGAAACTTCCTCGCAGATTTCTATTCTGTGAATGGCCTTGTGCTCGAGTCCAGGAAGAGACGAGAACATCTGAGTGAGGAGGACATCTTGAGGAACAAAGCCATCATGGAGAGTCTGAGCAAAGGAGGCAACCTCATCGAGCAGAACTTTGAAGTGAGTTACACACCAAACCTTTGGCTCACTGTAACACACTTCCTGGACTGGATGCAGTGAGAGACCAGTAATCTCTAAGTTGAAGGAATCACATGTACAGCTTTGGTGCAAACTGGTCTATAACCACAGTGCTTGCCTTATCATTAACCTCACTGTGGATTTTATGATGACTTGGAGTATTTTACAACTTTCACTGGTAGTTTTTATCATTTTATTTGTAATCTCAACCTAAATTATATAAAAATTTTCCTCATTTTGCCACTTTATTCTCTATTAATGACATTTTTAGCAAAAATGGGAACAAGTTGGGGCACTAAATGTGCCACTGATAAACCTCCTGTTTACTTACACCTGCAGCGTAACCACCAGTCCAATCCTGAAACTGTCCTGTCCAGCTGGAACCTCGGGGTATGACATGAGACAAAGCATACGTCAGTACTTGACTGTATGCATTTGAAGATTAACCTTGTTGGAACAGCATGAACTTCGTGACAGACTCTAAAGAAACTGCATGCTTTATTGAAAAATTCCTGTCTGGGTCTCCACTGATGCCTCTTTGATGTCTTATTTGCTTTTAACATGAAAAACTAGGAAAAATGCCTCTTAGTCACCCACTTTGCATGGAATCGACTCCCTGTACTGCCACCTGGTGGTGAATGCTTGGAAACAGCACCTTATTCACACACTTCACCCACCAAGCCGCCCCCTCACTACAGTATGTTCCAGTGTTTGCTTAGCAAGCCCTTGTCAGAAGAGCAAACAAAAAGCCAGTCACATAGTGAAGACAAAGCTTCTCAATGAATGCCTGTTAACTGCTCACTTGTTTTTTGTGGACTTCCTCTTGTTCCGTGCTGGTCTTTGTCTCACCATAGTATCCTCTGTTGTCTTCCAGTCCTTTTTTATACTACTATGAATTTAGCCCACTCGCATTCAAAGGGCAAAATGGTGTTTTGTTGTGGACCTTTGTGTCATAGTGCAAAAAGGTTCTCCTTCCACCTCAGCTGCTATGATATAGGTGTGTTTTAAAGCAGCCAGGGAGATGAGGTCATCAGTCAGAGCTTGACCATGTTGATTGTACAGATGATAATTAAAACCCCCCAGTGCCATGGAATGATAAGCTAGGATGTGGCCGGCATATCAACAGATCAGGGTCTGTTCTCGTCACATGCCAGACCTGGTACTCTGGCCTGAAAGCAAGCACTTAAAGGTGCGAAGCTAATGTCTGTTTTTGTCTCACTTCAGTTTCAGCTGTTGCTTCGTATAGTTAAGGGAGTTGATCATCCAGCTGACATAACTTACAAAATACTCACAAAATAGAGGTCACACAGTAATGAGCAGTTTTTCTAACCTGCACATTCCCAAGTAAAAGTTCCATTTTTTTCAGACTAACAGGATGGCACCCGTCCCAGATCCAGTTCAGGGTCAGGAAGAACAAGTTGTCTAATCCCTAAAATAACCTGACACTGAAGAACACTCACTCAACAAGGCTGTACAGACTGCTTTTCACAGGAAGGATGATTCAGTTTGAGGATGAAGCCTCTGCAAGTCTTTATGAGTTCACTTTGCTCTCTTTGCTGTTGGTGAAAATAAATTTGCAGCAGAGTTTAAACAAAGGAAACATTTTATACTTTCTTGCATTCGAAGGCCACTCAGTACACTGAGGCTATGAGAAAATCCAAGTATCTCTTTCTGATAATCCCTGGGCATATTTTTATTTAGTTCAAACAAAATGAAGTCAGGTAATCGTTTTTAAGGATTACTAATGCGTACTGTTTAACTTTCTCAAAGCTCACATTTCAACAAAAAAATGGAGTTTGATCTAAAAATCTGAAAATGAATAAAGTCCAGGAAACTGATCAGGTCAGCAAAACACACTAAAACATTAACATTAAGTGTGGCATGTAAGCGTGAACATGTTAAAAGCTATACTGTGTAGGCTGTCTAGTGATTCAGTTCTGTGTGTGTCCCCCCCCCCAAAAAAACCCCAATAAACCAAGAGGCCAATATAATTTAGTGTTCAATGCCCTCTAGTGGCTGTCATCATGCACATCCCCACTCAGAGGAAATAAATGGCTCCATTTAAATTATGTTTTGAAAGGAGAAGGTATATCTATATTTCTATTGTACTCCATCATTTTTCAAATTTGAAGTGGAAAAAAATAAAAATGCAGACTCTGAGCCTTAATAAATAGAAAAAAAACATACTAATATCCCAAATAAACAGTACACAGACTCGTACAATGGCTTCACTTTTAATTTTGCATGTTTCTGTTGGTGCACTATCTACTGAATGGCAGCCTCTTGGTTACAGTTCTGTCATGTTTTCTTTCTCTGTTGGGTTCAGGATGATTTATAGCAATAACCTTTGGGCAGAGGGTGTGTAGACAGCAGCCAATGGCAGCACTTGGTTGCGAGGGTAGCAAAAAGTCAGCTATCAGCACAAATCCAGATGTCCTTCATGTGCTGACTCTGTGTAGATGTCCTAACATACAGTCACACAACTGTTGACAGATGTTTTTTAAAGTCTTGTTTCTAGAAACAACAAATGCTAAATATGCCCTTCTTGAAACCGACTGATTCTTAGTGAATTGTCCTTCTTTTTAAACAGTATGCTTTTGAGTCCATTTTTAACTTTTTAACCATAAAACAGAGTATTGTCAGCTTTGCAGGGTGGATAGTACGTTCATTTACATTTAATTGTCTGTAAAACAGCTCTAAAGATTGATTATTCAGTTAACTTCAAGTTCTATAAATTAGATAAATGTAATGAAAAGCTGAGTCTGCGCTCACTGTAACATGAGGACGAAATGAACAATTAGACAAACAATGGGCCCAGCTGTACATAAAGAGACTGATAAAGTGGAAGAACGTGTACGGGGGGTTGTTGAGTTGCTAGGTCACCAGAGCATTTCAAGGACAACAATGATTTCAGCTGAATATAGACTACATCTAGTTTTATCACACCATGTCATTTTTGGTTTGCTTGGGTTTGAGTTTGTTCTCGTCAAACTATTCATTTATTAAATCATTTATTTTCCTTCATTTTAGCCAACAAGGAGGCAATCTCTTACTCCCCCCTCACCCAGCACCATATCATGGGAAGAATACATCACTGCTGACAATGGAAAGTAAGTGTTGAGAATTTAAAGATCAAAACCCACAATATTCCTCTAGTCATTTAAAATGTTTGGAGGATTTTCTGCATCTACATAATGACACACTTTAAGCTTTTAGAGAAATGATTTCATGTTGTTCTGGTCCTGTTTTACCCCCACCCCCTCCTCCCCAAGAGCGCCTCATCTAGGGAGAGAGCTGGTCTGCAAAGAGAGCAAGAAAAACTTCAAAGCCACGATAGCCATGAGTCAAGACTTCCCTCTGGGGATTGAATCGTGAGTGTGAACTCTAAGCTGCCCTTCAGACGATTAAGATGCATGCTGCAAAAAAAACAACCTATTTGTCTCCTGGCACATGCATCATGGTGATTAACACGATCTGTTTGTTAAAAGGGAGGATAATAAATGTGCTATTTTAACCTCAAGTGAAACAGTTTTTTAAACCTTTTAACTGCAATGACACATTGCAGGAAGTTGTTCAATTTATTTTATTTTTTTAATCTAGTTTCCTGTTTGTAATCTGTGGCCATGCGTTGGTTTCGTTCTCCCTCAGGTTACTGAATGTTTTGGAGGTGATTGCACCCTTCAAGCACTTTAATAAACTCAGGGAGTTTGTTCAGATGAAGCTCCCTCCAGGCTTTCCCGTCAAACTCGGTAAGCAGAGTTTTACTGTGGATCAGTTTGTGGTCGTTTGGGAAATGAGAGGGAGGTTTTTACTTCACACTTTGTTTTGAATCTGGGGGACAAAAATGTGATGTTTAAATAAAAATATTTGCTGAATTTTAAACATGATTTTCTTATCTGCTCTTTGTGCCGTGCAGACATCCCAGTCTTTCCTACAATCACAGCCACGGTGACATTTCAGGAGTTTCGCTACGACGAGTTTGACCAGTCGATTTTTACAGTTCCCAACGACTATAAAGAAGACCCAAGTCGCTTCCCTGATCTCTAAACTCTCACGCTGGACTTTCTCAGCAGGTGACGTTGTCTTTGGAAATATACCTTTTGGGAAAAACAAACAAACATGAGACCCCCCCCCTCACCCACTCCAACTCTGAGCAGAAACAGGACAACTCTACATGTGACCAAGCTTTGGGAGAAGCAGAGTTCTCTTTAGCCAAGTGTGTTTTTTGAGGTGTAACGTTGCAGGTTCTGACTCTCACCCCCAGGCTTGGTTAAATGAGGTAGCCAAGCCAGGTTTGGGTCGGTTAATCAGCGAAAGGGCATTGATGTTTAAATGAATGACAGCAGAGCGGATCAGTTTTCTGCATATGGAGTATGAATATGAAATGACAACCAGTTCAGTCAATGCTTTGTATTTAAGTATGTAAGTATTGTTTATAAAGGGACTATCTTAAACTGACCTGTAGTAAAGCACTGGTCTTACTGTGAGGTTCTGGGTGGAATTCCACTAAGAGTTTATTTTTAGGTTCTTCTACTTCTGTAAAACACTGAAGGTGCAAAAATGATTGTTCATTTTAGTTTTATATTAGACTTCCGGGTAGCTATGGTATAAACAAAGACTGGAATCTGTAAAATATTAATATGATTTTCCTTCATTAAGTTCCAGGAAATGCACCAGTTACTCATAAAATATCAGGATTTGGTGATATTTTTCATAGATTAGCAACAAAACAGTAAATTAGTTGTGAAACATAAATGATTTTGTACGTGAAAAACCTAAACCTAACTTTTTTGTAGAATTCCTCTTCGACTCTGCACATGTCAGAATTACATGTATGATTTTAATGGGCATGGAGTAGCACATCTGAATGTTTGGGCACTATTTATGATTCACTACGGCTACTTCCGAGTTGAGTTCACAGACACTCATTTTATGATACTCAACCTTCAATTCCTGCATTTAAAATCTAAAAGTTTCATCAAGGCCACGCTGTATTGCTGAAGGTTTTTATGGCACCAAAGTCTCTCTGGATGGCAGCCAGTCTTCGGTTAAGTTAAATAAGCCTTTCATCTCTTCACCTTATCAGACCTTCTAACAAACATTGCTACAGTCCTACTAAAACCTGGATCGTGGAATGAGCAGATTTGACAGAATCGCCAATTCAATATTCATGCTTTTTTGATACATGAAACAGGCTTTTCCTCTGCACAGTACATAGTTCAGCTTTTTTGTCATTTTTTTTATCATTTAAGATGAAAAGTCTCAGACATTCTCTAAAAGAGGACATGGTGTTTTTTTTTTATGTAGAATCAATTGATGTTAGTTTATAAATGGTGGCACTTTTTGTATATACCCTTTTTTTAAAAAAAAAAAAAAAATCTCTTTAATTCTCCAATTATTTTTCCAGTAATGAACCTCGAACCTCCCTCAGGTGTGCTGAAACTTATTTCAGCCATGTGAAAAAGCACAAGTCATCTGGAAAAACATAAATGACACGCTGAGGAGCGTTCAGAGGTGCTGCTGTTACACAAGCTCTTCTTGTTGCAGGATGTTGCTGTTGTATGAGCGACTCCAGTTTTTCAGCACCCTAACAATTCAAATGTGATGCTTTTTTTTTTACGTCTAGTTAACATGTAATTTAATTGTTCATGACATTCCTTAGTGCAGGTTAAGTGCAGCTAGTGGAATTGTGCCTCCTCACTGATGTAATGCTTCACATTTTATTTAATACTCCTCCCTGACTTCATCTGCTCTACTTAGAAATGTTTTCTGTAAGAAATGTACCCAACTCATGTCAATTGTACAGCAAAACTGTTGTATAAGTCTGCAACACTATTTTCATATAAAAAGGTACGAAAATAAAAATCCACATATCTAACCAAGTTCTGACTTTATGCTTTTCCACATATTGTTGATGCTAAAAGGGAAATCCAGACTCTCCTTATTTAGACTGAAACCTGCAGTGTAAAACAAATATTAATAGTGATGTCACAGCTCAAGAGGTTGATCCCATTTTATTTACTTTGTAAAATCTATTGAAGACAATTCAGTTCATCGCAACAACATTTCTATCTACAATGTATACGTAAGAGTTAGAAATGGGAGGGCTGAAACATAACAGTGCATCATCATTAAAGCAAAACAGTTTATATATATATATATATATATTCATCTATATATATAAAAAGGTGATGGGCGGTGAATGACAAAAGGCTGAATCCTGACGAGTACAATATTTACAGATAAAACATCTTACAGATAATATTCAGTAATCTGTCAGGAAGAAACAGCTGGAGCAGAAAAAGAAACTTCCACAAAATCTTTTTTAAAAAAAAGTACAACAATGACAGCTTAAACCATTTTTAAGTGTTTTTAAAGGCTATACAAAAATGACCAGAATGATCTACAGCCCCCCCTACAGTTAAGACAGAATCTGGTTAACGGTGTGATCAGGCAGACGTACTGCGGCCCACATGAAGAATACAAAACCATTTGGGGAAACTTTAGTCGCTCATCTCCATGTCCTCCTGATGGTGATCATCTCCATTTAATTTAGACTTTTTAGAGATTTGAACCTCTTCTCTCTCCATTTCTCCCTGGCCTTTAGGGGAGGACACAGAATCGGAGTCGCTCTTCCTTTCATCCCCCTCCTCTTCCTCTCCTTTTTCACTGTCGTAACCCTGTTCCTCCTCATCGTAGTCCCGGGTCACCTGCGATGCAGTTAATTGTTACTGACATTATCATTTAAGTCGCCTTGCAAA
Organism: Pseudomugil tenellus; assembly: GCA_037177515.1. Lineage (NCBI taxonomy): Eukaryota > Metazoa > Chordata > Actinopteri > Atheriniformes > Pseudomugilidae > Pseudomugil > Pseudomugil tenellus. Next base: position 12,652,985 of record JBAMHX010000016.1, on the reverse strand, counting down.
AGTACAAATACAGCTAAAATGTCAGGTTTAATTGGTTGACGGCATCTGGAATATTTATTTAGCAGCTGACACAGTGACCTACACGGAGTGGACATAGTGGAGATACTAAGAATAATACTACTCGTGCTACCACTAAAACTACCTAATTTGCTATATTCCTGTGGTCAATACCAGCACTAAACTATCCAAAGCTTTACAGTACGCTTTTCAGACACCCACCCCAAAAATAACTGGACTAATTCATTTTGAGTGCACATTGGCCCCACACAGCAAAAGCTAGCTTGTGAAGCTACAGAAGCTTCCATGTCAAGCAACATAATTGAGAAACATCCCTTTTTGTTAAATGTGAGCTGGAACTATGGCTGTGTCGATCCTGACGCAGCAGCCTCAGTGAAAATTCAGCAGGTACCTGGATGTTATGGTCCTAAGCTGGAGTAAGTAAATATCCATGACTACTACAGCTAGTTGACAGAACATAAGGGTAATTAGATATTTCCCCTGAACTTAAAAACCAAGTGGAAATGGATTTTTTAACAGTGTGAAGTGGGCTTTAGAAATCATGTCTTGGCTTTTGTACTCTGGGAATGTCTTCATTCTGTGATAAAAGAATATGCAACTGCATGCCGGGATGGTTAGTTTGTCACGTTGTGATAAAAGCCAAGTGAGGTTATTCTAAGGAGTTAAATATCCAACACTTAACTTTAACATTGTTTTCACCAAAAGCTGTATTTTTACATTTTCTTAAACAATTATTTACACTTAAAGCTCTGATGTAAAAGTTCAAAAGTTTTGACTACTTGAGCTTTTTTTAAAGTAAAATGACAAAAGAATAAAATTTTTACTCCACCAACCTTAACATCGCCTTTCTCACTATCTGACTTGCGATCACGATCTCGCTCCTTGTCTTTGTTCTTCTTTTTCTTACTGGTGGAGCGTTCTCGTTCTTCTCTGTTACGGTCCCTGTCCTCCTTCCTGTCTCTTTCCCGGTCTTTCTCACGTTCCTTTTCCTTCTTCTTCTCCTTCTTGTGCCTGTTGAGGTAATAAATGCATCTCTTATGATCTGTGCTCTTTAGCTGATGGTCATTTGCACCTGATTGTAATCTAATCTAAAATGGCAAATACAGAAAATATGCACGTATAAGACTACCGTCTGGGTGATGGAGATCTTGAGGGCTTCCTCTTAGGGGACCGGGAAGCGCTGCGACTCCGTCTGTGCCTCCTAAAACACACATAGATTTAACTGATTTGCAGCTTTAATTACAACATGATTCAATAACCACGAAAATCATGATTGCCAAACAAAACATCAAAACTTATCACCCTACTCACCGACTGATGCTTCGAGACCTCCGGGCACTGCTGTAGCTTTTAGGCGGTGTCTTGGACCTTTTCTTGGACTTTTCCTCCTTTCTCTTGTCCCTGTTAAAATTTAAGCAACAACAAAAGAAAAACATACATCATAGCAAAGTGGAAATTAGAGGAAAATATGGGAAAAAAGCCCCACAGTTCCAGTAAGCAAAGTTCTTCCCACTTCAAGGTTTCAACTGAAAGTCATTCTGCAGCAGGGATCAGCACACCGTCAGCAAGACAATAAAAAAAAAGAAAATACAACAGAGAAATTGCTTACCTAGATCTACTGCGGCGGTTTCTCTCCCGAGAGTGGGTCCTCCTCCTCCGTGGGCTCTTGGACCGTCTCCTACTCCTTGAATGAGATCTACGCCGAGACCTACTCTTTGAATGTCTGCTCAAATCAAAGTAAAAAACAAAATCAATCACTTGTATCAACAACATCATTTATTTGCTGTTTTTCACAAAGGGTCCTATTATTTGTGTTTTATTCATCTTAACCTGTGGCTTGAGCGAGACCGGGAGCGCCTTCGGCGTGAACGCGAACGGGAGCGGGAATGCTTGCGCTTGTCATCCTTCTTACCTGCAACAGAAAAGACAAAGTCAAACAAACGCTCGTTAGTAGAAAGGCACAGCTCACATGACAGAGCAAACATTTCACAGCTTCGAATTCCAGTACACTTTATAAAACAGGCAAATTACTAGAAAATCGGCATTTTAAAGTCAAGAGCCACCTAAAAACTACTCTTACTTCCTGGTTCGATGGCAGCAGAAATGAGGGACTGGGCCTCTCGAACTCGCTTCATGGCCTCTTCAATCTCCTTGTTGGAGGCATCTGCCTTCAGACCTGGATTTAAATTCAGTCCTGCGACCAATGGATTCAATCTGCAAACAGCATCAGTCACTTAGACTTTTCTTTTTTTTTTTTTTTTAAAAAAAAAAAAAAAAAAAGTAAATTGTCTGATTAATGGCTGCTGGGCTGAGGGCAAAGTTTAGGACTATGTATGGTTTCTTACTTTGGGTCTATGGACTGCATGAGTTTGAGGAAATCTGCAGAGAGAGCCTAGAAAAACAAAAGATGGCAGACAGTACAATTACTGTTAGAAGTAATTTATTTACGTTTTGTCTGTTTTTAAACATGCTGTGATGTAGGATTGGGCTATATACGATATATATCGTCTAGATGATAGAATGTCTATCAATTTATTTGAGGCTACAAAACAAATACATTATTTTATCACCAATGCAAAACACAACAAACATTAGACACATTCAACCAGCAAAAGCTGCAAAAGAGCGGTTGCGAAAGTGCTCGTAATAAACTTCAGACGCTGAATCAGACTGTTGACCGGGCAACACTATAGTCATATTTCCCACAGATGGAAGGACATATTTGTGCTAAGTGCTTTCTATTGCGTGCGCAAGAGAACGAAGAATATTATGTCTGTGATAAGTCTTTTTAGTTTAAAAGCTCTGATGCAAACCGTCATTATTACACAGCTGAATTCCCTGCATTGCACAGCTAAGTCTGATGTCCGGATGCATATCGTTATAGGGATATAAAATTAACTATATTGTGATGTGAGATTAAGGTCATATCTCCCAGTCCTACTGTGCTGATACTAAGCCCTTACCTGGGGGTTCATGTTGGGCCCTGGAATTCCCAGGGCAGCCATCTGCTCCATGTTTGGAGCTCCAAGGCCTCCAAATGGTGTAGCTCCCATCTGAAATATTGGGACACTCGTTACACTACAACATTCTTCATTTACTAACGAGTTTCAACGTTTTTCTAGGCTGGCTGAAGATGATGTGGAAACATTTCACAATGTTCTCAAACTTTTAAAGACTTTAGAAATAGTTTATCTTTATAAGGATGATTCAGTAAAGTTAATGTGACAACTCACTGATGGCAAAGGATTAGGTGTTGGAAGAAGACCTCCGCCAGGCATCATTCCTGCCACAGCGTTGGCTGGAGCCAGCAGCGACATAGCTTTAGATTCATCAGGAATGACTCCTGGAGAAAAACAGGAACATTTCAATACGTGCTTTTTAAAAAAATGTCCACAACACTCATACAAGACTTGCAGACAAGCCACCTTAGTCTAAAACTCTGAAGTAAAAATAAAGATACATATATGTCTAAATAAAAAAAAAAAAAAGGATAAAAATCCATTTTCTTGTCTTGTCTGTAAATCTTGATTCCTGACTTTTGTGTGAATGTACAACTCTAGGATTAGCAGTTACAAGTTTAAAAGTCACAATACACACTTTGGTCAACACTGCCAAGATGTTATCACCTGTACGTGTTTTTTAAGTCATGAACCAAACGCTAGCAAGCACAGCCAGTTCTCCCGTGGGATGTGCTCTCAACTTTCATTAGATGTTTTATGAACAAGCGACTCACGCCGGCTGCTTCGCTATAAAGCACACAAAAACATTGAGATACAGAAAACAAAGTTCATGATTTGGGTGTAGACACAAGGGTACATTTCATCATCACTTACCATAACCACTACAAAAAACAAAAAGAAAAGGATCAGTAATTTTACCATCTCCATCCTTTTGTTGGTGGTTACTTTGGTTTTTTTTTTTTTTTTTTTGCTTTTTTGTAGTGGAGTCATAGAAACAAAGAAAAATAAACACCTGTTTTGTACAGTTAATAAGATACAAAACAGCTAAACACTAAACAATGTTTTTTTTAAAAAAAAAAACATTTTACAATCAAGGGCTTTTGCCAGCAATAATTATGATAAAATCATGAAAAATATTCCCAAAGCTGAAGAAAACCGAACAGTAAAATTAAAGGGAAAATCTTATGAGATGATCATCCATGGCAGTGCAATCTGAAAACAGGCTATCTTTAAAAGACGACATTTTGTTTTCCAACATTAGAGAGAGAGAGAGAGAGAGAGAGAGAGAGAGAGAGAGAGAGAGAGAGAGAGAGAGAGAGAGAGAGAGAGAGA
>JBAMHX010000016.1:12599927-12613841 GCA_037177515.1 Pseudomugil tenellus | reverse complement strand
TTATATTATATTATATTATATTATATTATATTATATTATATTATATTATATTATATTATATTATATTATATTATAATCAGATACAGTATAAATATTTCTATGTGTTACATTAATATGTAGTCTGGACCCCTGGTGCGTTTTCACCATCTTCTGTCAATGCCTCTGACTCACCTGCACAATCAAAAGTCTTTCATTCAGAAAACTGTCACAAAGGCCGCAGAACCCATCATTTACTGGCAACAAGTCAACTTTCAAGAATGACCAGTGTCAAAGTGAGCATCAGCAACATAAAAAACTGTTAAAAGAGCAGAAAGCGAAAGACAAAGTCGTTCACGTGACCATAGAACCCGTGGCTTCCCCCTTTAAACATTGAAAGTGGAGTCTCACATGTTGCTGTAAATGTTATTAGACTTTCATTACTTTAGAGAGTTTTTGCATAAAGTAACAAAAGTGTGAGCTGGGAAAGTTATTCTGATCTCACAAATCTAAAACGTTGCAGGGACAGCTTTAAAGAGTTTTTAATCAAAATAAAGATGTAGCATTTATAATGACCCTAATCATTAACTTGGGGAGATCCATTCATCCTCTGGTGTCAGAAACGTTTGAATACCACAGAGGCATCTTTCCTTGCTCCATTTGTTTTCTTCTGTCTTTCATTGTGCAATTCTAGTCACAGAAAAGACTTTTTCATATGCAAAGCAAGACATAAGCATATACCTCCATCTGCCTCCATCTGCAGCCTTAAGGTGATTCCTCTGTTGTCTTATTCAAAGCATCAGAACATCTGCTTTGTTCTCAACAAGGATTGGGTCATGAATTAGCAGATGAAACATCAAATGGTATTACTCAGTATTGGGTTGACCACAACATCATTTCTGCATCTCATTAAATGAAGAAAATCGTTTTTATTGAAGATCAAAGGAACCTGAAAATCTGTGATAAGCAATGTGACAACCGTTAAAAGGTTCTGCTGAAGACAACAGATTAGAAGGATCTTTGCTCTTTAATACTCTAAATTTAAATTATTTTAAGAAATGTTCCTTTGCATTGTGATCTTGAGTACAGTAGAAACTGTATAGCAATTCATACAAATAATTTTTATTTACTTCTTTGCTATGCATTTAAAGTACGACAAAGTTAAGTCACAGATCCCTTGTGCTTGCTCAGCATGGGGATTGGAGAGAAGTCAAGGACCAATGCAATCTATTGGTTTCCTTAACCAGACTATTTATTATAAATTAACTCAAAATAATATCTGTAACTTGCCCTGATATGATGTTGTGACTTACCACTATGCAGATTTATTTAAATTGAACTAAATTAACTGATCAATGACGCATAAAGGCAAATTGTTTACTTTTTTTTTATATTTTAAGCTTGCTATATACACTTATACTCTCTGCAGAGTTTCACAACATAATGCAGAGATGAACAGAATGAGTTTGGTACTCTGCCAGTTTAGCTTTTAAGTGCTGAAAGATGGTTTTCCTCACATTAAAAGACCTTCAATCTCTCACATAGTACTGCATTAAAACTTTTAAAAATTAAAAGTCCAGAGGGTGGAGACACTGTGTACTGGCAGCAGGTTGTATTGGAGACATGACAGACAACTATGACAGTGTATAAAAATGATCTTAGTCTTAGAAGCATCTTACAGAGATTTAAAGCTGCACTGTGTGAGTAAAACAGAGTATTCTGTGTCCATTTCTGTTTCAGAATAATATTTCTTTATCCCTTTCTGAACCTGTGCAGGTGCTGCTTGCATTAATCACATGTGGAAAGAAATGAGCTTTAACGTATCATTAACATGTTAACATTGTTATTTTAAGTTGTCTTTCATTTCAAGTTTGGTATTTTATTTTTCCTGTTTTGTTCCTGCTCTCTGGTTGCTTCTTTCTTCTTTTGCTGATTATCACACCGGCTCTTTGTTAATTAATAACTTTGCAAATATACCTCATGGCTTCCTCAACTTTTTGCCAGATCATTGTGGTTGCTAATATGTCTTGTGTTTGTGGTTTTGTAGGTCTTTCGCCACTTTTCTTTAAAAAAAATTAAATGTATTTTTCACACATAAACCCAACTTCTATCTGTCATCTCACACTTTCTTCCTCACAGGCACTGTGATGTATATAAATATAATAAGATCGGGTGCAAACAGCAGCTTAGTGTGGACAGGACATTGCAAACCACACGACCCACACTGTCTTGAAATGAGCAGAAAATAATGTATTTGATCAGACTGTCTGAAGAGCTACACCTAGACATTATTCACAACACAAGAAATCAATGCCTTCTGGGAGGATGCAAACTGTGAACACTGGCTGGGAGCCTGACCCATATAATACACAGCCCTGTCTAGTGAAATGAGGTCTCTGTGTCGTCCTACTTCAATGCTTACAGAGAAAAACGTCTACATTGATGTCTGATCTTCTGTTCTGCAATAGAATCTGATCCTAAGGGGGGAAAGGTTGGTTATTATCAACAACCCCCCCTTTTGTACCTAGTCTTGACCAAATAAATATAAAGCAAAATGAAGTGAAAATAAGATCTACAAGAAAACCACAGAAACGGCTTTAATTCAAGTCGACTGGCAGAAAGTTGTATTAGTTAAAGAAAAATAAATAGTTTTGGGTATTGAATCCGGAACAAACAATAACAAAAAAAACAGGACGCCTCAGTTCAGGAACAGAATAACCAGACAAACGTTGACTCTTGTCTCAAGTTGTCTTTTTAATTTACTGTTTTAGCCAAGAACCAGTACAACAAATGTCACAGAATCAGCTGAGTGATGGAATCACTAGTTCTGCTTTTCCAGACTGATAGATGCAAGCCCAATGAGGCAAAGTGGTTTTCCCTCTGTTAGTATCTCCCTTTACCAGGTCACAGACGCATCACCTCTGCCCAAATATACCACAGCTGGACTTTCCCACCAATGTGCAACACAGGTGCATTAGGTGCATTAGGTTTGGGCACATTTGCCACATTGAACATAGAAGTTTGGAACACAAAACACATAGACATCAACTTATATCGAGTTTATCGAGTTAGCTTCATTACTTAAGAAATCATGATGATTTACCTTTAAGCCTTTATATGTAACCTAATGTAGCCTATAATTGATCTATTTATTTATTATTATTATATCTTAACTAGTTGTTTTCAATTTTCATTTTTGTGGTTGTTGTACGTATGTCTGCGTATGAATGTGTGTATGTGTGGTGGTTATGGCAGGGGATTTATGGACATGCAGAATTGTTTTTAATTATCTTATGTTTTAATTTATACTGTAAAGCACTTTGTATAACAGTAGTTGTTTGAAAAGTGCTTTATAAATAAAGTTTGATTTGATTTTATATATATATATATATATATATATATATATGTGTGTATATATATATATATATATAAACCTTGCTGCTGAACTGCGTGTCTCGTTTCCATTTAACGAAAGAGAAAATAATTCATGGTTATATATTAAATTATCCATAAGATGTGTGCTGTGAAATGACATAAATAGTTCAAGCTCGTATAGTTCAATGCTGTGTAAGTTGTTGTTATCTGAAGAGACAAAAAAGAAAAAACCTTGACCCCATTTTGTGGTATTTGCTGGTAATATGACGTCTGTAGCTTATTGAGGCCACACAGATAGCTTGTGGGGAGATCATAAGAAGGGCATTTGTAAGAGTTCATGGAAGAAACTGACTTTCAGGTGTATTTACTCCTCATAACACTAAAGGGCAACGGAGATTACAAAATGCCCATTATGTGCCGATGCTGATTTAATAATGCTGTCATTACTCTAATCCCCCTCAAGCGTATATTAAATTGAACCATTACATTTATGTTCATATAATGAAACACCATATTCACATATGCGTAACACTGCATCTGTTTAAATACACATACACTACATTGAGTTTACTTTACACAAGCTGCTGGTAGCAAAAAAAAAAACAACAAAAAAAACAGAAAACCAGAAAGGTTATGATAAGGAAGTCTGGATAATGTAGAACTTTCTCATGCTTGTGTGTCAGGAAAGATATAAGACAAACAGAAGGCCACATAAGTAGGTCAGTGTGCTACAGTACATCCAGCAGGCCAGCAGGGCAGAAGCTCCAGCTGACATTAACAGCCTCTCAGCCATTATGAGACAGTCAGACATGACGAAGGTCCTTTGGTCAGACCTAAGAGACCATCTGTAGGAAGATTCATCACAGCCCTGCTGGGTGAACATGATTTACATATTTAATCATTTCAGGAACTGAATTCATCAATTTTTAAAAAGCTTAAGAATTCTTCACAATGAGCTAAAGGTTGGCATTATGAGCAGATGGAGACTGAGTGGGAAATGTTGAATTCAAGCTTGAGGACAGTGAACAGCTGCTATGCTTAAAGGCGTTCAGCTACAGTCAGTGAAAGCAAACTCACTGTTTATGGGCCTCTTAACCTTTTTATTAATTCTAGAGAATGGCAGTCGCATAGAAAATTAGACAACATGGCTCAGTAAAATACAGCAACTACCGCACGTCTAACAATGGTGGGCAGTCTGGAATTTGTATAGAGGTTGAGTATTTTATTCCTTCTTCTACCTTGTATGCTTTGGATTTGTTTTCTTCATTTATAAACCTTGCTTTGGGTTCTTAATGATTAAAACAGCCTGGGATATTCCTAAAAAACAACCTCTAATATAATGTTGTGTTTCTCAATCTTAGTTCGGAGAGAAGGGTTCAGCTGAGGAAGATAATTTACTGTATAGTGGTGTTTTTTTATCTTTGGTTTGTTATTTAAAGTGCAACCTAAAAGGTTGATGACAACCTGTTATGACCAAACCCTTTTAATAAAGCTTTCCCAGTAAGTGTTAAAATAAAAGCAGACATCTGTCCGTTCCAAACGCTTTGAAAGTCAGATATCTGTCAAATATCTGAAACTGACAACACAGTGCTACAACTTCAGCAGCTGATGACTAAAAAGTCAGTTTCTGTCCAGAGCGCTGCAGCACGAGCCTTGGAAACAAAGCAAAGATGTGTCAGTGTTCAGGGTTGCCATGGTAATACCCACACTGTAATTTCTCCACAAGTGCCATTGCTATTGCCGGGAAGCCAATACCAATAAGAGGGCCATATGCCCCACGGACGGGGGGCATGTCCAGGGCTCTGTCCTCATTCCTTGGCCCAGATGGCCAGTATTGACACGCTGTTTCTGCCAAAACAGTGGTGGTGATGGCTCACTGGTATTTATGAAGAGGAATAATCAAAGACTTCTGAGCTGATGCACATGTTGTTCTCAGACTGACATCATTGGCAAAGAGACATCTCAGTCCCAAGTACCCCATACATTATGTTACAACTCTGTTAGAGGTGTGTTCTGACTGACTGAACTGTGTTATTCAACTAAAACTTTTCTTTCCACAAAAAATAAATTTCAATAATGCAAACATTTAACATTTACTATTTAACTGAATAACTCGTCTTGTACTGCATTGCTAACACAAAGCGAAACTGCAAATGCATGTCTCAAATTAACCTTGAGAGTACGTTTTACGTCATAAACATGGCAACTTTAGAAACAGCGAATATTAAAGCAATCCCATATGCTCTAACTACGGCTTCATACTATACCAGCGACCTAAAAATGCACAGTCATGCTTTCTCTTCAGTTGTGCAAATGGAAAATCTTCAGTCAGTTGCATCAGAGTGAGGAATTTCTCTGCAGCTCAACTCTTCAGAAAGAAGAAAATAGCTCATTTAAAGCAGAAATTATTCAACAAATGCACTCACTACATGGAAAAAGGGGTTAAATACCTGTTTTGTCACTTGTTGACACAATCTTTATACTGCTTTGGACCAAATTTGATAAGCAATTTACATTTCATTTCAGCAGGGACGAAGGTTTTACAGCACACCTTGTAGAAATAGCATCTTGTTCTATCATCAGACAATCTGGTTATTTTCACATTCAGAATATTAATCATAAAGGAGAACGAACAAGTTAATCAGAATTTCTTGACACACAGCAGTAATCTTGCAGGAACAGGACATCTTGTTTACATCCTGATATAATTGGCCTGCAGACATATGACCTGACAGAAACGTGGTATGCATTTTATCGCTGGCTAGGTTGTCCTCTAGCAAGACTTTGATTATTTTAACTGCTTATAAAGGTATAAATTTGCTTAAAGATACTCCCACTCACAGCTTTTAAATGCAAAAAGGCAACAACAGCAAAAAGATTGACAGAGAAGGTATAATTTTTCATCACCTTTTGGTATTTTCTAAACATCATTTGGTAATTATTTTGGCCTTTTCTGTTAGTTATTATGGCGCAACCTTTGATTATAAATAAAATTTGGCATTTTATCACTAGATTCTGTTGTGATCCAACAAACATTAAACAGAAATGCAAGTGTTACCTCCAATGAGCATTTCTGAACTTCCCAACAACTGCAATGTCTAGAGAAGCTGTATATGTATGTCTGCATGCTCGACAAACAAAAAATGTCCATTTAAAGAAGCTAAAAGTGTCTAACTGTTGATCTGTCAGTCTGACTTCATTCCTTTTACAGTATATTCCATATTTCTTTTATTTATTTGGTCGCAGTCCAAGGACAGATTTCTTTCTGCCGCAGTCATGTGACTCTCATGTAAATACGGATGATTAACTCTTTTAGGCACCTAAGTTGCAAAACTGCGGTAAGCAGTTGTTACCACTTTCCACTCCTAAATGTCAGACACGTGAATCAGCCATCAGCAATTGGTTGCCTCCACTATTGGCAGTTGGCCACAAGCCGCCATCAATCTCCGTCAAATGCACAAAATGGATACAAAGTCTTCACATCCATTTTGTCCACACACACAAAAAACACACATCTTAATGGAGAGGTATTAGAGGTATTTTATCTAGTTCTGGTCTACACTGTCTGATAAAACTGCACCCTGCTCATTTTGTCTACTTGTCTTGGGTTATCCTGCATATCCTGGATGATGTTCCTTTTTTTTTTTTTTTTGGTTTTTCAGCTTAATTTCTTTCTGAAATATCTGAAATATCAAACACTGTCTTTAGGTAAGTGTCTGGTTAGCTGTCTCTCTCTTTCTGTCTCTCTCCATCTCTGTTAATAGGTCAGGCTTACATAATGTAGGTCATGCTCTGCACTTAAGATGCCCTGTTGTTTTCTTGAATATTTTGAGATGTGAAAATAGCTTTAAGAGAGGCAATAAAAAAAAACTAAATATACTTCAATTGAACTTGATTGTATTTATGCATGCGTAATAAAACCGGATGTTTGATTGTGCAAAAGAAAAGTAAATGAGGTCAAAATGTTAAGATGGGTATCAGGGATGAAAGAGAAACACCACAGGCGACAAGGAAGCAGTGAATGACGCAGAGGAACAGAAATGGGAAAACATCAGGTGGGGGTTTGCGTGTAGGTGAACAGCTGACTGATAAAATCTCTCATAATCAAGCTGATGTTGAACAGAGGATGCAAAAAATAAACGTCAGTGTCAGGAGTACGCACATGCATACACACATGGGGGGGGGGGGGGTGTAATAGCTGCAGAGTCATTTATATATTTTCCTGAGAGGCAGAGGACTGTTCTGTTGACAGTGATGGTTAAAAGCGCTTCATCCTGCTTGACCCACATTCTGCATCCAGACAACACACAGGTGCTCCTACTGCTCACATCTTACATGTTTTGCCATTTCTTTGTGCTCATTTCTCCTACAGCAGATCAGCCTGCTGTGTGAAGAAGACGCATGACTAATGAAAATTATTCCCTTCCCTCAAATGACACTTAGGAAAGCAGCAAGGTGCCGAGCAAAATGTTGTTTTTGCTTCAAATGTGCAGCTATTTCATCAATAGTGCAATGGTGTTCTGTACCGATTGCTCCACTTTCAAGTAAAGGCTCAGATCATATTAGATAGAAAAGCATGAGAGCAATGACTCATTAAATTTTGTGTAATTTCCCTACGGGAATAGTTCATAGGAAATCTCAACGTTGACGATGCTACCTACACGAATATGAATGATGTTTTGAAACTTCGACATAGATTCCCTATGAAAATTGGTCCATCCATCAGCAGCTGTTAGTCTGCTTGAACAGTTTAACATTTAAAACCAGCTGCTGTTGGCGTCATGGTGACTCAGTACCTGACTCGTGTGAACGCTACCTGAGGCAAACTGCACTTAATCTCCTGCTGAATATAGGAGTTACAGCTTGATTGTTTCTTCCCAACCCCACCCAAAAGATGGTCACTTAGGAATAATTACAATCATTTTTGCAAGACGACATCATTTTTCTCTCTAAAGAGCACTTAATGTGATTGTCTGGTAAATGTCAGGCTCTGGGTAACAAAATAGTTCAGTCAGTAATCATTACATGGTGCTCTATTTATCCTTATTGCGCCCCCCTGCCCCGATAAGATTAGGCTCCTGGAAAGCATAAAACCTGCTTTCAGTTTAATTCCTCACGTGTTATTTTACAGAAATTGAAATGGGAAATTTTTAGCTCTAATATTTACAGAGGCTGCTGCATTCATATCTGTTTTTCTTCCTTTTCATCTCATTACATCTTTACATGCCTACAGCCAAAAAAACAAGATACTTTGCCTCGTTGTCTTTTGCACCAATGGATCCATGATTTTCGCTATAGCAGGCTCAGACACCCACTAGCAGATCTGAACCTGCCGAGTAAACCTATTTGATGCTCACAGCTTTTGGATGGGACACATGCAATGTGCAGTGTTGCTAAATATTTAACTTTATAGAAATGTTCTTTGGTAAAATAAAAAGATACAATCCTTACAAGTAACAATTCATTTTGAATACAAACAATTATACAACATTTTTTTAGTTAAACAGGTTTTTTCACCACACCAAAAAAAACAAAAAAAACAAAACAAAACAGAACAAAGTACTAAAACTTTTGGTCAGTGCAACTTCACTCTGTTTTAGTTGTTTAATCAGGAATACCTGACAATAGAATAGACTACACCATGGCAAAACCGGGTCAAGCCAAGATACCAAGCTAACAGGAAATGATGTCACTGCTGTTGCAAGTTACAGACCAGCATAGCTTGCTGATGCAAGACTGGAATCAAAATGTTTTATGTTAAGTTGCACGGTGGCAGCGAAAAGGTTGCTGGTTTGATCCTTGGCTCAGAACACATTTACTAACAAAAATAATTTTTTTCAGGGTTTTCAACTTTGTCATTTAATGGAGTCAAATGCATTTAATTCTTTGTCTTTCCAGCTGGATGTTTCAAAACACTTACAAAAGCTCACACAAGGATTGCATGTTTTTTCAACCTCCCCCATGGCACTGCCACTTCCACCGTCTGCCCCTGACTAGTTGCCAGTTCAGTCCTGGCACAACCTCCTGTTGATACTTTCCACTCTGCTGTGACTTCTGTTTAAATTACCCAAGCCATGCTAATCATGTGTGATGTGCATTAAATGTACACTTTTTGCTCATAGGCTGAGGGATATGGTGCTCAATATATCTTTATGTGATTCATTTTCACTAAAGTGGAGAAATATTAAGACAGATTTCTTCCGGAAAGCTCAAATTTCTAGTTCCAGCATAAGAATGCATGCTCTCTCTCTCTCTTTCTCTTTCTCTCTCTCTCTCTCTCTCTCTCTCTCTCTCTCTCTCTCTCTGTCTCTCTCTTACACACACAAAACATACCCAGCTGCAGTGCAAACTCATAAATGCATGCAATAAACACTCTGCTGTGTCTCCTGAACACCAAGGCTACAGTAAACGGTGTGATGGTATTTGACTCTGGAACTGGGATCACAAATGGATGCTGCTGTGCTCTCAATTAGTTGTGTTACATAACTCAGGTCAGGGCTCATTATTTACGGCTTTCACCACAGGGGAAGTTTGATTTATCAGCGCCAGTTTGATTGGAGCTGGTGCCTTTGCAGTTCACAGCAGAGGTTTGGGCACCAGGCTTCCGTGGCAAGAGGCTTGTTCTTCTCTCATCTGCCCTCGTCTGTCCACAAAATGTTTTCTGTTGCTCATTTTTATATGACAAATCTGTAAAGCTGTTTTATTTTTTATATTTTAATAGTTTAATAAAACAGTACTGTAAAGCAACCAATAAATGTTAAAATCTAGCTGACCGGGAATAATGCATATCCAAAGCATTATTCCCTCATTTCAGTGACTGAATGAAGCAAAAGCTAGCAATATGTCATATAAGTCTCAGTTAATAAATAAATACATAGACCAAAAGGACATCAGGAAAACTCATGTTTTTATTATAGTAAAGAATGTTGTTTCAAAGTAAAGAGTTTAAGTAATTAATATAAACTAAAAGGCAGACACATGACTTTATTAGGACCTCATGGTTCTGCAACAGTCAATGTGCTTGACTGTTCGCTGCCATGTTTTCATACAGTAGATGGAAGCTGCATGTGGACTCATGTGGACTGCCTGGTGGAGGCGCTGCTGTTCCCTTGTGAGAGCATCACTGCTGCTCATGAAATGGGGCAACGCATGTGCGTGTGCATGTATTTTCCTTTTTTGCAATTGTCCCAGACAGTAAAATAAGGTCCATGTAGTACGCCGTTGAAACTAGTGTTTGCTCATTTCTTTCTTGCAGTTTTCCAGTAATTCATTTATTTTCAGTCATTTTAATCACACAAGAACACAAAGTGAGAGCCTTTTTTAAAATCTTTCAGTTATGGTACTTTTATCTCTTGTATTGAGTATGTTTCTAATTCATTCATTCGAGTCTTGGAGGTAGAATGAATATTGTCATTGATATGAAATATTTCTCATTTTAAGATATGTGTGGTTACACTTAAAGCTTCAAAGGGTGTTCCCTTTTTCCCAATGCACCATGATGGCATCTATTACTACCTTGCGGGTGTGAAACTGTGAAAACAAATGTGTGTTCCTAACTTGTGATCCTAAAAAAGGTATTTAAGTTTTAAACTACTCTCTCGTACTTACGATTTACACACATCCAATCTCAAATTATCTACAGCTGATAAAAATGCAAAAGGCACTAATTGTTCACGACTTTCATTTTATTTGATCTCATTTTATCCCCTCTCGACTGTCCTCTCATTCAGTCCCACCTCTCCTGCTCTTAATGTGTTTCTGTATAATTACTCTCTAATAATCTCTTTATCTTTGGCTGAATGTTCTCTTGTCTCACGCATCGCTGTCTGAAGTTCTGTCCCTTGTTTTTAACACACTGACATACATTTCTGAATTGTCGACCTACATTCACACTGTGCTTCAATCACTCATTACAGAAACGTCCCTCCCTCTACCCCTCTTTTCTGTCTCTACCCATCTCCTGCTGTCATCCAGTCATATGCTTTGCCGGTATTCAGTCATCCCAGGTTTCAAGCTATACCGTGTTGCAGAGGACATCACAATGATGTAGTACAAATTATAATGTGCAACAACATGTTATTAATGCTTCAGAAACAAATATTCTATTTACATATTTTTTTTTATCCAAGATTTGTGTCTACCACCTCTGAGGTCTTCTTTTTATTGGAATTAATGGGCCATATTTAGGAAATGTAGTAGATAAAAAAACAAGTTATGAGGTAGCAGGACGTCTCTACACATGCGGATCAGAACTGATTCGAATCACATATCTGGAAAAGAATGTAATTGGGCAGCTTTGATAGAGAAAAAAAACTATTATTCTTAAGCAGCTCAAGTTGGGGACCACCTAGAGACTGACGTACCAAGGATGGTGAGCCATAAAATAGACACAATCCAAAATTCCTTTATGCAAAGGCAGAATAATCTATGGAAAGAAAAAAAATAAAAATCAAAAACAAAAAACTACCCAAACTCAACAAAACACACAACTGATAAAAACAAGCATACTGGCTTATGACAAAAAGCCTGAGAAGCAGCTAGCAATGATTGTTGGATGAAGGACTAACAATGAATGAGAAGCAGGTGTCATAATTAGCAACATCCGAGCAGGTGTGACAGGAAAGCGGGATATAAAGGCTAGCCTGACAAACTAATGAAACAGGACAAGATTAGAAACTAATCAAGCGCAGAATTAAAATAAGATTTCAAGGCAACAGATTGTGATAAACAGCACTTTTACCAAAAATTGACTTTCATAGCTGAGTTGCCTCAAGAAGTCATTACTCTCTGGAAGGATACGTCACTCCCCCGTGAGTTCCCTGTAAGACACGTGCCAGACTGAAACCTTGAGAAACAAACCTGATGTTTGTATCAAAGCAAAAGTTTTCATTTCATCAAGACAATAACTTGGAGTACAAACTTAAGAGAGGCTTCCTGAAAATTTTGTGGTGACCCAGTAAGAGCCTGGACGTAAGCAGGAATACTGATGTTGCTTCTTTGCTCTATTATCTGAGTTTATATTTGGGTGGATGTTTGGACATGTCCCTGGCACATGCGTGGCCATTACTTTTACAGAGAAATGAAGCTAGTGAAGCATGATTTGTAAATACATGGTTGGAAAGTTTTTTTTCTCTTTATTTCCTTTTACAATATTGTTTAGTATCTGCCACACATCAGTCTTAGGCTTGGCTGGTGCACTAACAATGTGCTAACATGATGCATTGTAACCAGCAGAGAAAAAGCTGCTCTCATTACGTGCACTCTGCACATGCACTGAATGTGATGAGAAACACTCCCATGTGTTTTGCTAGACAATACAATGCCTTATATTGGGCCTGACTCTTTTATTCTATCTTACTGATTATTCTAGTAAATGTTTGTTCACATTTCTTTAACTGACTTTACTTTTACCTTCTTTCTATTTTTTTAAACCATTTCTCTCACTCCACCTCAACATTTTAATGTTTTAATTTTGCATTTCTTTCTTTACTGATCTGTATATTCTCTAATTGTCGCCCTTTTTGGTTTCTTGTCATTGCCTCTCTCTGTGGGCTGCTGACTGATACCCTTCTCTGTGCAGCAGGTGATCAATCAGCCCTCTTTTTTCCCCTTCCCACAAGGCCATGGGGTGCCGCAGCAGGCAGGCGTGACACGTGCCTTTGTCATGCCCACTGCATCATCCTACTGCACATTCATAGACATACAAGCTCTACCTATGCTATCTGTGTTCCCTTAAATAGTTTTTTTTTGTTTTGCTTATTTGTAGGCACATTTTCCTGCTCTTGCAGCACTTTTTAATCTCCATTGTACTCAATTTCAATCTTGAAGATTTCCCTAAAGAGCTGATGAAAGCAACCATTCAGCTATGTGTCTTTCACACCTGAGCAATAGAACGTTTACTGTTTTTGTATTCAGCAACACAGTATATGTTTAAGGTTGTTATGTTCTGTTTATCACAGCTGAAAAGTTTTGTTACAATTTTGCATTCGAGGAACTCTTGTTTAAAGTCCTTAGCAACTGTTCCTGTGGAGCCATCTGGTCACTGAATGAAAATTACACACAAGGTTGACTGGGTGCTTTATAATAAGTATTGCTTCAAACAGCCTTTATTCTTTATTATCCTCCCTCTTTCAAAACAATAAGGTGCTTCATAATTAAGTTTTCTTTTTTTAAAATTAGTAAAATCCCTGTACTCTAGTACAGAAGGCTCTAGAAACCATTCTTTGTTGTGACTTTGCATGCAACTTGTGACAATGCAGTAATGCTAAACAGCTAGAAAATAGTCAAATGAGCCTTTTCAAGTTCAATCCTCCAGTTTATAAGATTCTCATTTACAATACCCACTCATATAACTTGACACTGGAAAAAGTAATAATAAATAAAAATGTGCAATTATAAATTTGGTGAAATAACATTGATTTTGAATTAAAGTGAGTAGAAAAAAAACAAAAACAACAATGTAATAATAATAATAATAATTTATTTATATTATTATTATTATTATTTATTATTATTATTATTATTATTATTATTATTATTATTATTATTATTATTATTATTATT
>JBAMHX010000016.1:12572610-12585832 GCA_037177515.1 Pseudomugil tenellus | reverse complement strand
TTTTTTGGCAGATTGTATCTTTGACTACAGTAAAGCCTGAATCACTAACAGATTCAGTTGAAATGAATGATACAGCAGCATTAAAATATGATGAATATGTGAAGTTTGCGGCTGTGCTGAAACGCTTCATTGAGTGTACAATTCTGTCACAGAATGGTGGCACAATTATGTCACCGTTTTCTCTGAAAAGACTTATCAGTGAAGTCAGAGTATTCCCCGTTATTTTCCATGCCAGATGGTTTTTTTCACATACACTTTGAAACACTTCTCTGGAGAGAATAGAGCCAGTATTTGTTCAATGCAAATCACAGGTAACACACATGAACAAATGTTTTAAGTCTAAAGGATTTTTACAATTATTATGATATGTAGTTTTTTAAAACTGTGCAACGTCTCTCTAGATATTTGATGTCTTTAGCAAAGGTGGCTGGTAGGTTGTTAAAGTTACTAGCCAATCAGAATTTTAACCAACCAATTTTTCTGAGGGGTAAATATATGTAGAGATGGGAGACATGGTCTTTAACTAATCTAACAAGTTCATTTATTTGAAATATGATTTCTAGGCTGTGCATATGTTATTTTTTTCTGCTTCTAACAATAAAACTTCAATGATTTCACAATAAAACATCATGACATAACATAATAAGGAACAAGTTTTTTTTTCCTTAGACGGTAGTATCACTTCTGTAATACACTGACCAAACATAACGGCATTCTTGTTTTTCAATCATATCACTTTGCTTAAATTTTCTTCCTCATTCAGTTGTACTTTTCAGCAGACTGCATGAATGACATTACATGACCAAAGCATTTTACTGCTCCGACTATCCACCCATTTACACACTGATGGCGGCAGAGTCGCCATGCACACAGTGGATAGCTTGGCCACCAGGAGCAACTTGGGCTTCA
The DNA here is from genome assembly GCA_037177515.1 of Pseudomugil tenellus. Lineage (NCBI taxonomy): Eukaryota > Metazoa > Chordata > Actinopteri > Atheriniformes > Pseudomugilidae > Pseudomugil > Pseudomugil tenellus. The sequence goes on along the minus strand of JBAMHX010000016.1, from coordinate 12,584,923 downwards.
GTGTCTTGCTCAAGGACACTTTGACATGCAGACATCAGACAGAGCAGGAACCAAACCCATGACCCTCCAGTCAGAACCACATTACACCTGCACCAGAGCCACACCCATGTCACCGCCATGATGTATGAGGGAAAGGTGTTTGGATAATAGATTATTTGGTTCATTCATCACTGAAATGGCCAGTAAATAAATTTAAATGATCTGCATTTAGTTTGGCAGGTTTTATACAATTAATTGTCTTCATTTAAAAAAAATATCTAAATTTGAATCTAATTAATCTAATTGTAATCTTAACGCTGTTACATTTTGACATGCTATATGGTGCTGATTATTAAGTGTCCCCAATAAATTCCATTTAAAATCAAATGAATTTTTGGTGGGGCAAAGACCATATGTGTGATACATTCTTGTTTTCTCTCTCTCTAAAAATATCAGTATTTCTGCTGCTCACATTGTATTATTATATGTGTTCACACAAGAGCTCACATTTGCATTTTTTCAGTCTTCTTACTGGCTGGAAAATCTCAAAATTAACAATTCAAGAATAAATGTTGCAGACATTTGTGTTCTCGCATACGGTCCCTCCAGGGGATGTCTAATACATTTTCAGGTTTGCAGTGCATGCATGTAAATAGCTAAAGAATGAATAAGACATGTTTGTGTTGAACGATGTGGAGAAGTGGAATAACAATCACCTCAAAGTTTATTATTATTTCTAAGTATTACGTCCAAGTGACCCTGACATCAATTTATTGGATAAAAGAATTAGTGGACCTATTAGGTATTGAAAGATTTTCATGTCTTATTTTTATCCATTGAATTCAAGATTTCGCCTTTGAAAAGTGAGAAAAAACTTGGAAATATATCTTCATTGTTGATTAACAACTATATGATCTTTGAAATGGGCTTCTAATGGTTCAGTTAAAGGAACGATCAGCTGTGTCGATGTATTCAGCTGTAATTTCACCCTCAGAGAACAGCAATTTGTGTAATAACAATAAAGTTATTATTTTTGTTTTAAGTTCTAAAAGTAACTCAGCTGGACAATTCTGCCAGAAGAAAATTCCCTCATATTTGTCTTCTTTACTCAACTTTTCATCCAATGCATCTCAGAAGACAAAGGGTTATTCTGGAAGCATAATCCTACCTAAATGTGAGGATGCAGGCTTCATGGTATGCCAGGATGGAACTAGTTCCTCCCAGTTCTTTAAGCAATCCCTCTGAGTTTCTTCTGCACTAATAAGTCTCATCTTGCAGTCGTAGCTCTCTTTTGAAGAGGGATAGATAGCTGGCTCTGACTGATAGAACGTCTTATGGCCTGCAAGCCAAGTTCACTTTCATGTTATCATCTCTTTTGAGTAATTTTATAAGTCACGAGAATGTCAGAAAGTCCCAAGGTAGAAGCTGCTCTCAATAAGCAGATATAACTAGATTAAAGTGCTTTGACAGCAAAGATCTGCACATGAAGCATCTTCATCTACAGAGATAGAAGTAAAAGTAAGAAAAATCTTAACACTTATGTAGCGTCTCTCAAGTTAAAATAATCAGAATCAAACTGTTTTCTCAGACAAAAATGTTGAAAAGAAAACAAATATAATAAAAGTATCATGTTAACCCTTTAAAACTGTCAGAGGTATATAGAGCAGAAACTGTTTTTTCTATTGCTGTGTCATATTTATAATAGACCCAATGAAAAGATTGAATGCAACATGTGGTTGCTTCCATTATTACGCTTTCATACGTTGAACTGTGTAGCTTACTGCAGCCAAAACTTGGTTATATAATTCTGTCTGACCCTCAGCTGATGCTTACAGCGCAGAGAGCCAAGCGGATGTTGCTGAAGCTGCTTTTTGGGTAATCTGCTTCCAGCCTATTTTCTTCACAGCAGTCTCATTTACTCTCACCATATCATGATCACCATTAGCAGAGTACCTGCCACGTGAAAATGTCATCAGTCGCATTGAAGGCAAACGTTCATGGCAACGTGCAGCCTCTGGAAGTCTGTAATATGATTTCCTAAAGTGTTGGAACATCATGTACAGTGGTAAATATTAGATGTGCTGCGTCAGACACTTAGTTGGGGAATGGACTGAGACAGAATGTCAGCATCATTGATGAAAAACATCACATGCCAAAAGTGAGACTCAGAAATGCCCTGTGTTATCATTTCCTAGTAATATGGTGGAATTAGCTTAAAATTATACATGTTTCATGGTATTACTGTGTGCCGTGTGTTAATTTGTGTGTGATTATTATGAACTGTAGCTGGTTAAAATTGATATATATAGCAATGAAAACATTTCCTCTTTATTCAGTCATAAAGAATGTACAGAACCTGTCCTCTGTGAGTGTATCATGTACACCCGGCATTGATGTTTTGTCCTGTTTCATAAACTACAGACAGGCTAAAGTCCTTGACAAACAATAAGATCAAAATCTTCCAGGAGCTGCTAAAAGGCTATATGATGAAGAGAACTGGTGTTTTCAGTATTTTTTTCTCCTTTAATGTGCAAGGTGACCTCATCTGTTCCTGAAATCCTGCAACATCTGACTGCTATCATTGGCATCCAGATCACAATGTCCTGTCACTGTGAGCCTATTGGGACAGGTGGTATTGACCCAGACTGGAAGTCTTATTCACTACATTTGTCCTCCTGAGCCTCTGATTTATGTGACTGCTGATGGAGCCTTTTGTGAAGGATAAAAAAATAACCATCTTAGTAAACAAATGCACCCTACAGACTAGACGTAATAAAAGTTAAAGCTAGCATGTCAGATAAAAGGATTCCTTACTGTTAAATGATGGTAATAGAAACAAAAAGAAACTCGATAAAAATCCCTTATGCAATATTTTTCTCATCTTATCGTATAATGTAGGAGGCTGGAGTACCAGGAGAAGGTGGAGAACATGGGAAATCTGTACAGAAAGGCTCCTGTTTCTCACCACTATGGAAGTGTTGGAGAATTTCTAACTGAGCTCATACCCACCTATTGTTTTCAATACCAGCTTCCCCCAGGCATGTGAGCCCATAATTTACACCTTGTACACATGAATGCACCCCCACGTGCCCAACAACCAATATAAAGTCTGTAAATAACACATTTGTGATTGTGTTCATTTTAACACGGCTCAACTCTGAAGGAGACTGTTTACATAGGTGATGTCTAAGAAATAAAAGGCTCTTAACACTAGTGAGACCAAAGAGTTGATCACCGTCTACGGCTAAGATTTCCCACTTTTTTACACAGTGGAAATGACCCAAAATAATGGGTCATTGACAGATGTGGAGATGATCCTTTTAATTTTTGAATCAGATGTGTTGGAGCAGCAAAACATCTAAAGCTTGCTGACAGCATGCGGAGGAACTGCATATGGTTTGTTAGCAGCTCCTCAGCACACAGTAGATATTTCTAATGGTGTCGTCCTTTGAGGAAATATACAATTGTTGTTGTCTCGTAATATCTGACAGTGTTCTGTCAAACCCATCCCTCTCTGGAAACGTTTGACCTGCAGCCCTCTGGGAGATTTTACAGAGGCTTTAAAGTCTGAGTAGACAGACTAAAAATCTACTCCTCGCTCATAGACATCATTGCACTCACTTTGTCAAATTCTAAACACACAGTACAATGTTTATGTAACTATCTGCAATAATTGCAATAGTCTGCAATATTTTAGCTATAGCTGTCATGCAGTCACATTCATCCATTGTATTATAGCTATCAGGGCTTGGTACCCATTCTTAATAAACTGATGTTCTGGTTCAGCCAAGCTAAACATTACATTACAAACATTTGAACATTGGACTAAAAAATGGCTTTTTTACCTAGGTGTTGGGTTTGAAATCATCCTTAAGTCGCACAACCTTTTTTTCCCTAATAACACTTGAATAGAGATAATCAAACCTAACAACAGTTTTTAAAGCAAGATTTAACATTTCCTTCTGCCTTTCATGAGTTTTCTTGAAGTTAAAGTTCTGCTGAGATAGTTTGTTATATAGGTGGTGTAGAATAAAATGATACAAGCACTAAGTGAATCTTCAAGAAACTTTTATTTATACAGAGAGTCAGGTTCTGCATGTAACCTCTCCAGTCATTCTGTCCTTTGCCAGATTGTTGGACCTGACCTCATGCCCTGCTTCAGCGTCTCAGGTGTTGGACTGCTTTACTGGTAACAACTTTCCTGGCCTTGATTATTCTATCTGCCCCCATTGGTGCCTTAGCTTCCAAGGACTGCTTGCCTAGTTCTGACCATCTCGCCTATCAACGACCTCTGCCCTCTCTCCACCGGAGTTCAGTGGCTGCCCAGTTAATAAAGGTCATTACAAACTGCTCCTGTTTCAGAATTTATTGCATTTGGGTCCAGAATACCATCGTTTCACCTTAGCGGAAAAGGAACATCCGTTTTTTGGGATTTTTTTCATACATATAAATTAAGCTGAGTTTCATTTGTTTATATTCTTATGAAATGTTTAATTAGATAAAATAGCATGATAAATTAAAATGACTGTTTAGTAACATTCATTCTGATTCAAGTGAAAATCTTTTATTTGTTTAATAGTTCACAAATAAGTTTGTGTTCGTTTCTGAACTTATTATTGAACATTCAGTGGAGCTCATCATGTCTTGGTTTTTCGTTTTGGGTGAAGGGGGTGTTATATATGTGGACTAAGTAACACTGTGTTTCTCATCACTCACTGAAAATCATAAAGGAGTAGTGTTGCTCCGATGATCTATACGTTGATCCTCTGCCAGATGCCTCTTTGGTTGGCTGAAGTGTTTCATTTTCCGTTCAAGTTTTATCTCAACATGTCTTTTCACTGATTTGTTTCAGAGGCGCAGACCATCTGCTTCCTCAGAGTGATGGCTGCAGAATGAACGCAACAAGAAACATGATGGAGAGATGGTTGGATTACTTGCAAAACCTGATGAAATGACAAGCTCACATTATCTGCTGTGGGAAATGCACCCTGTCATGCATCTGCAGTAAGATGTTCGGCTTTACTAAGATCTTAGTACATATAAATCTTTGTATCGTGGAGTTTAGTTAAAAAAATGTGTAATGCCTACCTGAGAAAAAAATGCATTGAAAATATTTTTGTAGAATTTTTTGGTGATATTTCTGAGAGCATTATAAATAAGAATAAAAGTTTCTTTTTAAATGTTCTTAAGATCATATTTACATATGTTGATGACATAGCATTTACACAGTTGGCATTACACATCCAAACCAAAAGGCATGGCTCAGGTAGATTTATTTCCTTTACTAAAATTAATTCTCATCACTGAAACACTTTATCTCGCGTATTTTGATGACCATAGTGCGGACTTAAAAGTGTAATGTGTTGTTTTGTAAGTGAAGTAAATGAACACGGACCAACAGCTTAATAAAAAAGAGAAAACTGACTATAAAACCATAAATACTCTCCCAAAATTTTTGCAACTGGTAGAATCATTTAACCTGTCTAATAAACATTGATCACAAAGTTACAAAAATCTCAAGTCTGAAGTCTAAAGAACAAAAGAAAGCAGAATATTTTGTAGAGCATCAGTGATGTAGAAAGATGACGTGACAGATCTCACCCCATGGCTTATCTGTGGAAGAGAACATAGCTAGCTCATGCAAAAAAAAAAAAAAAAAAAAACACACACACACACACACAGCATATTATTATGGATTTTGAAGACTTTTTCCAGCTAAATCTTAGTTGTAAAGGTAGGAAAAGAAGGTTTGATGAGGTCAAAGGTAAGATCATAAACTGTGTTATTATAGCTACTACAAATTCCCAGGAATAGGCTAAATCTGAAACCAGGAGGATGGAAAACTTCTTCACGAGTGTGCATGACCTCACGTGTGACTGTCATTCACTGAATAGGTAAGAAATGTAGGCCAAGGGATTGTGAATGGGATGGGATGATGGTGTCAAAGTACTGCTGTAAGTAGTGCTTTCTGCCCACTTCTGTCATCCTTTGTTATAGTAGACAACAGAGGCAGATGCTGAAAGTAGCTGACATTTTGTACTACTTGATGCCTTGATGTGTTCATTTGTGTCAGTTCATTTACATCAGAATGTGTCATGTTGCATACAGCCCATCAGTAAAATCATCAGGGAGGAAATCTAACTAGGACTTCAAAATGTAAACTATCATACAGAAATAAACTAAGTCATCTGTCCTTGAACAGAATTCTGCTGTAGCCTTTCTATGTTTTCCTTATCTGCAAGTTTGATTTAATTTGGTAAAAATGAAACTTAAGGAAGCATTCTGTTTACAGGTGATAGTTTTGTCCTATTTAATTTCCAAAGCTTCAGTCAGATACACAACAAACCCATATAAGAGTCTCCTTTGTCAACAAATGTGAGAAGCAATCTACTTAGCTGAAAAACATTTGAAGAGTGAGCTGTTTTGGTCTAAAGAAGCAGTTTAATGAAATCCCTTATCACTCCCGGGCATCTTCCAGGTGATTTAGTCAAAGCTTGGTTGCTCACTTGCCATAAAACCTTGTTGATTCATCTGGAGCTGCTTGCACCATAAATTCAACTATGTTTAAATCAGGGGTGACGTTTATCCCCTTAGCACTCACAGTGAGGCCAAGGCATAGTCAGAAAATGAACATGCAGCTAAAGCTAACTGGGTCAACTGGACATTAACCCGATAGACAAAGTGACTGACCTCAGGATAACCAGTCTGGTGATGTCTGTCTGATTTGCTTGTTTCCTTTTTAAAGCAGCTACAAAGGAAAACAAATGACAAAAGCTACTCCAGTCACAGTTAGCAAGCTTCAAGCTGCTGCATTTTATGTTATTCATTTCAATTGTAATTCAGAAGAAAACACATCATTGATTAAATGGGCAGTGACGCTGTACATAAAAACAATGAAGAATGTCTTATCAATCTTTAATCAAGAGTAACAGACACACATGTATTTCCTGTTAATTTAAGTATTTTTCTCTGCTGCTTTATTAACCAGCCAAAACACTGCTAGGTTGTAAGTGTGTTTGTGTGTGTTAGAGTGTAATCATGACTTGTTTTACTCTTGTTAGGATCCAAGATTGCAGAAGGCAGCTCTCACTATTTTAAGAGTCGTTGTTACAGAATATCTGTGAGGATTTCTTTTGGAAACACATTGTTACGCTGCTTTATTGATAATTATTAATATATTCACATATACATTTGACTTCATGATATGCTTTGAGAACACTCTGGTTTAATCCCATCATAAATAATCCCCAAATTATATGTGCTGGATTAGTGCCAGAATTTAACCACAGACAAAATCCTAATTGGAACAAAATAGTTTTTTCTGTGGATCCAAAACACTCGGATCAAATATAATAAAATATGCATGAACCTAGAGCTGGGTGTTAACCCATGAAAAAGTGATATCTCAAAAGTATCTGAACTGTTTTACATATCTAAGCTATTATGGATTTATGTTGATCTTGAGCCCGATAGAGCTTGTTAATGCACAAAATCATACTAATAATATGATAATATAAACAATCTAGGCTATATTAAAATAATATTAATGTTTGTTGAAGAGAATGACTAAAAAGGGCATAATTTATTTTGTTCTGAAACATGAAACACAAACAGTGTCTTTGTTTCATTTTGGTCTTTTTGTGTTTTTAACATTGACTGGCAGCCACAAATGAGGAACTTTTCTATTTAACATTTGTGCAGCAACACATTGTGAACCGAGTTCCATTATTCCTAATTTTCATACATTCTTGTCATCGTTACGAAAATAACTTTTAAGGCTATTAAAAATGAATCACGATTCTTATTTTCATCATCCTTCATCAGCTTTACTGCATCCAAACCACTACCGTAGAACTGACATAATGGGGTCTCTTTTTTAAACCATGTTGACTGATTGGGAAGAGAACTTCCCAAACAGCCTCATACCTCCTTCTGTGCCTCTCACAGCCCTATTTACGTCTTTTCCACTGTACTGTTCACAACTATTTTGTCTTATATTACACTGGCTAGAAAGTTATTGCATTTTTTCTCTTTGTTTTTGCTTTTTGGGTGGTTAACAACCAGCTTGGAGCTGCACCACAAATGGCTTGTGGGGTTCTGGGGCTTAACTCAAAATCTTTATACATTTTGATTCATCAACATGTATCTAATATAAAACTCATTTTGAGAGGGTTTCCTTTGAGGTTTCCAATAGTTTTATGTAAATTGTTTTAGACATGTTTAATGTGCCATAATAAGCTGCGACTAAATACTGTCCAATTCTGTATGTCATGTCTGTTTCTTTGTAACCTTGGATTGGTTGTACTTGAATACTGAATTTCCCTCTGAGATGATTAAAGTATTTTTGATTTGATTTGATGGATTAATGTGTTTGTTTCTACTCAGCATACTAAATACACATGGGAAAGACATGAAATCCTCTTAAAACTAAAGAAGACAACTTTTCCCACTTTGTTTTTCTGTTTTTTGAGATAGGATTGCAATTCAAAGGTTCCTACTAAGTGAGGAACTGTAAAAAAAAAAAAATAATAATTAGATGTAAAAAATATGAAAGGTGAAAGCTGCTAAGTGTGTTTTTGCTACAAAATCAAAGTTAGAAGATGTTGGGTTGAAAATGGCTGTTGTATCAAGTCTATTCAAACTCATGAAGACGTGATTCCATAACTACTTTCCTGAGAATTGGAGTAATTAGCAATTGTTTTGTAAAATAAAAAAATAAAAAAAACAGAACACAGTTCAGTGTTTGTTGTTGCAAATCATTTAAGGCAATACTGTAAGTAACAATAGGAAATACTGTTTAAAACCAGATCATTACCAGACCAGACCTCTCAAAATGCTCTTATAGTTAATGTTTTAATAAAAATAGAAGCTTGCAATGGGAGTTCAGCCTCTAACAACAAAAAAAACCCTCTTTATATGAGTCAGCCGCTGTCTACGGAAATTCCTCTTTGTGTTGGTGACCCTCTCCGCAGATGTTTCCTCTCCCTGTTGTTGTTCTCCTTCAGCACCCAGGGGTCCCGTCGCTTCAGCTTGTGGCCAAGTTACCATCATTTGTAAAGGAACACAGGTGGCGAGGACAAACAATACATACATATACAGCTGTTCCCTAACACTGTACTGGGAAATTGGATATCTTCGTGTCAAAGGAAGTTTCTATCGCAACATAACTGTTAGTTTCCTGAAAGTTAGCAACATTTTTTTCTATTTTATAATCCAGGAAGTTACATTCTAGAAACTTAAATGAGGCCGGCAGGTCATTGATCAGCAGTTTACAATCCTTTGTCTGGATGATTTTGTGCAACATAAAGCAGGCTATAATCAAAGTTTCTTGAGGAAGTACATATTGAATCTGGCAGTCACAACCCTTTCATAGTCAGCATTTTAAAGCTGTTTACATCTCGTTCAGACATAGCTAGATGAATTTTCAGTTTTAACAAAAGTCAACATGAAGGTAGTGAAATAAGCCACAATACTGTAAATGAAAGCGTTGCCGAAAATGTTTAATATATTTGTGATTTAAGCTTCCTTCCGTCCTTCATGCCAATATTGTCTTTTGGACAGAAGAAGAGAAACATTTCCTATGATGTGAGTTCTTATGCACTTGTCCTCAGTGTACAAATGTGTGCACGTTTCAGTGTAGAGGACATGTTGCCCTTTTCCTGCCTCACCTTTTTCTGATTCCTAATATCACGTGCATGAAGCACACGGTGGGAGGGTGGTCTCGTGACAAACTGGGCTATGGTAACAAGAATCTGTTTTTAACCAAAGCCTGCACATCTGCATCTGTGGAGGTAAATACACCAGCTTCAAGTATTTATAGAAGTCATGAATGATTTTCACCTGCAGCAGTGAGAGCACAGGAGCATGTACTTCTAAAGATAGGGTACTCCAACTGTGTCTAACGAAGTGTCCTGATTTACGCCTAGAATAGAAATAGGGACACTGTGAGTGACACTACAAATGTGTGCAATTTGGAGATCTTCTACAACTTGCTACTGAGTGGCTCTTTGTTATTTTATTTATCATGATCAGTAATTCATTAAAAACATCTATAAGGATAGATCGGTGACTCATGCAGAGAGTATTCTGCTTCTTGCCCAGTAGGGGCTCTGAGAGGTTAAAGCCTTTCTGTCATGGCGGGATATGGAAGCTGAATGAATGAATGCTATGCTACAAATAGAAAGCAGAAGTTTTACAGCTGAATCCTCTGCAAGTTTTCACTGTGATGTATTTTAAAGTCTAGGCTATCAGAAAAAAGGAATGAATGCAAAATCATTTCACAGTAGCTTCAAAACCACAAACAACTCAGAAAACAATAGAACTTGAAAACTTATGTGATGGATCATTTCAAAATAACTCCTGGGGGTTTTATGAATGGGATACTAACTACATATCATAACATTTTTATGTAGGGCTTCATATTTTCAGCTTCGTGAAAAAATCCAGGTTGAAAAAAGAATTGATAATAATACAAAGCTTGTCCTCTGAGGGTTTGGCATGTTTTGGCCTGTGTGTGCGTGTGTGTCCATTTCATCCTTTACTATGAGGCACTGCGTAATCAACACAACAAGCAGGCAGATCAATGGAAAGCTCAACAGGATTGTGAAAATGTCAGACACATGCAACAGCACGTCTTGAAACAGTGGAGACTTATGAAAAAGAACTATTTTATCTCACCCTGCTGAAGGACAATGCATTGCTCCGAAATATTAGCACAATATGTTGTTATTTGTTTTGTTGCAGTTTTCTTTGGTCTGGTTTGATCTAAATGTAGTTCATCCTTATCCAGTTTAGGAGTTTTACACTTAAAATGTTTTCAATCAAATATTATATTTTCATCACTTTATCACAATAAGTCAGTTAAATAATGGGTTGACTATAACCATGTGTAATAATAGACTTGTACTGGAACAGGGAACTTAAACTGGGAAGTCCTTCACCTAAACCTTTGCAGTTTAAAGTTTACAAAATGTATAGATTATTCTAATATCAAATACTTTACATTTTCATAAAGTTTCTTCAAGTTTAGCCTGCTATTTGCTTAATCATGCAAATAAACCTTGTCCATATACTTGTCCTGGCTGACAATAGCATTTAGCCTTGGTAGACAATAATAGCATGCTTCTGTGCGTGTTTGAGTGTGTGCATGTGTATGCATTATGTAACTGTGATATTTAGCAGAACATGGCCTCGGGCCCCTCCGGTGAAACCCCAAGTAAAGATTCATTGAGACTAACCAGCACAGTGTGCTACTCCCTGTGCTCTCCAGATGAACAGCTGTGACAGTTTGCATTAGACAGAGTCATGTTCTTGCAGAGGCACTTACTCCAGAGTAAACCTGCACCCTCAGGCTCAGAAGCAACTACAATACTGGAGAAGTGACTAGTCTGAAGTTTTAAAAGAGTCTCTCCAGAAATTGGAAACACTGGAATCAAATCTTTGACATTTAAATATTTTATTTTCAAGGATTGAAGGAAATTTTAATTGTCATACCAGCTCACATTTACATGTTTATGGAATGAAATTAGAACAGATCGTTCGAGCCATAAAAAAAGAACAATAGGTAAATAAAGAGAAACATAAGCTACATACAAAGTATAAATTTAAGCTAAATGGAAGATGAGTAAAGACAACATTTTAAAAACAGTTAAGGATAAAAATAAAGAGGCCAGCAACAAAATGACAAACACATGATGAACAAAAGCAGAGGAAAGACACAATTTCTTTTCTTTTTTCTGGAGGCATACAGACGATTAAACCAAACAATGAGCTAATTACATTTTTCACAGAAGAAATTTGATTAAAAAACAAAAACAGTGGAAGTATACAATTACAATAACTTAGGTGATAACTGGAAAACAACCTGATAGGATGAGGAGAGTGCTGAGGAAGCAGAGCTGCAGGGATGCACCTTGGTTTTGACTGCAGGTAGTGGACAAGAGCTAACCTTCCTGTGAAAAGATTTCACTTTTGCCCCCTTAAGTGTAAGAGTCTTGATCATATATGTGTGCATGAAAGCTCAAAAATGAATTTCAATCACAGATGTGGATTTCTTATCAAATGTTAAAATGTCTTAAAATGTATTTTAGTGTCGACTGTCTACACATGAATCTATTCAATATTTCCCTTTGAAAAATAATAGGTCTGTTTAGAGAAGATAAGCCATTTTATCTTCACAGCACTACAGCAGAAAGGATGTTTGGGTTTGTTAATTTGTTTATGTTTATTTACCCTTTTTACTAAAATTTGTTGCTTGCATGCATCTTTATGGAAATGTATATTATATGTATATGTATTATATGCATCACATTTTGTACTTAATGGAATCCAGATA